>JAOXXN010000364.1:29783854-29801914 GCA_026770055.1 Myrmophylax atrothorax
CTTTCTCTCTCTGCTCGGGTCTGGCTTTCTGGGGACTGAGTCTTCTAAGATAATTTGGGGTTAAGATAGTGAGATTTATGTGTGTACCAAGAAGTGAGAAATTGTTCCTTGTTGCTTTTAACTTGTGTGAGTGTGTATTTGTACTTTCTTCTAGTTGTCTCTTTTTTTCTGTGAAATATATGTAGTGTTAGACTAAACATGGTTTTTGAGAAGTTTTTTTTCCCCTTCCCCTCTCTTTTCCTTGGTGTTGGGAGGGGGGAGGGGGGAGCTCTAATTCCCTGTCTTGGAGGGTTGGCAGTTTGCCAGCTCAAACCAAGACAGTCATCTATCACTACTTCATTCCTATTAACCAAAATAGGTTCTAACTAAACTCCAGAATGGGAAGTTAGTTCATTCTACTTCCTATATTTTCCTTTTAGAAATCACAGTTTAATTCTTTGACCAAAGCTACCACAACATAGATGTCAAAACCATTGCTAGCTCAAGATTTCAGAGTAGGTATTTTGCCAGGATAGTCAGGTTTTATATCTGCTCTCCTTTAAGAAGTAATGATTGAAAATTTACCACGGTGTTGGAGACTCACTGTCCAGTGAGCCCTGGGGGCTCAGCAGCATTAAAGTGTTTCACCTTAAGTTTCTCCTATTCTATACATACTACAAATTTAGTAGGAATTCTGAGGGCTGTCTCATAATTCCACCATTAAGACCTTTACTGCAAACATACCCCCCAATATCCACATGAGTCTTATAAAAAAGACTGTAAACCACATGTATTTATCACAAGTCTGTGAGAAAACATGGCATGATAAACACTTTTAATAGGTGTCTTTAAATTAATCATCATACAGCAATGACAGAGGCACTCTGCTGAGGTGGAACTGTTCAGCCTACAGAAGAGAACACTCAAGAGAGATCTCACGTGAAGAAGATATGTCAATACATACAAAAGATCAGGAGGAAGTTAGAGACAGTCAACATGTTTTTATGAAGGGCAAATCATGACTAGGCTAATGGCCTCCTACAATGGAGTGACTGCATCAGTGGAGAAGGGAAGAGATAAGGACGTCATTTACCTTGACTTCTGTAAGGCCTTTCATAGAAAATCTGCCACAGCATTCCTGCAACTAAATTGGAAAGATTGTGGTTTGGTGAACAGACTACTAATTGGCGAAAGGGTTGGAAGATGACATCTGAAGAGTTATAGTCCTCATACAGTGGCTCAGTGTGTCAGTGGTTACTGCCACAGGTCTCAAGTGTCTGGACCAGGACAAATAGTATGTAATATCTGCATCAACAACATAGTAAGTGTGATAAGTACATCCTCAACAGTTTCCAGGTGACACCAACATGAACAGTGCAGTACTCACTGGGGGAGATGGGATGCCATCCAGAGTGACTCTGACAGGCTTAAGAACCTCAGGAATTTCAACAAGGACAAGTGCAAGGTCCTGCATCCGGGTCATGGCAATCCCAAGCAGAAGTACAGGTTGGGAAGAGAATGGATTGAGAGCAACCCCTGCCAAGAAGGACTTGGGGATACTGGTAAACAAAGAGCCAGATGTGACTGTGTGCTTGCAGCCCAGAACCCCCATCATGTCGTGGGCTACATCAAAAGCAGTGTGGCCAGCAGGTCGAGGGATGTGATTCTGCCCCTCTGCTCCACTGAGAGGGCTGTATCCAACTCTGGGGCCCTCACTGCAAGATACTGACATTGACTTCTTAGAGTAGGTCCAGCAGCAGCCATGAAACTGGTCAGCGGTCTGAAGCATGTCTCCTATGAAGACAGGCTGAGAGAGTTTGAGGTTGTTCAGCATTCAGAAGACATTGCAGCTTTCCAGTACCTAAAGGGGGCTGTATGAAATACAGAGACATTTTACCAGGGCCTTAGTGACAGGACAAGGGGCAATGGTTTTGAATTGAAAAAGGGCAGGTTTAAATTGGACACTAGGAAGAACAATTTGGCTGTGAGGGGGTGAGGCACTGGAACAGTTGCACAGAGAAACCATGTATGCCCCATGCCTGGAAGTGTTCAAGCCCACACTGGGAGGTGCTTTGAGCACCCTGGTCTAGTGGAAGGTGCTCCTACCTGTGGTAGGGGGTTTGGACAAGGCACTTTTTAGCAGTCTCTTCCAACTCAAACCAACCTATGCGCATTAATAATTACAGAATAAAAATTATCATGAGTATAAAATCCACAGCCAACCAAGTGCATTTGGACTGTAAGAATTATATCTAAATTGTTTTAAAGACTTTTTTAAAATTACTTCGATTTACTGTGAACAAAAGATCTGTACCAGTTTTGATTCTTGCATATAAGCTCCTTATCTAGGAAGAAAAAAAGGTTATCTTAAAAGAACAATGATATAAGGTTTGTAAAAGTGTGCCTGGATGCTCAAAGCAACAGTTTACTTGAACACTCAGTTTATGAGAATGGGCCAAGAGACAGAGCTTCCCAAGGAGTCTGACAAAAGCCCAATGGGATTTTTATGGAGAAACAACAGAGCTAGACCAGATGAATTTTCGAGGTCCCTTCCAACCTCAAAAATTTTATGAAGTAGCATCAACCTTGCTTTCTTTAATTTTGAAGAAGAAAATGTAAATCTAGTGTTGATTTAGTTCATCAGATGTTTAATGCACTACATTGTCAATGGAAGAGCTTGAGTCCTGATACCTTTAGAATGTGAACCAGGAAGGAAGACATTGCATAGACAGAGAGAGAACAGCTCTCTCTTCCTTCCCTCTCCCTGCTGTCCCCTCAAATATTACTCTGTAACCACAAAGGAGTAAAGGATAAAGAAAATTCATTTCAGCAACCAGCATCATAGCTAATCCTGAGCATAATTCAACTTAAAGCAAGGCACTGCAAAATTCTGTTCCACAGTTGCAAGACAGTAGCAAGTGCCTATTGCAGTCACCTAATACCTGTAACAAGGCAAAGAGAAAGAGCGGTTCAGCACAGAAAAATCCCAATAGATACTCATAATTAAGTTCTTACAAAAGTCACAGGCAGATGTCCAATGGAGCTTAGGTAAGAGACAGTCAAAAGCTAATTGAGTAGCTTAATCACTTACTTCATTTGATACATAGGCTGAGATTCACACATTTCTACAGTAACAATAAAAATAACAGTTCTAGGCTGCCCTGCTTGTAGAGGTCCAACAGATGATCAAGTGCTTCATCAAGCCACATCTTCATCTGAGACATACACACTTTCACAGAAGGTTATTCTTAATTCATCCTCATTATACACTGCGCTAACAAAAAGTGACACTAATGAAAGCAGTATTAGATTCTCACATGTATGAGAATTTTTGAGGGAAAACATTTCAGAGGCTTAAATCTGTTGGACAGAAGTAGAAAATAAAAGTAATAATAAAACGGAGACACTATCACTTTCCACTTGTCTTCTCATGCCCTTCCCGAAGAAAGCAACAATCACATCACAGTAACTCCACTCCAAACCTAACCAGGTGCCTAGCAAGCATGAAACTTACAGAAGGGGAATAACAGTGTTGCAAAAAAGAATTGAAATATTTAGTTGAATAGGCAAAGTGAAAATTTAGCTGCTCATAAAAGCTGAAGGAAAACTGCTTCATCTTGGATAGCCCACGTGGTGCTGGCTGAGCTATCATGAATGTTTCCTCTGTACCACTCAAGAACTAAGACCTTCTGTGGCATTTTGCACCATTTTCTAGACCACCCACTCAGACAAGAATACACAAACCACATGTGCTAGGATTGTCTGACCTGCACTGAGAGCAGTATTAGCATTACGACCTTCCTTATTCCTTGCACAACTAGATTTTAAATACAAATTACTTATATTTTCAATATCTTTGATTCTCTAATGGTTTGCATGTAGTCACTTTACTAGCCAGTAGATGATTATGGATTTGAAAGTGAAATGTAAACTGCATCATCAGAGTACAAATAATTTTAGCAAATATTTCCATTCTTTCTTTCCCTCCCCTAAAGAGATAGGTTTTTTTCCTAGGTCTTACTAAAAAGATGTAACTGACATTTTCACAAACCCACTATTTCCTAAATAGGACTCAGACCTTGCATTCTGTCTCACTTGAGAGCAATGATAAAAGGTAGTAATTAATTCCTTACTGTGAGGAGAAGGGTAAAGTTTACTAATGGAAACCCCAACAATTCTCTGAAGGAACATAGGAAAATGCATAATCCATTTGATGGAAGTTTCAGGAAGTGGTTACTTCCAGTCAGAATTGTACTGAATGATGATAAAAATACATCTGCTGCTGCAGTCGCAGGCCTACATTTGACTGCGCTCAAATTTCAAGACTGGAAAAATTAACTGAAAAATGCAAGACTATCACTTTGTAGTACAATCAATCTGGCTGAGATAAAACATACAATGCAAGTCAGATGCAACACTGAAGCAAATGTGAAACAGACATTAGCAACTCAATGAAACAGCTTAGATTTTGGTATGATGCTGCAATCTCAACCTCCCTCTCTGTCCAGTCAGCAACAACTGCACCAGATTTTACAGCAGCAAAGAAAAGCAGCTGTTATTACAGCATTTCTTCTTCACAGTTTTTTTCTGTCATTCACCACTCCACAGGCTTTGTTCTCACTGTGGTAATAGTTCTCTTCCCTGTCTCGTCACAGTGGCGCTTCTTGTCGCCCAATCAAAAGCAAGGCCCCACCACGATTGTGTTTCGATGTTACTTTATCTACCCAGACAGGGCCAGTCCTGTAAATGTCATTGGTTTAGCAGCATTAATGTACTGATTAACTCCCAAGCGTACACAAAAGCACTGCAGATATATGTGTTTTAGTCCTTGTCATCTGTTGGTAAGCCTTTTATGCCCAGCAGTAAAGCTGCTTCATGGAGTGTACAGAGTAACTTCCTGGTGTACACTCCACTTCACTGCAAACTCCTTAACAATTAAGAAAACTACCACAAAACCACATGATTTAAATGTGTTAAACTTTGGAGCTCATCTTGCACTGCTTAGTTCTGTGGTTTCTGCTAGCCCCTGTTGTGGCTGAAAATCTGATAAAATTTTCATCTTAACACTCAATTTCTGAAAATCATGGATCAATGAGCAAACATAAAACAGACTCTATAGCCTGAAACAAGAATTTGCTAAAGGATAGCATGCAATTGCAAGTGGTAAAAGATGGGATATGATGTGTATGAACAAAGATTGTATGAGATGAATTAAATATCCTCCTATTAGTGTCTGGAGTAAGACAATGCATACAACATCTGAATGGGGCAGTTTTCACTTCAGGCAATTGTAGAGCTTTCCCATCAATTTTGCAAACTAAGTAACGGGTCTTGAAGGCAACAGGTCATTCAAGAGACCCCAAAACACTGGTATAACTTCTAACAATAGATGTTACCAAGTAAGGACAAAGGACTCAAAGCAGACTGTGAAAGTACTTTATTTCACTGTGAGAATGGGAAAGAAGAACAATGGGTCAGGCAAAACCCTAGAACTTGTGATTTCCTTCCCAGAGACTACAGAACCGTTAACAGAAATACAATGGGCTCCCCAAATGCACTGTACTGTGTGTACTTTGTTTCTGAATTGAAAGCACAGGCTTTTCCTAAAACGACCAAACCAATGAAGAGAGAGAGAAATGATCCACCATTTCCTACAGTTCAAAAGCTAAAGACAGAGTATGGTTTACTTTTACCTTCGAAGAGACTCTCTTCACTTTTACCTTCCTTCTTTCTTGCTCTTTCTTTTTATCATGGACTAAGATGGCCTTCAAATCTAGATGATACTGCAATTTTTGTAAAGCCTCACAGCAGATTCAGATTTCTAAAAAAAAAAAAAAAAATTAAAATTAAAATTTGTCTACCCAACTGGACACTCACTCTCTGAGACGGAAAGTTACTTGTGAGACAAGAAGTGCCTTTGATAACTTAGTAACACTGACTCACTTATACTGAAAATTACATCAGATATTGGAACTTACTGCTAACCTCTCTCTGGTTACTTTAATGAATTAATCTAAATGCTCTTATGCTGGAGCTTAAGTAGCTTGATGTTAAAGTCTAAACTGTTTGTCGCTAAAACACTTTAACCCCTCCCAAAGAACAATGCTTATAGACATAAAAATCTTGGAAGGGTATCTTCTATTTTTTTTCTTTAAGAGAAATATGAATGTCTGAAATGAATATGGATTTATTTTCCTTCTGTATACAAAATTAGAAGAAAATAGCTAACTTTTAAATTTAGCTCATAACTTAGTAACTCTATTTCTATCAGAATTTTGTGAAAAAGTCAGCACACAGACAGACACCTGTAGTATATTTTATTCTCTCTCCCACTGAAATAGAAAACTTAAGAGTTTAAGGACAATCCACAGTTTGCATGAGATTCAGCACTGACTTGATACTGTAATTGCTGTCTTCTCCCTTTATACCTATTCTCCTAGGTTTTTTTTCTTCCTCCCCTGTTCGCAGTGTATAATAAAGCTGGTATTTAAAGGGTAAAATGATTCATTTCACCATTTCTATAAAAACAGTGCAATAGTCATACGAGAAGTATCCCCTTCTGAAACTCAATGAGTCTTTACCACAAGACTTAGTCAGAAAAGTCAAAACGGACAAATTTCCACATACATCTGGTATAGCTAAAAGACAGGAAAGTTGAACACACATCGGTAGACCAAAAGTTTTTAAGGTTGCTTTTAGACTTCCAAACATTTTCATATAAAACAATCAATAAAAATTGAAGTTTATCCCCTTCACATGCACCCCTATTCCCTTCCCCATTACCATCAGCCTTCTGTCAATAGGAATGTTAGCATTATATTCCCATTCCTTCACCCCCTCCCCAATTGCACATTAAGACATGAACTTAAATGAACAACATAATGTTTCAAGTATGCTTCATGCCAATCATCAACAAGAGTCATAACATTACTGAAAAAGTACACTTATTCTTCAGAAGCCTAAGACAGACTTCCTGTGGAGTGTGATCAAACAACATTTTAAATAAGAAAAAAGCTTCCCAGCTCAATACATATCATGCCCTTCAAAAAGAGTAAAGTGTAAAATGTTCTTTGGACTTAAAGGAACAGTATTAAGATTTACCATCTGAATAAGAAATAACCCCAATAGTTAGTTTTTCAGTGCTGCACACACTGTGCACATGAAACAGTAAGTCATAAAGATACTACTGTTCAGCTCTACACATAGAGACTAAGTGTGGCATATAAGCATATGCATGACATACTGGCCTATCCAGCAACAAGATACATTTTTGAGGCTGGTTTTTAGGAATAAAAATTTGCATCCAGAAGTGCTTTTTAAATTCTTTTTTCTTGTAGGAATTTGGATTTCTAATAGAAGGATGATGACTCCATCAAAAAACCATCAGCAATATGAGAGCATGAAGCATTGATATGAAACTGAGTACACATCCTCTCATTTCATCATGCATAAACAAAGATCCTGATTTTAAGAAACAATAGATAGCAAGAAGAATACTCATTTTTATAGATAAAAAATTCTTCTGGAAACACAAGAAGGTTATTGAACAGATACCAAAATGTGGAAACTGTAAAAAGCTGTGTGTGTCTATGTGTGTGTATATATACATATATAAAGAGGTGCAGTATATGTGCACATATAAACACACACATATACGATATCATACATGTATTTATTCCAACATGTAACTCTATAACAACGTTTTTTTCTTTTCAAATAAAAAGTTTTAATTTAGTAGTTGTAAAAAACAAACAAACAAACAAAACCAGAAAAAAAATCCCCAAAACAAATGAAGCAGATCATGTACTGTAAGAGCAAACAAAAATGTTATGCAAAGAGTTTTATGGTAGAAGTCAGTCACACACTGGCAGCAGAAAAGTGTTGAAACTTATAGTAATAAATAGCTCCAAATAAAGAATTTTCTACAACATTTTCTCTAAGGATAGGGCCAGTATTTTTCCTTTTATGATGATCCTGCAAAACACCTTCACTCTTACATATACTTAATTTTGTAACATTAAAACAGACACAAGAATGTAGACTGCAAAAGTTGCCAGATTCAGGACAGTATAGATAACGGTTTTTGTTAAACATCCTATTGGTTTATTCACTGAGGCTAGACAGCAAGTCATATGATACTATTTGCTGCATTTTTTTGCCATGGTCAAAATCAATAAGTGAACAGAATTAAGGACCTGCAGTCCAGCTTGCTGTGGGCCAACCCACTGTGGCAGACAGGAAACGAAACATATGACCACTGTTTGGTCATCAAGTTTGTATCTTGTTTCCTGGGACTGCAGAGGTGGAATCAAGACTGTAGTGTTTTAAACAACTAATGAAAGATAGCCAGAAGTGGCATTTTAACATGAATAAGATTACTAGGCTTGTCAAAGTACTGCATCAAAAGAGCACAAATAGGATCCCATTACTTGCAACATCTGGTAGTGTCACTCAATGACTCATGGACTTCACATGAATGCAGTAATAAATAGATCAGTTATGTAATAAGGCAGTGTGTTGGAACATGCATTCATCCTGTGGACTTGAACACCACAGAGAGAGATACATGGTATCATACACATTCATTAAGAACAAGTATTTTTGTTTGTTTTTCAAGGCTATCCAGGCAAACTCTTCCCGAGCATTTTCTTCTTGAGAAAGAGTGGTCCTCTGAGTCTGGTCACTTTTCTTCTCCCTTATCAGGAGATGACTGGCTTTAAGGAAAAATAAAAGCTGAAGAGGATTGCTTTTTTCCCCTCCATTTTGATTGCATCATTCTGCACATGTAATTTAAAGAGCAGTTTTTGATGCAGCCAGGTGCTGAATCCTCAGGAGGTTCCAGACGTTTCCAGATAACTCTGTAGTTTACGGACTGTGGTTTTGTCCAATGAACAAAGATCAAAGTCAAAGGTTGTATTTGTGATATGAAAGTGTCCAGTTTCTTCTATAAGATTTACTATCTAAAACAAAAGAAAAGATGCAGTTGAAAATTCCAGAAGTGTTACATGCCTACTGAATGTATTAACATGCCACCAATTACCACGAAAGGCCTCAAATGTGCCCAGTTGCCCCAATACTTGCACACTAAACCACCACCCTTATTACTCAGTTCCTTTCTGACATGCACAAGTGCCCCAGCTGCTTGGGGTTTTTTACAAACATCATCAACCATAATGTCAAACATTTACTGTGTGCATAGATGCTGAGTAACTTATATTTGGAAATAATTGGCATGAGCTTTTCTGCAATCAGGGGAACGACATAAATCCTGATACAGTTTAGTCCGTATCAAACAAAAAATACATTTAAGACCTCTCACATGAAGTGTTAGTTCACATACTAGCAGTTTTTTCTTGAGTAACAGACATAAATCTAACTTTTTAGCCAAATCAAACACAGAAGGACTCCTAGCAATGGCATAACATCACTTCTTCTGGTGACTACAATCACATCTTTCAAGAGAACAGAAAACAGATGAGCTGCCCAGAGTTCTGGAGAACAATAGAGACTAAAACATCTCTCTTATGAGCAAAGGCTCATGGAGCTGAGCCTCCTCAGTTTGAAGAAGAGAAGGCTTGGAGCAGATTTTGTCAATGTGTACAAATACCTAAAGGGAGGATACAGAGCATAGAGAGCCAAGTTCTTTCCAGTGGTCCACAGTGACAGGAGGTGAGCCAATCGGCATCAACGGAAACACAGGAGGTTCCCTCTGAACACCGGGGAGCACCTTTTTCCTGTGTGGGTGACCAAGCACTGGTACAGGTTGTCCAGGGCAGTTGTGGAGTTTCCAGCCTTGGAGATATTCTGAAGTCACATGACAGGGTCCTGGAAAGCTGGCTCTACATGTCCCTGTGACCTCCAGAGATCCCTTCCCACCTCAACGATTCTAGATTCTGTGAAATCAACACTACATATCTAACTTCTGCCTTTCTGCAGCTGTGGTATTTTTAGTCTCTGAACTGTAGTATACATTTTTAAAGAATGATCACACTCATCACTGAATTGCTGTGAAAAGTAACTCCAGATATGTAAAGTTCCGGGATGTGCACCTACCTAGAAAAAAAAAAACATTAAACATTTTGAAAAGCCAAAGTGTTATTTCTCATAGAGGGCTAACAGAGTGCCAGCACACTACGGCCATGAATCTCTTACATGCTGTTTCATTCCAAGAGACAGACATCCCAAGAGAGCACACAGAAAGGCACCCCATCCTGAAGTGGGCCTCTGGGTAGTGTCATGGACTGCCAGAAGATTGCTGCTGTGCTTGTCAGTCCTTCCAACCATCCCTTGTGCAGCGCTCAGGTTAGACTCAATGACCTGTTTGAAACTTTCAACTTGAAACCCATTTAGGTCTTGGGCTTCCCCATATACCTCCACCGAAACATTAGTGCGAGACATTCCTTGATTCTTTTGGGCTTTACTACTCTGACAGTAATTCCTTTTCCATAGTTGGAGGAGATACAGAAGCACAGATGATTTACACAGTGTACCTTAAAATTACAAATGTGGTAGGTATACACCAACTTGACAAAGAACAATGAATTTAAACTCAATACTTTGTAATTTCCCCCTCTCCGTTTCATTATATAAACTGGTATTTTCTCTTCTCAGATCACAAAAGTAAAGACTACGTTGATGATAAATAAAATAACTTCATGAGTATGCAGGCATGGAATGACACAGCCCAGAAGAAACTAAAAAGAATGGAAACGAGATAAAATATTAAAAAGGGAAATGCCTGTTATAGTAAAAATCTCCCTTTTTATTCACCTCCTATTTTCCAGGTTGGAAAAAAAATAAAAATAAAATTTATTTGTTTTGCAGCTCCCCAAAATTCTGAAAGTATTTAGGAAAAAAGCCTGCTCTTATTAACACTCTCAGTTTAATTTTTTTTTTTCTGTAGGGGAATTTTTTTAACCTACAATGACCAACTTCATTTGTCCACTTGTTGATTCACAGATTCTTGTAACACTTTTCCATCTCCTAGTGTTCTGCAATTGACATAAGAGAAAAAAAATCATATGGGACAAAACTGATTGTTAGCAGAAGAAAACTGATATTGTCATTCTCATTTCTGGCACTCTCTTCAGCCTCATCCAAGATGGAAGCTAAGGTAAGGAGTCAAACCAGTTTCCCTTTGTAAAGTTTAGAATCTAATCTCAGACTTGGTCTCTGAATATCCACTGTGGGACAAATAAATGGCTGCAGAAGTTTATAGAAGCTGAGGGCAGGAAGATGTAGCTACATTGAATAATTCTGCCTAGCACTTCCTTGCATTACTGTAGCAGATTATCACCCCTCATAACACCCACTGCAATATACCTAATTTTAGAAAGAAAGATTACACAAAAGTGTTAGCACATGTATTTTTAAGCAGTCCTGTATATATTAAGAAATGTATCAGGTTCTGCTTTTGGCTTTTAAACTCTAGGTCAAGGGAAATATAAACATTTTAAATATATCCCTCACTCCAGCCCTCAAAAAATATAGTCACCATGTCTGGGCACCTGGCAAATCAAACGTAAATGAACCTCAAAGGTTTTAATGGATGTATAAAAGTCTATCAAGATAAGCCCAGACAGCTCAATGAAAAACACCTGCCTGTGTGCCAGTCAATGAGTAATTCATGACAGAGTATCTGCAATGCATCCTTGTGCATTCAGTAATACTTGTGCATTAAGAAACACTTCAAAAAGAATAAAAGGTTGTAACTAGTTGCTAGGAAGTCTGACAGTTTTAACATTAAAAACATATTATTAAAATGTTTTATTTGGAGAGCTCAGGCTGCAAAGAACAAAAATATCCCATTCGTTCCTGCTGTAGTAAGCTTTTCTTTTCTGCTGTAAATTACATCTCTGTTTAGATAATGCCTCTCCAGCTCAGTTTCATCATTATCCATCATAGCATAACTATTTATCAGCCTTTAAACAAGCAAATGAGTGTGTTTGTATAAGGAAGCCAAAGTGCAACTAATGCCATAGTAATTTTTCAATTTATGGAGGGTTTAGGCCATGTGATAGTTTCCAGACTTCCAAACTGCCTCTGGCAGAAAATTCTCACAGGATAATTGTCATCTGAACTTAAGCACCTTGTGGACACAAGAAATGTCATTTTCAGCCATGCTGTATACTTTCAATTTCTTCCTTATGTCTGTGCTGCCTAGTGCACTGGGTTCCAGGAGATTTTTCACCAACTGAAGACATGACTTCTGATGCCTTAAAATAAGAGGCAAAAGTCTTACCAGAAACGTTGTTGCCTTTCATGAGGTCATACTAACATCATCTGCATTGAAAATGCAGCTAGGAACACAGCTTTAGCCAGCCGCATTTGAATATATTAGACATGTATCACTAGCATCTGATGGCAGACTCAATTATCCCATTAACTGAAAATCACAGAGTTAAAAAAAAAGCCTAACCACTCTAAATTCCAACCTCTTTCTTTAAGTGAAAGATGTGGAAGAGACACTTATTTTTAAAATGTAATTTCAGATCAATTCCTTTCTCACCATGGTTCAATATTCATATAGAAATTGCTCAGGTGATTCTCATAGGAGTCATTTCTATTGCCCTCTCAGGAAATTCTTATGTATCTGTAGGTAATGCTTTATATCAGAATTATTTTGCTATGACTCTAGGCATTGCAGTGCAGTACCACAACTCTCCTTGCCTCTTCCTTTCTCAGCTTCCTTTAACAAAGTGCCCCAAAGAGAAATGCCTCTCTTGGAAAAGAGCCACATTCTCAAATATGTATTTCCAAGTTGGCTGCGTTCCTGTGTGTTATCATACCTACAGACTTGGTAACAACTGAGATTGGAAAAAAAAAAAGTCATGTTCATGTCCTTCAGCTTAAATTTCATGTGGTTCTCACATGATAAATTGCCTTGTGTTTTTGCAAGACCCTTCTCTAAAAATTCTCTCAAAGTCTGTGAGTAGCAGACTTTGACATGTGCAAGAGACTACTACACGCCCTAACATAAACTTAAGAGATGACAACCATCATTGAGTAACTCACGACTCTGCCACCATTCCACTTTGACAACATCACCACCTTTAAAACTCTTGCAGCTGTCTGCAATTTTCTGTTGCTTATTTTTGCAGTTGGTCCCTCTTCTCATGCAGCAACCACCACTGCTTTCTGCAGTTTTGCTCCCTGCACTCCTGATCTTTGTACTTCCTATAATCTCTATATACTTGTATTTCTTGGTCTAGAAGTTTTACATTCATTCCTCAGCTCTGCACCTTCTGTGCACTCTGGAAGTATTTAACATTACCCACATAGCTGCAAAGAAGGAAGGACATTTAAGACGGGATGACAGTTTATATGCAGAGAAGCCCCAATTCTCTGCAAGTTATCCATTCCCTATTGTGAAGATACTGTTACAAACTGATAAAATCATAGGAATTAATGATTGCAGACTATTAAAGGATTAAAGGTTGTAAAAATAAGCTGTATTTTGTTTTATAGCAGCATAGACTATTCGTTAGTGCAGACTGGCATACAGACAACTGGTAAGTATCTTGGCTCTTCCACTAATTTCTGGCAGGCCTCTGTAGCCAATATTATGCTGTTAGCCAGCTGTTGGTACAGAACTAAGTCCATCTCCCAGCCTGCAGAGTCTGGCCATAAATCCAGCTTTACTGGACCTGTATTGAGAGTTTGCATATACTCTGAACCAAGGGAAACAATCTGCAAGAACAACTCCCCATTAGGACACAAGGGAACATCAATTGTACATCCACCTTTAACAGTATGAGTAATAATATATATATGTAATAATGGATTACGGTATTAGAATTACTCACTAATGAATTAAAATGCCTCACTCTTAATGCAAGCTGTGAGGCAAAGTTCATGAAAGAATGCTTTCTCTGATTTGATAAATACTTTCCAGAGGAAATCTAGTTTTAAATGCACAAGAATATACTGATCTTTCTCATTTTCATATTTTAATTTACTCAGAATAGGATACTCTAAATTTCTGTCTCAGTTATGTTTCTTTTCAGAGTTCATTATTATATTAGGAACTTCTCAAAAAGCATATTATAATACTAACATCAGAATGAAAATTTAGTAGACAAATCCATCATTTTTCTAACAAAGTGTCTTGGTTTTGTCCTGGCCCCTCAGCCACAAAGGTAAATACTTCTTCCCCACCAAATAAATGCTGCTACATGAGAAAGAATCATCTCAGTTGCTTGGAAATAATTCTTAGTAAGTATTCTAGTTTAAATGGATTTTGCTCATCCCAGCCTCTGCCTAGAGCAGGCTCAGTTGTGGAGTCAGATCTGGCTGGTGGATTTTAAAAGCTCCAAGAATGGAGCACAGTCTCTCCAGGACTCTCTATTCCACTTCTAGACCACACTCATGTGGAAAAAAAGGGCTTTTTGCTTGTTTTTATGTTTGCTTTGCATAAAAGGTTTTGAAATTGACTTTCAAAGTTCCACATGAAGCCACCTAAGCCCTGTGCTCTGCAGGCTGCCGACACAGCCCGAGCCAAAGCTGGGTTTATGGTTGGACTGTGCGGGCTGGAAGAGTTGCTCAGTCCTGTACCAACAGCTGGTAACAGCATAATACTGGCTACAGAATCCTACCAGAAGGAATACCATTTGGAAGGTATGCCTTAGATAACTGGGGAAGTGAGTGCTCAGGAAGTAAAGCTACATGTGAATTCATGATGCGGTGCCTTTTTCAGATTCAATTTTAGTGTGAACTTCTTCAGAATTATGAATAATTTGAAGTGGACAGGGTGCTGCAATTCCTACCTTTCAGCCTCCTGAACAATTTCCCAGTGTAGATAACCAATATGCATCACTGTGTTTTGTAACAAAACAGATAGCTGACAAAACTATCTGAATTCATCTTCAGTTAAGAACATCCTTAACCGAGGTCTTCCTTTTCACTGACGTCTCAGTAGTTTTCTCATCTTTACTCACAATATTGAGATTGAACTAATAAACAGATTAATGGCTGGACTTGCAAAATACTGCTCACACACTCGGTTCACAAATTTGGCACATGATTGCAATCATTTAGAAGTGGTAAAACTTTCCCTTTACAGCATCTCCACAACTGGCACATGCTAAAAATAATAAAACCATCTGTGCTTCAATTGCATTTGCTTTGTTGACAGTGCTTATTGTTCAATCTTCACAATTTGTAATCCAATAGTACCTGAAAATGGCACCCAAACCCAAGAATCCTTTCTTTATTCTTAGTATTGCATAAGCTTTCAATAAATTTGGAGTCTTCCTGATTTGTACATTTTCCTATTTCACTTGTTCCATGACTTCAGAAGATTCAATAAATATATTATGTTCTTCCTCAAAGTGGATTTTGCTTTGAATTCCATGTTTTCTGCTGGCCATAACAAAAATCACTTCAATTATTTCTAAGAAAAGGCTGGTCATTTTCAGGAAAAAGGCAACAAGAGTTTAAAGTCATGGTGCACATGCAGCTGTATCCATTCTTCCATCCTGTTTTAATACTTATTAATATGGTATGTTAAGAAATATAACAATAAATTGCTGAAAAATTTAGCTCAGACAGGTATTCTTTAAAAATTTGTCATTTAGTGTGACAACACAATTTAAAATAGGTGTAAACTTTTATGGATTATACAGGCTTGAAGGTTATTAAGCTAATTACAGAGTTTTAGACTAAGGCAAAAAAACCAAATGTGACTTCACAGTTTTAATGAGCACATATCACATGAGTGCTCCTCACCTGCTGCAGTATATGTCTCTCTCTCAATGTCATTAATCTTCTGTGGAGTTCTACTAGTTCATCGAGATACGCCTAGAAACAAATGCCCCCCATAAACAACTTGTTAATTAAGTCACAGCTTTGCATTTTATAAGCTTAAGATATCTTCAGAAACGATAAAAATGGAGATTTTATTTTATATCTTAGAATCACAGAACACCCTGAGTTGGAAGGGACCGACAAGGATCCTTGACTCCAACCCTTAGCCCCGCACAGAGCCATCCCCAGGGACCACACCATGTGCCTGAGTACCATCCAATTGCTTCTTGAACTCTGTCAGGCTTGGGGCTGTGACCACTTCCCTGGGAAGCCTCTTCCAGTGCCCAACCACCCTCTGGGTGAAGAACCTTTTCCTAATACCCAATCAAAACTTCCCCTGACACAACTTCAGGCCATTTCCTCGGATGCTGTCACTGGTCACCACAAAGAAGAGACCAGTGTCTGCCCCCACACTTCTCATAAGGAAGCTGTAGCTGCAATGAGGTGTTCCCTCAGTGTCTTCTTCAGGCTGAACATAGCAAATGCCTCCAGCTGCTCCTCATACAGCTTCCCCTCAAGGCCTTCACCATTTTCGTTGCTCTCTTTTGGATGCTTTCCAATACCTTTAGATCCTTCTTATATTGTGGTACCCAAATCTGCAAAAACTACTCAAGGTGAGACCAAACTCTTCCTTGAGTTGTATTTTCTTATTTAGTAGTCTGGCTTTCTCTAGTTTAATACAACCCAAATACAAGTTTTTGAGGTTTTGATAGTTCATGCTGATGAAAATATTAATAAGTGGTTGTTTGCTCTAGATGATAATCTCTATATCTCAACTGTGCCAAAATGCATCAAGAGACTGGAGATGTCAAAACAGCACCTTTGAAATATCTCCCACCTTTCCACCTAAGAACAAAATCCAAATCACAACCACATCCTCTTTTTCACTTAAGCTATGAAATAATTTTTTTTTGTCTCAACAGGATAAAGGACAAGAAGGGAGGAAGATTAAGCAAGATTAATCCAATGGTAAATTCCCCTGCTTTCTTTCTGGGATGTCACACACAGGTCCCATGTCTTCATCCCATCTCTTCATCCGGTTATCAACTTTCTTCTTCAGCCTGAGCCATCAAAACACATTTTTTTTTCTTTTAAGTATCCAACTTAAGAAACTAAAAAGCATATGGATCAGAGCACTAAAAATCTAGCTACAGATACTGCAACTTTCATCTCTTGCCTCATGTTATCAGAATGTCTACACTAATACCAGTAATATATGAACCTACAGAGGAACTTGTCCACACTGGGCAATTGTGTTATATTCACTCAAGACGACTTAGAGCTCTTGCCCACAGCCAGTTGACATGATTTTAAACAAAACTGTCTTTCTCAGTGTTAAATGGTAGCAGTTGCTTCATATTATTCTAGCTAACATGCTAAATCACATTGTCACTTCCTAACACAGTTAGGATTCTGAAAGGATTCTGGAAAATATATGGTTGGTTTGAGGTTTTTTCCTAGTTGATGGATACATTGGCTAGGAATATGTCCGTGAATTCTCATCTACAAAAATTATCTCTTCTTCCGTGAAGCACAATACAAACTCATTGTGGCAAGTACATAAAATAAATAATAGATGGCAGATTCCCAAATGGTGACATTTGCCACATCAGCACATGTACTGAAAAGAAGGAAAAAAAATTCAAAATATGGCAGAAGAAAGAATTATAGAAAAAACAGGGAGAAAGATCTGCACCTAAAAGATCACAAAATCAAGATGTACTTAGATTTTCATTTTGTAATAAAGGTTGGTGTTTAGTAAATAGATTAGTATCATATTCTGAAGCAGTTTATTGTTACCTCATTTGTATTTACCTTATCACAATCCCCATTCTTTATCTGTTTATCAGATTTGTTATGCTTTATTGGACTTTTCACTTCTAAAATCTGGAAAAGAAAGAAAATCCTGTAAAAATTAAATGCATCATTGGATACAATTACATACGTAAAATTCTGCTATTGGGTAATAATACAAACTCAAAACTGAGCTTTTCCATTCTTTAATCCATATTAACTCAGATTTTTCAGAATAAGAAGTAGCTTACAACAGAAAATGCTGAGCTGCTGGAAGGAGGTGACAATGCCATTATTAATCCTTAAAATAATTAATTTCATGTCATTTAAAGCTTTCCCAACACTTTTTTTCTATCTTTTGCATGCCAGTAGAATAAGCAGTCTGATTTTGCAGACACAAAATGATGCTGAGGGTCTCCCCAGTGACTGAAATATCAAACAAGCAGTGTATTTTTGCTGGTTTTTTCCAATGCTATCTCTTTT
>JAOXXN010000364.1:29819521-29846428 GCA_026770055.1 Myrmophylax atrothorax
CCATTGAGGCTGCTGATATGTGGCAAGACACTGCATATATCCATTTAAAATCCTTACTTTCTGCAACATAGCAGGTGAAAAGAATTTTCTAGGGCTGAAATACAGAAAATATTCCCCCAAACCAAAATTGTGTTTCTGCAAATATTTGACTTAATTCGCATTAGTAGTCCCCACTGAAACATATGTAGCCAACACTTGCAAATAAACTAATATACTGAAGCCTAGTATCTTAGTAATGACTGGTGTTATTTCTGAGGACAAAATGTGACAGTGCCTAAAACTGAAAACAACCCACTCTCAATACCCATGCCTTTGCTTCAAGAATGCAAAATTTCCTGACTCTCACAAGATTAGTTTTGCAATATGAATATTTAACCATATCTACAGTTTCTCTCCACTGTTTAATTTCTAAACCCTTAACATCTTTGTAAGTCAATGATTTTCAAACACAGCATAGTAACAAAAGTGTCTCAGTTTAACATTCATGCTTACTGCCAAAGAGGATCACTACCTGTCTATCTTGCTGCTTCCTCATCCAGCAGCGGTTCATCTCACCCCATACAAAGCAGCTTCATAAGCACCTAAACTTTTGTATCAGAAGGCAAAACATTTTTCCCTTCATAGTAATATCTAATTACAAGAGGCAAAATACAGCAACTAAATGGTGCCACACTACAGTAGATGCTGATAGCCATAGAGCATACTCATCCTACTGCCACTCCTCCAAGCAGGTCTGATTATCTTCAGCCACTGTTTCTCTCTGACCACACATAAGGAAGGAAACACCTTTGACTGTGCAGTATTTACCCACGTGCAACCACTAAATTATCACCTCAGCACAGGAGTACTATGCCAAACAATATCAGAAGTGGCTGGCATGGTTTTAAGAGCAGCATTTACTCCTGAACTAAAAGTAAACAAAAGCAGAAAAAAATGGTTTATCAAGCAAAAAGTAAAGATTCTAAGAATATGAGTGGTTGCAAACTGACAAGGCCCAGTCTGCAATGAAAGACGTGATCACTACCAACCCTGTTCTGCATCATTAAAGATCTTAACAGAGTCACAGTTTCACAAAAAAACCCAAACCTGTATTCTGTTTTTTTCCCCTTGGTAACTACATGAAAAAGTCACATGGACCTCTATCTCACTACTGTTATTTCTGAGTTTAAATATCACCTGAAAAGGCTCTAATTTTGGCCCTGAGCCCTGGCAGAAAGCAGGCTTTTTCAGGGGCCTGGAGGTTTTACAAGACCATGAGGGTTTTTAAAATGTTCTTTCACTTTTGTAACAGTCAAATTAATAGATCATGGGCCAGATTCAAAGTGGCATTTTATGGATTACTTTAAAAAGGTACACATATTCTAACTTTAAGACTGCTTTAGGACATGCAAGCAGTTAATTAATTAGAAAGCATGGTCTATATGATTACTACTATGTTTTCATGGTTCTGTAAAGGCTTTCCTAAGGAGCTGGCCTTTTTTCCCAAAGGCAAAATACACACTAGTGTACTCTGCTCTTAATAACTGCAACTCCTTACCTCTGAGCTGTCACATTTTGCTAGCATCTGCTTCTGCTCAGTTTGCATTTCAATAGGTTTTGACATGTCAAAAGGCTGCTACTATTATTAATGCAGTGGCATATACAGGCAGAAAGGGAAAAAACCAATACACACTGGGTGAAAATAATCACATCAGAAGAAGAAACTCATCCAAAAGACACACATGCACTCTCTAAAAAATCCACCAAACCACTGTCATTCATGGCAGACTTAAAGAATTGCTGTTCAGTTCACTGTAACTGGAGATACACTGAGAAAATTTGTTAACACCTGAACAAGTGTGTATGATCTATCTTTCTACTGCAGCAACTTCACCAAGAGCCATGTACCATTTTTTCCTCCATAGCCAGTTCAGCAAAACCAATTAAACAGGAAGTATCTGAGAATCCCTTCTGCAATGGCTTCACAGCTCAAAAGGGGCAGCTCCGACCATGGAAAATCCCTCACTCAGATTCAAAATTCTTTATTTCCCCATCTCACACACCAGTTTGCAGTTCACACAAATGTTACAACAACTTCATCATACTTTATGGATCAGACTGGCAGTAAAATCAAGGTCAAATCCTTTTTTTTTATCATGTTGCTGCACTGTTCCACACAGGAAGCAAACAGCTGGAGTTTTCTTTAACTAAAACATCCTGTAACTGAATCTAAAAGTAAAATCTTTGGAGTTTGGAAGTGGACTGTGCTAACATGCTGATGCCTCAATCAAAACATAAATCTTCATGCTTTCACTCTGTACCTTACTTTGCATGCTTCATACCCAAGCCAGCAAAATAGTTTTTCAGCCTTTCTGCATGATTTCTGGGTATACCTGTTGCTCCCCACTGGCTTTGGTAGCTGATACGATGCAAAAAAAGGCCCCATGCTCTTTGGAACATGAAGTCTACCATTATTACTGAAGTCCAACATACTTAAACCACAAATGTATTTGAAAAGTGATACTTAACACAGCAGCATGAAGAAAAAAAGGACACTTGTTTCACTTGCCAACAGCTCAAAGTCAACAAAAAAGCAAAGTTAAAATAAATACAGCAGTGGACCACACTACAGTGTATGCCAAACAGACCACAGAGGAATGACCTTATGTGCTCTTAGTCTTTAAGTCACACAGAGAAAAGCTATTAAATAAGGGCAGAAAGTTTATCATTAAGCAAGGGTGTGATTCCCTTTATTTCCCACTGCATTTTACAAAGGCATTTGAAGCTCAGACAGGACTGATTACAGCACATCAGAGGACAAAGTCTGGCTTTCTGAAATGCCCTGAAGACAACACCATGATAACCTGTCTGGATTTGGAAAGGTGAATGTCAAGGGACAGCTCACAGAGTAGATTAGCCCTTTGCAGTGTGGTAGTTTTGACCTAGTAGGCCTTAGCTTTAGTAGGCCCTGAAAGTGCTACGTGGATTAGGAGGGACAGGTTATCACCTGACTGAAGCAACCAAAGAGGTATTTCATATCATCTGATGTCAAAACCAGTACAAAAGCAGGTGTAGAAGTGCCTAGTCCAGTTTTTCCTTCCTGGCTGGGTGCTGAGTGCACATGCTATCACTGTGCTGGGAGCGATAGCCTTGCCGCTGCTTCGCAGCTCTTTTGGTTTGGCAAGTAAACATTTTTATTGTTTTTTTTTCTGCTCTCCTGCTAGGTGTTTCTTGGGGAGAGTCTTTTGAGGTGCTTTTATGGGTCTGGGTTAGTACAATCTGTATTACTGGGCGGGCAACTCAGTGTGGAGTTATTCTTGTTTCTTCTTACCTTTGTATATATGTTACATTGCATTTGGCTTTTAATTTTCTATCTCCTGTGTAAAAATATAAAAATCTTGCCATTTTAACTTTTAGGTTTGGGGGTTTTTCCTCCCTTTTCTTGGCAGGGGGCAAGAGCTTTGTTGTGTGGCTGAATACTTGGCATTTTGCCAAGGTTTCAAACCAAAACAGCAGACATGCTCCATCACACGGAGAAAAATAATGCACCTCTCTCAGAGGGCGCTAAACCTCCACTCCCTCTAGTTTGTGAAGACAAAGGCCCCTATTTCAAGTCTGAATGCCCAGAACTAGGTAAAGCACGATGCCAATGCTGAGAAGGGTTGAGCACACTCTGCTTTTCTGTCTGAAATTCAAACAGATTAATTGCTAATGATACATTCCACCCCAATTAACCGTACGTGGGCCTCACCCAAAGAAATCAGAGGAGTCGCAGCATTGCCATACTGTAGCACCTACCCAGCAAAATAGTACCTCTGTTTAATGATGTTTCTAGGATTCCTTTACCATAAGGACTTCTCAGAATGTCATCCTAATTTTAAAATCCCAAACCCAGCCCTTTGTAGGTTTTGAGAACAGATGATACCTCTAACTCTGAAAACTATCTCAGGTATGACCAGCAACAGTAAAGAAACTTGGTTTGGCATGAAGTTCTAAACCCTACATTGCACTTTTCATTACAAATTTATCATGTTTGATATGCCAAGTTATGCATATGAGCTAATATCAATAAGAGAACCTTCACCATTTCAGGACATGTATGTTTGAGAATGAGGCCATCCCTTACTCTATGAAGTGAAGAAACTACAAAATTCTTAGAAAGTTATTCATAATTTCATTACAACAATTCAAACAGTGTTAGGTTTGAACTAAATGTAACTCACACTAGAAAAAATGCACTTGACTCAAAGTTAGTATTTTTGTAGTATCTTAATTTTCTTTTAGGTATTGATTTGTAACATTATTTATTATATCTAACCCAAATTTGCTGAACTGGATATCGTGGGTTTGCTTTTTTAAAGACACTGTAGGAATAAATCTGGATACTCTACTACTGAATACACTCCCATATAATGATACATCCTTTGTTCATCTATGCTACAAAATCCACCACTGTCGCTGTACCAGAGTAAGAAATAATATTTTAGTGAATTTTACAGAATATTATTATGCCAGGATGTGCCACTGGAGAAGCATCTTCCCAGCTTCAGGCAACTACATTGGTTAGTATGATGAAGCCTTAATAGACCTGAAGTAACTTTCTGGATAGCAAAAGCTATACAAAAACTATGTAATGCTGCAGCTCCTCACTTTGTTTTTTTCTTAATATGATTATATTTATAGGAAATACCGTCCATGGATCCAGCTGTAAAATATACTCCTTTTCCTGAAATGCTTGGAAACTTACCAAGACACATAAAAAAGTTCAGCCTATTTTTTCCAATATGCAGAATTACCTCTATTACACTGCTTGGCTGTCTTCTGTTATGTTCCCGGCTTAAAACTAATACAACGTAGAAGAAACAATTCTGTGAAATTTTGCAGACACTCATTAACCAGGATGTCCAGGTCTTTCTCCCACAGCACTAATAACGGTGTGAATCCACAGGCATCTTAGGGAATTACTCTGTGTTTTCCGGATAGTTCTTCTTAAGTATATTGTTGCCTTTCTCAATTGTATCCCATCACTGACTGGTGCCATACTCAACCTGACTTATGAAGGAGCACAGTCCAAAAGTGGCAGACATCTTTTTCCCCCTTTCAGATGGGGACTACCGTGGCCCTCCCATGTGTGTTCCATGATCCAGGATGTCAATGTTAAAATACAGGGGAGCCAGACCAGCAGGACTTCTCTTGGAGCAGACTCCAGTATTTTACACCTTCAGTAACAGTGGCTCACAGACCTAGAAAACACTGAACCTGCTTTTTATCTTTAGTACAGAATTAAGGAACTCCTCAGGTCCTACGGGTCAACTGCAGACAGATGAAGAACAGAGTGGAAGTGGCCTTGTGTCAGCCTGTGAAAAACACAAAGGCATACCCACTGTGACACTGGTAGTGGGCAAGAGGTTTCAAGAAAATAGAGAAACACATAGCAATTAAAAGGGATCCGTTTTAGCACCGTCCATATCATTCATGCATCATTTGCAAGTTGCTCTGCAGCACACATCTCTGTAGAGCCTGCATTTGTAAAATTTCAGTTACATTCCAGTTGCTCCTCTCAGTTTTTCTGTCTTTGAAAACAAATGGAGAATTGTTGCTGCCAGTAAAAGTATATGTGCCACTACATGGCACCTTTTTGAAGAAACAGGAAAGACAAAAATCTATTCTAAATAGCCAGCCATACTGAGGATAGGTAGCAAGTGACAAATTAAAAAACAAGATTCAGCTTCTTTTGAAGACATGAAAAAATAATTCACACTAAGGGTGGCAAGTGTGTACATTTTTAGGTTTAAAGACTGAGTGGTTAAGTTCTAAGCCATAATGAGAATGCCACCCAACCACAGAATATCACCTGTGCCATGCTGTAAAGCACAGCCTATCCTATTCCATACCTTCTAAATTTTACAGCCTTTGCATGCCCTCAGCAGCCAGTCACTAAAAGGTCACTTCCAACGTAAATTACCTTCTCCCTTGTGGGTAGTTTCTATGAAGTAAAAACAAAATGCTGACATCTCCCCATGGCAGGGCATTTATTGTCTGTTCCAGAGAGGGCAAGCAAGGTTATGCAGCTGATCACAGACGTATACAGTAACAGAGGCACACACAAGAAAACAGAAAAATGAGAGAATTGAACAGGGAGGGCTGGGAAGAATTCCTCTCTATCATGCACACTACCTCCATCCACAAGCACAAATTATGGCACCAAACAAGGCTTCTCCTACCACACATCTCCTTCTCTACTTATGTGTCTATAAAAGATGCTTCTGAAAACCAAAGTTTACTAGGAGAATGATTAAATTATTAAAAGCAAATCATGCTTGAAATAAATGAATACCCAAATATTTTCAGAAAAGCACATTTCCATAAAAAACAGTCTTTCTTCTTGGTAAGCCTGCTACTTAGGATAGATTCTCCGCATACTTAGGATAGATTCTCCTCATCAGAGTGTGATTCTAGGAACTCCTCCTCCTCCACAAAACTGCCAAAGTTCAAAGAACTGCCTCTTTTAGGAAAAAAATAACAAGTAACTCTGATATAACTGCACCCCTTTCCTGGATTTACTGAATTCTCTAACACCACAAAACAAAGACTGAGAGTGTGAAATACAGGCATTTAAATCCATTCCCTTTTCTCTCAAAAGAAAATCAAAAGAGCAGTACTGTTTATAGCCATCTCTGATAATCTCATTCGTCGCAATATTGACATCTATAAATTGACTTGAAAAGGCAATACAATTCAACTACAGCACCAAGTTTGAGCATCTCAATCGACATCCTTCAGTTTGGACAATGTAACAGCAGACAGGAGAAAGGAAAGGGAAAACACAAATATGGTGCACAATGCCACAGACGGAATATTCAACACATGTTAAGCAAAACCAAACAACTACTTACTTCAGATTTGGAGGACGTGTTTTCCTCCATGTCAGAATCACTGGGGTCTACCATATTATCAAAAGGTGGCAGAGTAGGGGTCTTCCCTTCCAGGGCATCATTTTCAATTTTGACTCTCCCCACCTTGAGTTGAGATTTATCCTTTGTCTGTTTTTTGTCAGCTGAACAAGTAAGAATCAGTGGTGGGGCGCTAGAAAAACTTTTAAATAACGAATCTGAGCTGTACTTTTTTTTTTTTTTAGCAGAAGGTTCATCTGAGTCCAGCATAGAGGGCCTTTTTGAGAGAGTCTTCTTTTCTGGCTGCTGTCCACATGTTATGGTGAGGATGGGGGTGTTTTCAGATTTTGGCTCCTTGGACATGGGTTGGGGTTCCTTGAAGGCTGTCTTAGGAACTATTTTTTCGTCTTTCAGTGGTTTGTTTTCTTTGGGTTTCTTAGAGGATTCTTTGGAAGATTTGTTATGTTCCCTGGAAGGTTCTTTGAAGGCACTTTTATGTTCTTTTGAGTCTTTACAAGTTTTTTCTTTGTGCTCCTTTGACAATTTGTGGGTCTTTGAGAAACTGTTACTACTGCTGCTGCTGCTATTTGTGTTCAGAATCCTAGCTGGGTCCTGCAAAAAGCAGATGCAAAATTTTACTTAGAAAAAAAACCCAAAGAACCCTTAAAGACTCAAAAGGCACACTCAATATGGACATAGGATTCACAGTCAAAACTTGGAACTGTAGGTGGAAAATGAGAAACAGAAATACCTATATAAAAACAGACAGAAACCCCAACATTTTGGTCAAAGTATCCGTTAGAAAAATCTGTTACTGGTTGAACATGAATAGTTACCACTACTTGTCAGTATCTGCAAGACAAGTTAGTTGTTACCTTACTCATTATACATGTTTTTTTAAGAAACATCATAAGATGAACATAAAGACAGGTTATGAAATGGTTACCATCACCATTAGCCATCAGAAATAAAAATCATAAGTAAAGATGAAGATATGAACCCTAGATACCAACAGAACTACTACACAATCAGAACACAACATGTGCTCCTGATGATATTTCACACCGAGTCTGACTTCTCTAATGAGATCCTTTCTCCAGCTTTTTCCAGATCTTTTTCCTTATACACAATAACTACTCTGGGTCCAGCCCAGCTACGGAAGATTTGATTGGACAGAAAATAGTTTAATGTCTTTTTACGGAAAACATCCTTTACTAAAAACCCTTCCTTTTAAATATATACTGCTGGTGTTTCTGCTGAGTGTTTGATAACACTTTTTTTACATTCAACTGTTGTGGGAAGTGTTTCTGAGAAGGTGATGACTCTGAGGTACTATAAGACAGGCAAAACCAGAAAAAGCAGAGCAGTATCAGTCCTCAGTTAAATCTGAAAAGTTGAAATGACAAGTGGTGATCTGCAGCTAGAACTGGCAATAAAGGAACTGACAAGAAAGGAACCAGAAATAAAGGAATTCCCAATACACAAGAACAGTTCCAGCACTGCACACTTCCACTGAAACTGCCCCCAGTGGGCTCTCAGTATCTCAAAAACACCCAGAAGACTGCATTGTTCTACACACCTGCAGCACTCTCTACAAGGCAAGTTTCTTTTTTATACTACTTCAAATCTGCAAAGTGATATTTCAATTTACAGGAAACTACGGTCAAGAAGTTTATGTTGCTTACTTTCTTCCAAGCTGATTATAAGCAAAGCTACCTATATGTTGCCTAGCATGTGAGAAACTTCTAGAAACACTTAAATGTGCGTTGCATATACCCATTGATTTACTTTTCCTTTACCCACAATAGATGTGTATGTAAATATGGTATATCTGGCTATCTAACACTGCCACAAATTTACAAAACTGCAGAGGAGAAAAAATATTTAGCTTTTCTTGCCCCTTACTTAACCACCCTTTTACACACAACATAGATGTGACAGCAGCAGCGTAGTGGGAGAATAAAGGACCAAAGCAGCATATGGTCAGCCTCACCCTCCAGAGGGGCTGACTAATTTTAAAATAATGCACTCAGTAGAACTGCTCTCAAAAAAAAAAAAAAACTATGCAAAAAAACAAAGGACAATTAACCTGTTTAATGGAAGTTGCATCAATTAGAGAAGTTAAGACTGAGACTACATCCACTGATGGCTCCGTGTTGGTAGATGACTACTCATACTTGTGCAATCAGGATGTGTTAAGCCAGTATATAATGCTGTAGGACCTGAAGAGTTTACACACAAAACATGTGCAAAAACTGCAGTATCTCCCTTCTCTGTTGCAATAGGTGGGAACAATTAAGTAAAAATAATTACTTTGAAATGTTCTTCCCTTTTCAATACCGTATTTAGTGAAACACTGAGTTTTCACACAATGCTGCCCACATTATTCAGCTGTGCTTTTTCTTCAGACACTTCTTCAGTACTGTAAATGTACTTATGAGTCAGACCTGGGAATCGAACAATGTAACTATATAAAACTATATAATATACATGCATCAACATTAACAATGAGCAGAAGCCTCAACAATGAACAATGCTATAATGGCACCTGACTATCTGAACATAAAGCACTTCATTTCCCAGAGTGATAATTAAAAAACAAAAATAAAAAATACTAATCAGTCCTTAAGATGTTTTATTTCAGTCATAATAACTTTTCTGGTGCTTTTCTTCAAAATTATTAAAAAAAAAAGTTGCCTATTTTGTTTGATGCCATATGTTTGACATATGAACTAATTATTAATGCTTCTAGCTTCACATCTTGCTAGAACTGTACCAACTGTAAGTGTTGCCCTGAGGAGGAATAAAACACATGCCTTACTAAACTAGGTGGAGTCCTTATTTTTCTTACTGGTCTCCTTACCATGTTATTTTAAACTGCTTCAAATCAGAGTCTCATTTTAGAGGTTTGCCAAGACATGAGAGCTGTGAAAAAGGTCCTGGGGCACAGTAGTATTAAAATCAATAGGAACCTGAGATCTATCTTGTCTTCTGAAACATGAAACTGGACTTCTTTCCTCTTCTACAATGAAGGGTGATGTTTACATAGAAACCATACTTCACATACTTATGATTTAGACATATTTATATACCATTCTTACATGATCTGTTAGAGTTACTCTTTCATTAAGGCAGCCAACCCATTGCTTTAATATCTGCATTCATTCCCTAAGTAAAATTATCTTTTTTACTTCCTAAATTTCTGCAACTATCCAAACAGAGGCCAACAAAGACATAAAGAAAACACCAAGAGGAACATAAAATTGTAAGACAGGAAAAAATCAAATTATACTCACTGGTAAATTATATCAAACCTACTGCTGAATGTGGAAGGCTGGTGGGCATGAAAAGCAGCTAATTGTATCATGTACAGCATAGATCTTGCTGAAAATCAGAACATACTTTCCAACCATTTTCTTATTTATCAAAATCTAACAGTGTTTAAATATTTCTTCTCTTTCCCATCTTAAGAAGTGTTGCAAGAAATAGGAGTAAGTTACATATTTCTACTAAGAGGGAGAAATAAGACAGCCTTTTCTCAAGTTCATGTGAAAAATTGAGATTGTGGGGTTTTAGCAGGTAATATATTTGCACACCACAGACATTTACATATTCATCAAATATTGAAGCAACACAAAGGAATATCAGACAAATAAAATGAGAATAATACAGAGGATCACAGGCATGTTAAAATACCCACATATGCTTTCTGTTCTTAAGCTCAGTAACACTAAGTACATACAGTACTTCGAGATACATGGTATTGTTCTATGAAATGGCTATACATAGCTTTAAAAGCAAATATGTTAGAAAGCATGATAAAAATCTGAAGTCTTACCAGCAGAGAAAAACTGTGCTATTGTGACTGTTGTACTCAACTTCTGCTCAGATTTTGGCCAACACAACTCGTGCGAAGGCCTGAGATGCATTTTGGGAGCAGAGAGAGCATATTGTAGGCAGGACAGGCGGCCAGAAAGAGCTAAAGGGCCATTATGCTGCCATGATCATCTGGAAATTGTTGACTCCTACAGCCATCATCTTTAGTAGTTTCATCAGAATCTGCTAATTTACAGAACTTACATAAACCAAACCTCCAATCTAGAAGGCATAAAACATCAGTTTACCAAAAAAAACCCCAGCTTTTCAAGTTGATTCATTACCAGCTGTACTGCTCAGACTTTCATGCTTCCCACTGGGATACAGGGGATGCCTGCACTATGATAGATGCAGAAGGACAAGCACTCTCAGCTAGGTAACAGACTATTTTTTTATGGATCCCAAGTGCATGGATCCCGAGATGTGATGCACCTCTAACCTCCTAACTGCCTGCTATGAAGCTCTCTCCAGGTGTTTTGGTTCCTTCAGCAAAAATGAAAGATTTCAAACATTCGATTATATGGATGAATGCAGCAAACATGCACTTCACTTTGCTTTACCCTAATAACAGTACACACTTGTCAATTTTCTACATCAGACTGAAGTTCACCATTCAAATATGGCTTGGAAAATGACATCCCAGGTTAGCATTTGCTTACAAAAGAACCAGATATACAAGATTTGGACAGAGAGTGAACATGAAACTTATCAACAAAAATGGGTATTGCCCCTTGCAGTACGTGCATTGCAAGATTAAGTAATTATTTCAAATCAACCAGATGCAAAGAAAATAAAAACCCAAACAATTTAACATAATGGAAGAAAGGTCTGTATGTTAATTCACTTACAAAGAAAGTCCTTGTGTTGCATTCTTTACTTCCATAAACAGCAACACATTCTTTATTTTCCCATACTATCAATTAATTTTGTCAGACTGAAGAAACCATATGGTGTTTCAGAAACGCCCATCTGTATTACTCAAAAGATTTCTTGGACGATACGTTTTTTACCACGTTCTAGGCTGGGGATTCAATTTGATGTCGTAGAGACTGATGACACACTGCTCTTTGAAAAATCTAGTAAAGAACTAACCCCTGAAATTTTAAAAAAATTAATAATCCTAAAGAACACAACTTCAGGTTTCACTCTACAAAATTATCTTTAAAAATGTTTAATAAATGAGATTATTATTTATTACTATTATCTCATATTCTTTACATTTCTGCAGATCACACTTCATTACCAGAATCCCCTAATACTACAACACACCATTACAATTTCTTCTGCAAAATTAGGTAAACAATTTTACAAGTACAAAAACCAGAGAACCTTCACTGGCACTGGTTCCACAGCTATCCTTGTCCTGCAGTGTTTTCATGAGGCAAACAGCAAAGAAAAGTCAAGACTTGCTATCATTGGAAAGATTGCAGAAATAACTAGAAATCTTATTTTTTTCCTCTCAAGGTAATTCCTAAGAAAAGCACCACTGGCTCAAGTGTCTTCTAGCAAAATAAATCTCACCTTTGGCCCATGAGATGACTTCTTCTTCATTTCAGAAAAAGACAGCGAGTTACTAGGAAGGCTGGGGAGATGAAGGCTCTGTCCTGAAGAGAATGATGTGCCATCTGACATTACCATGATCTGTTGTAAGATGAAAAGCATGTCAATCAAACATTACCAACAAGAACAGAGAGCCTCACCTGCCCAAGAACTAACAAATCACACTGGTAGAAGAATAAAAGCCCGACAAACAGTATCCATGTTTTTTTTCAATATGGGATGGGTTAATGAAACCACATTGTTACCTAATTTTCCCCAAGCAGAGTCTGTTTTGCCTATGACATTAACTGGCAGACAATCTCCCCATCTGTACCCTGACCTATGAGCTTTCCCACCCTGTTTTCTCCCTCTGCCCTACTGAGGAGCAGAGTGAGCAGCCAAGTGTCTGGGTGGGAGTTCAGCCCTTACCCAAGGTTAACTCACCACAATGATACACCCTAAAAACAGCCTGAGATTTTAAAGTAAAAGCAGCATGTCTCTAATTTCTGCCTATGTGCTATCTAGAGTACAGTAAACTGTGTGGTTGGTAAGCAAGAAGCAGTTTTGCAATAGAAAGGGTCTAGCTCCCTTTCTTGATTTTAAAGACTTAAGAATAAACAAATCATTACCAGAAACCCCAGGTAAATAAGTCTTCACAGAGCAGGTAACAGACATGTAAAGATTATTCCTTCCATCTGAGGGAAACTGAGATCTTGTCTTCTACTCCGGTGCTGCTGTGCCTGGATTTTACTGATTCCTAGCACAGCCATTATTTATCCACTGTTTCAAAGCACTGAATGCCAGAAACAGCTTACCTGCTGTCTGACAAGCCCTGCAAAGTTGGAGAGAAGACGCAGAGCTCTGCACCCACAAGGAAACATATCTCTCTTCCCACAGATTCCCATGGACAGTCACACTGGTTTTGTGGACATCCTGTGTGGTTACCCTTGCCTCTTCAGATGACCAAAACATCCTCTGACTCAAGTGACAGGAATGAGCTGACCCATTGCATGCCTCACGCACATTACATTAATAAAAAAATGGGGAGTGCAAAATTAGGAAATCTAGGATATAGATATGTATACTCCACATTTTACCTCTCCAAGTCAGCATGATAATTTTACTGCCTGCAGCTTTTTGAAGATAGGATTTCAATTTTTTCTAAAAAAATTACTTAGACACTGCTCCAAATGAATCTTTTTGCAGACAGCTTTGTTCAGAAGACCATATGGTAGCCTAGAGAATATTAAGGGCCATGTCTAGGTAATAAAAATTACTTTTACCAGCCTGTCTTCAACAATGCAGCTAGAATCCAAAGGCAGAGGAAGAAGGCAATAAAGCTGTTTTTCCTCCTTGATCAAAGGTTCACGTATTAAAATTTAAAATAAAAAAATCTTAAAAGTGATCCTTTCCCCTGATGAATACTTTTTAACCTCAACTTGCCAAGGGCTTTTGTTGCATTCAGCCCAGCAGAAAGCAGGAGAAAGCACAGGCTAACAAAAACAGTCAGCCACAAGGAAAATTTGTAGTCACATGTGCGTACCATAAACCTGCAAAAAAGTAGAGGAAAAATAATGTATGTGTCTGTCATTATTTCCTCTCACAGATGATGTCAAAAATGGGTGGTTAAATAATATTGTTCTTTAAATGGAATTCTGCAATGTTTTGCAATCCCACAAACTTAACAGAACACACCATTTCTATAAAATCAAACCATCTTTCAGAGTAAGTCAATGTAAGTAAATCCATTAATTTCAGAGTTTAAGCAGATATTTTATTGCCCCAAATACCTTTTTTCATACGCTCATGACAAAAAGATGCATGTCCATGTGGAAGAGAAATATAATCAGGAGGATCAGGGTTTGCCTTACCCTGAAATTAAATATGGAGAAACAAAAAATTCTGCCAAACAATTTTTTCTCATAGGTTTGGAAGCTTCATTTTCTCCCTGAACCATTAATGTCTGACTCACTAAAATAAACTGAGGTTTAAGCATTGCATAAATTTGCATAAATTTTCTATTTAAAATTCAGAAACATTCCATTTCAGGAATACTTATATATTTATCATTACACACAGACGTTCTTAGAAAGCTGACATTTTAAAAAACAGTATGGACTTCTAAGATATCTCAGTGTCTGGGAAGTATTTGGACCATTAACAGTCTCAATATTACAAACTGTGTTTCAAAACAAGTTGAGAGTCTACGGAAAGGTTTACAGAGATGGGATGATCAGCATTAGTACCATGTGAGGTCTCATTGGGCAAATCTAGTTACACACAGAGAGAAAATAAATCCCATACAGCATCTAGAAAAAAAATCTGGACATACCAAACCTTGAGCTCTAAAAATTTCAGTGTACTGAATTCTGAAGCCTGTTATTTCATTATAAACCCTAGGAAAAATAGCAATTGTACATATAAAATTTTAACGTGACTAAGAGTGTATCAGTAAGACAGAACTTCAGTTCAGACTACAGGCTATACCATCTTTAAAGATGATAAAAGACCAAGAAAGTCTCTTGTAAAATTAACTATTTGCCCCCTATGATAAAATCCACACACCTCTCTTTCAAACTCATCTCTGACTGAAAAATGATACCTTACTCCTAAAGTCCTCTATATCCAGAAAAAAACCAAAAAACTACTTGCAAACACTTGCCTTCTCCATCTCAAAGAAAAAAGTTAATATTATCATGAAGTAGCTCTTCAGGAACACTTCCAATATGTCTGTTTTCTTTGCTAAGGTCACCTAGGTAAAAAGCCCTGACATTCCAAACACTTTTGAATTAAGATGAATTTTTCTTTTCACTAAATTTAGGGTAGAGACAACTGCCCATCCAGATAAAGTTTAAGTTTACTGAAAAAGCTCAGCTGACAGAAGTACAGTAATTTCTGCAGTGGGTAACTGGCCTTGGTGCCCCCATTAGCCACACACAGAAACACATTGGGAGCCAGATGTACTTTCACCAGCTTTCAGAGAAGTCCCTACTTCCACATTGCTACTATCACACTGGCAACACATACAGCTTGAGTGAGGGCATGTGCACATGCCTCTGTATGTGGCTGTATTGAGTCAAGGCTACACCAAAGAAAAGGTGGGAATGAGTGCATCACAGAAAGACACTACTACTGCAGCAAGAATGCAAGGTCATCAAAAACATGGCAACTTTTCACTACAGCCATGATATACGCACTTTATTTGTTTCCTCCTGCCTGTGTTTCCCTGTGAAAGAGGAGTATACCTTAATAGATGGGAGGACACGGCTGCAGCCCATGCTTAAGATGGGCACCCAAGAACACCTGCAGCTGGTACTTTGCTGCTCTCACAATGAATCACTTCAATGACAAACCCCAGGAACCTTAATTCTTTTCCTCAGTCCCTTCTGCAAGTCAACAGCTCAGTAGGATCAGAGAAACTGGTGGATAAGACACGAGTGCTGGTGTCAGCTAAACAGGATGTGACAACAGTTGGTCTTTAAACAAGCCAGTTTAAAAAGCCAAGGCAGTTAAATGGCTCCCTGACATCCGATCCTGTCAGATCTTGGAAGCTCAGCAGGGTCAGGCCTGGTTAGTACTCGGATGAGAGACCTCCTGGGAATACCAGGGGCTGTAGGTTCTAGTCCTGAGGACTTCACTGTCACCATCCAAGCTCGCTGGGCCGTGGCAGATGAACCTGAGGAGTTAAAGGGTGGGGCCAGTTCGCACAGGCTGTGCCTCACCTAAAATATCCACTGTGCAGGCTCGATGGACGCACCCATGTGGGGAGAGCCCTGCCCAAATCTTTGTTCATGAATTCTGGCCATGATGATTAAACAGCCATGTAATCAGTTTCTGAATTCACCAGTATGCAAAATATGAAGTTCTAGTTACAGCTTTGCAGTTTCCTCAAAGATTTTGCTTGACTATATTTGACTGGAGTAGAGGTCTAGCTAATCTTACAGCTTGTCTTTGATGGGGTCAGAGGTGACAGTAATAGGATGTGTAAAAGTAGAGAGTTAGTTGTCCTTGTTCACAAATGTTTAAGTGTATAAAAAAAATGTGGATTAGGGTACGTGCTAGTGGATAAACATTAGAAAAATGGCTAAGAGAAGAGTTAGTTTTACAGTTTAATACCAGGGTACAAATAACACAGCAGTTGCTCAATAGGTTGTACCAAGAAACATGTCGAGGGAGGTGACTGCCCCACTCTACTCTGCACTGGTGGGGCCTCACCTTACATCCTGTGGTGCAGCTGTGGACACCTCCATACAAGAAGGTCATCAGACTATTACAGTGAGCCCAGAGGAAGGACTAAGATGGTGAAAAACCTCAGGGCAAAGAACGACAATGAGTAGCTCATGCCCTTTGGCTTGTTTGGCCTGGAGAGAAAGCTGAGGGGTGACTTCACTGCAGCCTACAACTTCCTCAAGGCAGGCAGCAGAGGGGTAGCTGCTGATCTCCTCTCTCTGGTGAGCAGCAATAGTACAAACGGAAATAGAACGATGCTGCATGAGAAGTTCAGACTGGACATTAGGAAAAGGTTCTTTCCTGAGAGGGTGGTCAGGCACTGGAATAGGCTCTCCAGGGAACTGATAATGGCACCAAGCCTGATAGAGCTCAAGGAAAGTCTGGATGATGTTCTTAGTAACATGGTTTAGTTTTAGGTAGTCCTACGAGTAGCATAGAGTTGCATTTGATCTTTAAAGACCCCCCTTCCAACTTAGGATATTCTATGCTGCTACTTATCCACACTGGGTTTTTTGCTTTGCTTAAAATTCAATTTTAAAAAGTGTATCTTAAATTTAACTGTTACTGGAAACTTCATAATACTCACGAATGGAAATTCTTTGCACTCACAGGAAGCACTTAATATTACATGAAGGGACTGACAATAAAAAAATGCTTCTAAAAGAAGACACGTTGCAAAAGAAAGACTAGAGAAAATGTGAGTCCACTGTTCAAATGCGGCAAGAGACAGAAGTATTGAGCTAGGGGGCACTTCATCTAGAACACTGGATGCAACACTGGGTATTGAAGGAGCTGGCAGCACCAGTGAAAGACAGCTCTCTATCATCTTCAAAAGGTTGTGATGATCAGGGAAGGTTTTCCAGAAAGCTAAACATGACATCCATCTTCACGAACTAAAATTTATGGAGCAAGAGTCCCACCAGTCTCACTTCAGTTCCTGGGAAAATGTTGTAGAAAATCCTCCTGGAAGTCACTTTCAGCACTGGAGGGACAAGAATGTGACGGAGGAGTCACCACAGATTTACTAAGACAAATCTTGCCCATCTTACAGGTAGTTCTATGAGATATGGACAGGATAAATGGATCATGAGATAGGTAGAGAACTACCTGGACAGCTGGACTCTTAAGCTGTGAGAGGTCCAGCTAGAGGCCAGTGACTACCAGAGTCCTGCCAGGATCAACACTTAGTCCAAAACTGTTTAATATCCTCAGTAAGATTTGGTGGGATCGAGTGAACTTTCAGCAAGTTCACAGATAATACACAAATAACTATCTTTCTGAGATCTTTCTGTGCTGTCTAGAAGTTCCACCATACAAACATAACTATTAGTTTAGAAGAAAAATAAAAAGTTAGATGAGCTGTTCCATAAGGCATACAGAAGCTCATTCAGCAGGTGAGATGAACCCCCAAAAAGCCACCCTACATTTTAGTGAAAATGGAGAGATGATGTTGACACTGCAGAGGATGCCAGTCACAACAAAGAGGAGCCAGACCAATAGCAGCATTGCAATGGGGTAACTGCTTGATGTGACTGGACAAAACTAGAAGAAAACACAGATGGAGCCCACTGATGTTTTTCCCTGTCCTGCTACAAAGTCCATCTGTTCCAGTGACACCAAAGACTGCTTTTTTGGGAGGTAAGTTATTTTAACAACGCACACTGGAGATGGAAGGAGCCACACTCCATCTCTCTTTCTCTGTGAAAATAAAGCTGGATTATTAGCATGGGCAACTGCTTAATGCAACACTAAATTTGGACAAGAGAAAATTATGTTTCTTAATTTTTTCTTCTGACTTACACTGTAACTGTGAGGTTTCCTAGACCACCACTAATAAGCCATTCCATACAAGCTTTAGTTCAACAAGATCTCATCCTAATAACGTAACAAAAACATAAGAAAATGTAAGAAAAATTCATGAAAACAATGCAAGACTAAATCATACTGGAGTATTTAAATATAACAAAAATCTCATGCTAGTCTCATTTCCTATGGTAAACAACTACCAGAGAGCAAACACACAAGTGTACATAAACTAACATTTATTTACATTGTGATTATGGACAGATGCATAAGACAACTTCCTTACCCCAACACTTTTCTCATTCCTAGAGAAAGATACTTCTCCCTTTGTCATATAAGCCAATGAAGCATTACATAAAAGCATTCTTTTATTCATTTAATTGATCTGCTGGTAGTGGTATCTTGTCCCCAGTTCAGCCAACAGCCACTTTGCTAGCCTCCAGCTGCTGAGTTAGCATTTAAGACCTTTGTCCACCATTTACTTAAAATGAAAGATAACACCCTGGGCAAGGGCAAAGGAAGACCTACTTTCCCCCCCAAAATGGTACAGGAAACAGTAGAGGCAATCCACTATTATTCACATTATTGAGTATGAAGAAACAACCTGAAGAGATCAGTTTCCCTAATACCTGAGCTGCTGGAATCATAGAATGGTTTGGATTGGAAGGACCCTAAAGATCATTTAGTTCCAACTCCTCTGCTGTTGGCAAGGACACCTTTCACTAGACCAGGTTGCTTAGAGCCCTATCCAACCTGGCCTTGAAAACTCTCAGGGATGGGGCATCCCCGGTGTCTCTGGGCAACTTGTTTTAGTGTCTCACCACCCTCACCGTAAAGAATTTCTCCCTAGCATCTAATCTAAACCTGCTCTCTTTCCATTTGAAGCCATTCTCCCTTGTCTTAAAACTACATGCCCTTGCAAAAAGTTTCTCTTCAGAGGATTTCTAGGAGTATTTCGATTTGCTACTTGAGACAATTGAGTGCTATGGAAAGAAAAACAGCCATGCATTTAATTTAAGCAGTTCCATGCACTGCTGAACAAAGGAAGGGATCGGGGAACAACAACTGTGCACAATGAATTATCATAAACAGGACTCTGCTTCCACTATTTTTTTCCAGCAATCTGAGAAAAAATTATAAAATTGTAATACCTTGTGAATTGTAATACCTTGTAATAAACCTACTAACAATTGATTGAAATATATTCTTACAAAAAACAGGGAAAAAAAAGACATTTTGAAGACAATATTCATGTACAAGCAGCTTGAAGTACCCAACAAGAACAACCCACTTTCAAAACAAAAAACTTTGCTTTTCAGATCCCTGTAGCACAAAGAATGAGGAACAGTCTTTAAACGTTTCATGGAAGCTGCTCTTCTATTATTGCCAATTTCTACAAGCACACATCCAAGTGATACCCCTGGTATTCACACAGGCTGGAGGATGAAAAGGTCAAGAGCAGCCCTGCTGAGAAGGGCTTGTAGGTGCTGGTGGATGAGAAGTGGGACATGACCCAGCAACATGCACTTGCAGCCCAGAAACCCAATTGTATCCTGGGCTGCATCAAAAGCAGTGTGGCCAGCAGGTCGAGGAAGGGGATTCTGCCCCTCTAGTCTGCTCTGGTAAGATCCCACCTCAAATGCTGCATCCAGCTCTGGGGTCCAGAGGAGGTCCACAAAGATAACAGAGGGCTGGAGAACCTCTCCTATGAAGAAAGACTGAAAGAGTTGAGGCTGTTAATTTTCCACCTTAGAGACCTTGGTTTGAATCCTGGACAGATTTTGTTGGGGAATGTTGCTTTGGGGTTCGAAGACCCCTTTGTTGGCTTTGGCACAGCCTGGCTCACTCCTGCTGGAAGTGGCAGGGTGGTTCTGTGGCAACTCAGGTTGGCTCAGCCATTTGCAGGGGGCTGGGAACACCCCTCCCTGTCTTAAGTGTTAATAGCAACAAACACAGACAGGGATGCCATAAATTTGCCAATCACTGCTATGTCTGCAGCAGCCCAAAAGGAAGAGACTTCCATGTGGAAACAAGAGGAAAGTACAGGATGGCAGAACAGCACCCTGTTGGGTAGATGGGGGGAGCTCTGGGCTCTCCCAAAACCATCTCTTCTGCAAACAGCAGCTAGAAGTATGTTGCCTGTGTGGCTGGGGCCATGTGAAGGTTTTGGGGTAATGGGTGTGCCCTGTGCTGAGCTTCCCCAGCTGCCACCCCATCACCTGTGCCACCTGGTGGCCCAGAGGTCTGGTGGGAGCAGCTGTGCCAGTGACTCCTGGAAGAGGAGACCAGCCTCCTGCAGCCACCATGGGTGGGGCTGCTGACTGGATCCGGCAGCATGCAGAGGTTCAGGTGCTGTCCGACTGCAGCACGAGGTGCCTGGCTCTGGGGCTGTGTGTTGCTGCAGGAAGAACCTGTGGTTGTCACCTGTATGTTTCTGTCCTCAATGTAAACTAAGAATCTACTACCCGAACGTGACTGTCTGCAGTATGCAGAACAGACCTGAAGAATATGTCACAGGAAAATCCAGTCTGGGAGTAATATATGGATGGAAACAGCTTCATCAAGATGGTAAACAAATGACAGTACATGCCTTAACAATTACAGTTGAGGTAACAAAGACAAGATGTCTCACCATCTCATACACCAAGACAGAAAGTTCTGGACTGTAATAGCAATTCCTGAGATCTCAGGTGAGAGAAGTAAGCAAGACTTGGAAGAGAAAAGCAAAGCAGGAAGCTCACTGCAAATAAGACTGCATTGAATCAGAAATGAATAATACTAAATGACTTATTCCTTGTGTATGCAGAATTTGTACCTGCATCAGTCAATCATTCTAAGCAGGGCCTTCATTATAATAGCAAACATGGCTCCAAATACTTCGGGGAAAGTGAAAAGAAGGACAAGTTTGTGGGAGGGTTCCTGTCATGGTTAAGAACTATTGTGAAATGGAATTACCAGCTCTCCAAAGGCACTCTGGCAGAATTGAATGGCTCTAGATCTGCCTGTAGGTTCCAAAGGCAGTGTGCATACAAGGATCAGACTTTGAATCTGAATCCAAATTGGGTTAAGAAATTAAAACACTCTAACAGCATATGTAGATCTGACAAAGATCATTGTATCCAAACTGAAAGACTCCAAAAGGATGGATGGCTAACCTGATTTGAATAATACTGTCAAAACACCAGACAGTACTGTGACTATTGTATTTCTGTTGTTTTTTTCATTGACTTCTAGGCTGCTTCTACTGTTAGCTTAATTTTTAGATTGTTTAGTCTCTTTTAAAACAGATCTAAGTATGACCAAATTTTCTACTTTTGCAGATGGTTCATGAGAAAGATGATACAACAATAGAACTGAAAACTCCTATTGTATCTGCTACATTGATTGTTTAGGTAATTTTCAGTGTTCCTATTTGTACATGTGTTGTCCCAGTAGCTTTGCAGCATTTTGTGAGCATTGTTTTGGAATAGCCATATCTCCTCTCTGATTGCTGCAGCTTGTCAAAGAGATTCTTCCCTGGACTTGGTTTGGGAGTCCACACAGGATTTCATGTGATTGTGAGGTCAAAGTTGTCTGCCTTGAATTTGTCTCTAAAATGTTTTGCCATTTAGTGTCATTTAGCAGTGTGTGAGGTGCTGAGCTTCACAGGAGTCCTGTGTTAGAAGGCAAGGTGGGCAAGGAGGTGGCTGGTTGGTCTGCAACACTGCAAACAAGGGACTGGTTTTGTGGACCTTCCCATGGGCCTTGGCTCACATCTCACCTAAAATCTTTGGGATAAACTGGTAACATGATGGGTTAGACAACTTGTTTAGGTTGTTTAAATTATTTTTACCTTGTTCCTAGCTGCAATGAATACCCTGGCTTGCTTTAATGTGATACTCAGTTACTGTGATAGAGCTGTTTTGTTCACTACAGACACCAATACATGAGGATGCCAAGGTCAGTAGCCAGTTTGATACTGACTGATTTTTGCCATGCTAACATACATAGATGCACTTTGGTATTGCAGAAAAATTCCAACAGCACTTCCAGTAAAAGATATGAGATACCTGTTAGAATTCTGGGGGAAATGAAACATTATAATATTTCTGCAGCATTGTAGATGAATTATACTTCTCAGCAGCAGACAAATGGACCTCTCTGTGTGGCTCTGGGCTGCCACACCTTATGTCAATTTACAGCAACAAATGGGTTCATTCACTGACAAAAGCACTGAGAGTAACAACAAAAATATAGTCATCCTGAGCTACTATTATTCCTACTTAAACAAATACAGAATATTTTAAAGCTATTTGCTTGAAAGTAAAGTAACATGTAATTCTTTAAAAAATTTCAATTATTTAATTATGAAAAGCACAACATTAAAAGATAATCCCTTCCCTAGAAGGGCATTATACCTTATACCTAAGGTTGGTTCTGGGTAGATGCCAACTATTCTAAACTGACACCAAGGAACTGCACTGAAAGGGAGAGGATAGAGAAAAAAGGGAAATCCCCATGACTCCATCATCATTACATGGACTATGAACGTAGGTTATAGAACTGGCATTATGCAGACATCTCAACTGACTGAAAACTGTTATGACAGTAAAATCAAATATTTGAAAAAAAACACCTCAAACACCATAATGCAGTGGTTTTTTGCAAAACTTGAATTTTTACCTTGGTCGTTTTTTCTGAAAATTAGACTCCTCTCAGAATGACACTTTGAATCTGATTCGTTAACAGATTAACTCTCCTGAAGGAAAGAGTTGTCTTGCTACAGAAGCAGTGCTGCTTGCATTTCCAAACAGATTTTACAGAAAGTAGTCACAAAGGACTCATCTGTTGCTAAAAACAATTATTGCTACTCTAAAAGTGACCTATTCCTTGCATACTCTAAACATGAAGCCTCAAGCTGTATCATTAATAGCCATATGAATTTGTAATAAAGTTCTGAATTTTGCTATTTTTGTCTACAGTTGTAACTGCTCTCTAAGGGGTGTTTATAAGGCTTTTCCTTTTAGGAAAGAAAATTCAACTATTAAATATTTTCTGTGTACTTCTGAATTAAACAACTAATTTTGAGTTTCCTTCCAGAAAGGAAGGAGTATTACATAGTAAAAACATTTTTATGTATTTATTTGCAACTATGGGAGACATGGCTGTATTAAATTGTCATCTTAATGCAGACTGAAAATATTTCCACTACTTTTCTCACAAGAATCAAAATTCAGTTATTCATAACATCATGTTCAAACAGGTGATGCCTGAGAAAATCACTTTCCATAGGCAAAATTCAGATTTGTGATGTTAGGTTGCTGTCATTCAGCATCTTCAAAATTCATTTATTTCTACTAGCTCATTAAGCAGATTAGGTGTAGTTTTCAGGTTTTTTTCTTGAAATTGAAGAGCCAAAAAAGCAATAGAACCAGTGCTACCGACAACATAAAATAAATCAATAGTCAGATGCTATTTATAAATGTTTTCAGTGGGATGCAACAGTCAAAATTTACTTCAAATTTGAAGTTTGCTTTCTAGTTACTATAAATTCCCAGAGTCATCTCTCTTCCCATACCCATATGCAGGAATTACAATGCAGCCTCTTTTTACTTCAACTCTTCTGTGTTTCGAGGCTGAAACTAATCACAAAAGGTAACTGAAAATCAAGGAAGGAAAGATCAGTGCTTACTGCTGTTTACTTGATGAAAATTTCAATCTTACTGCACCTACTCAAGCACATTTTCTGTTGAGCCTAGAGGACAAGCTGTGCAGCAGACCATGTGTACAGTGTGTGTATAATTCTGTCACTATCAGCAGCTTGATGACTTGCTTGGTAACACACAGATTAACTAAAAGTCATCATTTGTATACAGGGTATCCTTGGAGATTTGTTAATTCACATGAGTATACATGTATATATGTTAGCTTCAGATGATTAGGTACTGCACTGAGTAAAGGGTGCAAAAAATTATCAGTGGCATTTCTACAGCAAACCTTCCTAAAAGAAATGTCATTTGGAATACATATGCAAAGAGATGGAACATAAAAATTTGCATCAAATAGTTTGGTTCAATTTTCCCAGTGTTCTTTTGAAAATGTTTTACTTCTTCTGAAGACATTTCTTTCTATAAATATGAGAACAAGGTCAACTGACGATGGCAGAGATGGACTTGAGCATGACTAAATCTTTACAAAAGCAGGAGAAAGACCCATGTAGAAAATATATTTCTGAGGGTGGAAAACTTTGACAAAGACCTATGCAAATTGGATATAGCCTTTGCAAGACTGAACTAAAGGTTCCTATTTACCTTCCTCACTACAGAAATACAATCTCTGAAGCCAAATCAAACTCTTATTCTAAGGGTTGAAAATGTAATCATCTGATTGGATGGGAAATCAGCAAGTTGGTGACATCCATCCTCCTAATGAAGACTGACTTGCACATTTATTCTTAAATTTTGGTGATATCAAATAAAATGCTAAGATACAAATATTCCACAAAGTTAATATACACGAGTGGCAGCACCCTAACTAAATGTCCCATCTGTCTGAACTAACGTGGTCACAGCAGCACTGCAAAGGTGTACTATAGTTGTGTTCTCACTTCTTTAATTACTTAGGATACCCCTATGTTATTCTTATATCCCAGTAAACTGCAGGACAGATGACCACAGGGCACATGAAGGATGGGGGCGGGTAACAAAAATTCTCTAAGTCTGAAAGACAGAAGAACAGTGGCTGTAGCAAGTAACCTTGATAGTTTGTATCTGGGATCCACAAGATGCATTTGAGAGGGAAAAGGGGAGTTGAGAGCTTCCAAGAAATAATTCAAGGAACCTGCAGCAAGAGACAAACACAGTCAAGACTATACTGAATATAGCAGCATGCGGGTACCAGGTAACCTTGCACTCTTCCCTCCAAAAGGACCTACCATCTGTAATATGCATATGTTTGTGCAAATAACATATAATCATGTTTACTAGTTCATGCCACTGGAAGGATATGTCCCACAACTTCCGCTTGGAGAAAAACTAGAGATCTGGGGTCTGAGAATCAGAGAACTGAAGCAATTTAGAACGTTATTTAAAAGCATGTAAGCCAAAGTCCACCATATTAAAGGACTTGACTTAATGCTATCAATCATCATTTCACATTAATATGGTATCTCATTCATTTTGATGAACATGAGCTTCATTTTGTCACACTTGCTGCCTTGTCAAAATTAGGTGACTTGCTACTGTTACTATTTCTTGAAGACAGCCATAAACTAGAAGTATTGTTTTGACTTACAAGTAAGTGTGACACCCATTTCCTACTTTATTATCCTGTAAAGGCTTTTCTCAGCCTAAAGCACGAAAGTTACAAGTGAGTTAATGTTTTGTGAATTCATTCTACTGTTGTACACATACTTGGGAGTGAGAGTCCGGTTCCAAGGCTTCTACAAGAGTCAAAGAAAAGCCTGTTTACAGCATTTCAGAAAGTGTAACGGGCTTTTCAACATCAGGAGATGTAAGCCCTTCACAGAGACTTTCAAGCTGATCAGATAAACTCCTGGGTCAAAGTGGAGAGAGGGGCACAGAAAATACTGCTAAGTTCACAAAACAGTACTCATTTCTTGGAACGAAATCAGCGAAATGACGAAAAATAATAATAAAAAAAAGTCATGCACAATTTGAGCAGCTGTGGCATCCAGAAGCCAAAAGGCAATAAAGTACTGCATTTTAGAACTAATCACACTGAAGGAAAGAATTTTATTGAAACATGCCACATTTTCTATTTACATTTAGGCAACATTTTTGCTTTAATTAACTCAAGAAACTAAAATGAAAAAGTACAGAAAATTAGCAATCAAAAAGATGCATCCCATTCTAACCTTTTGAACCATGGCCCCCTAAAGTCCCTGATGGCATCATTTAGACTTATAACACTTGTGGGTAAAACTTGTGCATCGACAACTGACTTGATATAATTAATATTAAAGCAGTGGCTCTGGAAGTTTTCCAGAATACAATTCTGATATTTTATTTGCAAACACACTAAAAAGCCAATGCATTGTCCAGACACGGATACCCTCTTACACCTAATAGATGTAAACACAAACCACCGCTCATGCTTCTATTTCAATATAATTATAGTTGTGACAGGTCTCTTTTCAGTAAACAAGGTCTTTCAGACTATACATGCTACATATTTTTGCTTTGTTCTCAAAGATTCTTTTGACAGACTGAACATTATCGCACTAGCTCCTTCTTATCTCCAGCCCAGAAACTACTATTGTCTGAACATGCCAAAAAGGGCAACCCACTTTTGATGCCTGTTGAAAGATAAGCACTGGCATACACCTGTAATTTCACAGTATGAAGGCTTGCTTAACATCTCTATCAGTGACCTGGAGGAGGAAACAGAACACACTCATGATGCCTGCAGATAAACAACTGGGAAAGGGAAGCATCTGACACTCCAGAGAAAGCAGGTCTTGTAGGAGCGACCCAGACAGTCTGAAGGAATGGGTTAACAACAGCCTCATGAAATACAATGAGGACAAGTGACAAACACCAAGTCCTGTCCCAGCAAGGCAAGCCCTGCAGCCATGAGGCTATGGCTG
>JAOXXN010000364.1:29890349-29902793 GCA_026770055.1 Myrmophylax atrothorax
TTAATTTTATGGTGGACATAAATGGCACCAAATTGTCAAATCACAGCTATTATCTATGCTAACTATACAAATAGGGCTGATTTCTGTCAAGCCATAAAACAATTATGGCTGAATTCCTGTAGCCCTTTGATATTCCACCTTGTCTGTAGGCCTTCAAAGCCATTGTAGAGCAATGCTAAAAAACCCTAATTTCGAGAAGACACTGAAGGAAAATAAAGCATTTCAATTCCCACATGTTCAAACATGAGCACACCAAGATCTTAGCACTGGAATGATTATGTTTGAAACTGACTTAGAACAAACACAGGTAAGTACAGGAACAGTTTAAATCAACACTGCCTCACAGAAGGCAGAGATACAGACATCCTGAGAAGATGGGGCATAAGGCATATTAGACCTGATTCCCCAGCATGTTCTGCAAGTTTTCAGGAAGCACATTTTCCTGCTTGAACATTCAGCTCACCCCTCTTCTTCTGTGGATGGCAAAGAAAAAGTGGGGAAATAATCATAACTTGTAGAGGGAAATACTGAAACTGCCAAAGCCTGCAGAGGAAGCAAAGACATAATCTTTCCCTTTAAGATACTGATATTGTCAGTAACAAGTTACAAATACATTGACAGGCAACTATGAGGATTTATACAGATGTATTTTATCTTCATAGTATTATTTATATTATGAAAGGATACTCTGCACATTTAATCAAGGGAAAATGGTTCTTGCTGTATCAATATGATTTTTGATAATCATGAAACATCTTTGAGAAATTTAAAGGGTTATAGGGTTGTCCCCCTGCCTACCTCCACCAAAACTTTTTCCCCTCCTCGGCAACCTGGAATTCAGCAGAGATTAAGCGGAATAAATTGAAGACTGATTATTGTATTTCTTTGCATGTGAGAAACTTACACACTGGCCCAAGAAAACATTATTAGAGGAATATAATTCACATTGGTGTGGACACAGAAAATGTCCAGAACATCTTTGAACTCCTTGTTATATTAAGTGTCTGCTGTTTTTTGGTGGGAGGCTAAAAATGTTTAGCCAGTAATTCCTACTGTGCACAGGCAGACAAGAATGTAAACACACCGAGTAATATTAAATTAGAATATGGACTCTCTACTCTAGAGATACAACTGGTATAAATGAGGCACATGCCCCAGGTCACATTTTTTCTCTTCACAGAATGAATTCACAGGCTTTAGAGGTGCTACATAAAAATAGCAACATTCTAAAAAAAAAAAAAAAAAACAAGGAAGAAAAATTACATAATTTTATTGCAAGTCCATACTCTTATCAACCTGGTGATCCCTAGCAAGGAAATGGTTCAGCCAATAAAGTGACTATCAAAAAAGGAAGAGTAACCTTTAATGAATACACTTTCCTGATTTTTTTTCTTTCCTCCACCCATTCTTTGGTGGCACTTTTGAAAAAAAAACATGCCTCTTGTGATCATTTAGTAATTTTGCATAATTTTTATGAAGTCCAATTTTCCTAACTTTCAGAAGGAAAACAGCAAAAGCTTTTCAATCCCATATCTGTCCATTGCTGGAGGCATTTTTACTTAGTGTATTCTTAATTTGCAGCTAAATCATTGGGCCTCCACACTGGTGTTGTGAAAACTATTACAGAAGTGTTTTAGAGAGCAGTTCTATAATACTAATGTACATTACAAGAAGCTGCATAAATTATACGACAGAAAACAATGCTCTGGGGACAACACAAAAAAGAAGGCTTATCTCTAGTGCTTGATTGCACACCAGTCTTAATCAACATTAATTTACTTCAGTTTTTTTCATTCAAAGATTCAGATGCCAGTTTTCTTTATTTGAGAATAAAATTGTTCAGTAAACAAATCTTACAGAAATTTTCTGAGTTTAGATTAAGTGATTGCAGTCTTAAGGTAAACAAACTGATCTAATCAGTTCATGAAGTTCCAAACCCACTTACTGTTCAAGTTAAAAAAAAGTTGCAATGCCTCTAAAACTTCAATACATGTAAACACATTTACAGATTATGTGCTAGCTATATAGCTTAACAGAATATTTATGTATAAAATGCATCATTAACCTGATTTTATGAACCAAAGGTTAATTAATATTTAAATCAAGAAAATACTATTATCTAGACCTAAGGACAGACTACAAAGGAAGAAATTGAAACCAAAATGTAAAACTTTCCATTGCCTAGGCACACATTGTCTATACCTAAACTACTCAAACACAAATTAAAAGAAAAAAAAATTACAAAAAATTTTAAATATTCCACCAGAAACACAACAGCTACTTTTCACTACATGCCTAAAATGTCAATGTAGAAGTAGTTCATTAGTATTTCAACTAACGTAAAATTTCAGTTCAGGCATTAAGACAAAAACATAAGGGACCACCCCTGGAGACTGAGATCATAGACTACTACAACTAAACTTTTGTTTCAAAACCTGCAAGATCTGAAGCAGTTGTTTAACTTTTCCTCTATTTTATCACAAATTCAAGGAAGCAATCTAATGTAGATGTGCTTCCTAGAACCCAAATTGTTTCTATTTACTTTCTAGCAATATCCACTAGAAAGAGCATTGCTGGGGCAGCCAGTGTCTGCAGAAGCAACCTGAGGTGTTCGACTGACACCGACTACCTTACTTATTTAGGTTCAAGGACTGGTCTTGCTGTATTTGCACAAAATTGCCAAAGGCACTTAAAAAACTTGGATGGAGCTGCTTCACACTAATTTACAGACAAAAACCTTACAGCATTTTTAAGTTAGCTGTAAATAATTTCTTTTATTAAAAAAATATCTGGGGACGAATTATAGAAAGAATAGCACTGAAGAAATATAAAAGCCCATACTATTAAAAGGAGGGATACTAGGTAATTACGGAGACTGGTTGGAGGCTGTTACTTCCCTGTAGTCGCACAGAGAAGACAAGAGTCTAAGAACGCAAAATAAGAGGATACATTTATGTGTTACAGTTGCCTTTCAATTAAGAAGTCTCACACTAAGATCAATCTCAAAAAAATATATTTACAATCTGAGAAGTCTTCCTAAATATGTCCTTCAAATAACAAGGAAATGCAATTGTATTGCTATACTGCTACTGCAGTTACCCTATCTGTAAAGAATTACTGAATAGACTATAAATTATGGGTCAAATACTTCTTGCTGAGAAAACATCCCAGCAATATTCTGCAGAAACAGGCTAAAACCTGGCTCCAGTGAAAGTGGCAAAAAAAGCCTCACCAAATTTAAGCTGGACTTTCTATTCTAGAATATTTGCTAGATACAAATGGAAGCATTTACAATACTCAGATAAGCCACACACTTAGTTAAAAACATTCAGAAAAAATTAGTGACACCCAGGCAAAGACAACAATCTGAGGGCCAAAAAGCTTTCAAATCCTAACAGAGCAGGAATTTTATTGCAGACAGGAACAACCCTCTGCAGTTCTAAGAGGCATAACCTTCATAGTAGCAGCATCAAAACAGAGTAGGAACCTTCATGAACCAATACAGTGGAATTCACAAAATATTTTCTGATTTCAGTACAGCAAATGGACAGTTCCACAGAGAATGTATTTTTAACAAAAGGCTAAATAAAACTTTTTGAGGTTTTTGCCCTTCTCAAAACATGTTTATGCTTGCTTAGTGTTACTCTTATCATTATCTCTTTATTCTTTGACATGGCTCATGTCAATGCTTTGCTCATTAATTTTTAGATGTCTGAAGTTTACCTGTTGGAGTTTTTTTATAAAGGTAACTGACTTTGCCCAAAACTAGTACAACTGCACTTCCATCCTCTAGTCAGCTACTAAATCTATGGAACAATTTACCTAAATACTTCCTGCATTCAGTCTCTGAACACACCAAAACCCTTTCACAACTTTCCTTCCCATTTCTCAAAAATTGGGATCCCGTGCACTGGTGGTACATGTCCATCTCTGCCTCCTTCTCGTCTGTCCATTGGGTTACTGCAAGGTCCCTCCCATGCTGCCTCTGCTGCACTGGAGCCAAGCTCTGGAATGCAGTGCTTGCTGAGCCGGTGGTCAGCAAAACAAAACCACTGAGCCCTGGGAGACGCGGACTGTGGCAAGCGAGCGCACAACCACGCACAGGGGCTGGATCCTAAGCAGCACATTGAGTTACTAAGCAGTCCTCTAATGAAAGGCAGAAACTGGGTATTGGCTGCAAAGGGGTGAGCACTGGGTCTGGCTAAAAAGCACAAATCTGTGCTCATTGGTGTCCACTTATTTCCCCAGTAGAAGTTTACCTTCTCACAGAGCTAAAATACAACATCAGCTTCAAAAACACATGGCAAAGGCATGCTGTTCTTTTAAAAGTGAAAGCTTGTCAGGTTTATATGTTTAGGGGTATACAACAAAATACTTTGTTAGAATAATTTAGAAGTAATTTTCATTACAATCTTTTCACAGAAATAGACGGGAGACTGATTTCTATCTCACTACTACGACTGTACACATTTCAATATACTTACTCTCTCACAGTTTGGGGGTTTTTTGCAGTCATACTATGCCATTTTGACAAACCAAGCATGTCCATAAATACGGTGTGTCCCAAGGTTGGGTAAAAAAAAAAAACCAAACAAAAAGCCCTCCACCAAAGAAAGAAACAAAAACAAAGCCACCAAAAAAAAGATCATGTGGCAGTATGTTAGTTAACAATACCTGCTCTTGAGTATTACACCAGACCTGGGCATCTCCATGTTCAGAGAGCACACAAGATTTCAAGTTTAATCCACCTCTCTCCTGCTTTTCAGTAAACCATGACAATAGGTGCTGTGATGACAAAAACTGTGTAAATTTTTATCAAATTCTACACTTCATTTGGAATTTTCATTATGTAAGATGAAATGTGAAAATACTTTTTCTGTTGTTATACATTATAGAGTCTGGTACTGGGTAACAAGAGGAACTAAAATGCCATTTACCCATTTAATACTTATCAATCAAAATTCATAAGGAAAAGTTCCACCCTCCGTTACCAGAAAGGCTGGCTGAGTAAAACCAAACACCTGCCATTTTTCCACACACGATGGAAAACACCCTGGTCCCTGATCTCCAGCCACAATATCAAGTAGTTCTGTTTCCACTGAATCTCCACATTATTCCCTTCTGGCTAACTTGCTCTTTAAAGTTAGCAAATGAAAGGTAAAATACTGTCTCCCTATAAGTATACAGGAAAAGTTCTCAATTTCCCCTACAAGGCTACACCTTGTCCATCAACCCATTTCAGGATATATGTTATGTTCACACTACTTTTATCTGGAACATGCAAAACTATTTGTGTCTCATGGAATTGGATGTTTTTCTGTACAAGCTTTAGAACAGCAGTCACAAGTAGTCAATTTAGACTTATTGCAAACCACTTAGTATCCTAACAGCCATCAGCAAAATCAATTCACCTCACATTGCTCACTGGGCTATGTTTTTTTGTCTTGTTATATATAAAAATGCAGTTTGCAACATAATCTTTGCCATCATAACCATCTGAAAAGAGAAATACCTATCCTGGTATTTACCCTCATGATCAAGATGCTCTATGAAAAATACACACATCCTACTGTGGATAGGCATATTCTTTTTCACACAGAGTTATGGACAAGTTACTGAAATCCTACAATGGCAATTTATATGCATCAGCTGCTCAGAGTATGTCCAAGCTGTGTTTAAAAGAAACCAGATTTGGTCTACCATTACATGTTACAGCTGTTAAGACCTCTGTCACTACAGTGTGCACAGATTTTAAAATCAAACTTATCCAGCACCACTGGGCTCTTCTGGGGAGCTCAAAGAAACAAATCTGTACTTCTCAAGAGAGCCAGAGCCAGTGAAGGAGCTCAGCACAGGACTGACAGTGTGATACGGCTCATATCTGACAAGCAAGGGAGAGAATTAAGCCAACAATACTGGTAATAAACTCTCTGATGACATATATACATACATTTAATTTTAAAATTAATTCCCACACAGATATTTAAGTAAACATACAAATATTTTAAATACCAGTCTGTTCTTCCAGTCCTTTATATACTAGGAAAAGCCAACAAACATACAAAAAGAAACATCTTAAATTACAAGCTAAGTGTTTTATAACAAGATGACAAATCAATTTTCAAGCAAACATATACAAGTGCTAGAATGTGGTTGATGTATATCTTCATATATGCCTGTCAATCACTACCAGGAAAGGAAAGAGGAAGAGGATTGATAGCACATGAACTGAATTCTGCTGGTCTAAAATTGCAGGTACTCATCACACGTCTCAAAAAATTATTGCAGTCAAACTGCAGCAGTCTATAGACTTAATTCTGGATCAAACATTTATAAATTAATCTGTGTTTTCACCAGCTATTGCAACTATCAAGTTGTCAGTCTCTTCTACAGATTCTACCAGAAAAAAGGACAGAATAACCCCCTTCTCTTTAACATTTTTCTTCATAACCTGAATAGAAAAAAAATAAATAAATAAGAAATCTCAAACAAAATACCAAAACACAACTCTAACAATACTGCACAACATTATTACAAGAACAGCACCATAAAAAAATCACAACAAGAATCAAATATCCAAGATTTTACAGCTTACTAAATCTTAACAGACATAATTATACTGATAGTTTAGATTGTCTAATCTGTAATTTTAAATACATGGTTTAAACATTTCTTACACATCTATCTTTCTAAGAATAAAAACTGCACATAAGTAAATGGAGCCATAATAATAAATAGCAAACAACTCAGTTGTTTTCATTTTCTCAAGGAAATGCTAACAAATTAAACTGGCTACTAATTTCAGCATTGAAGTATCTTCCTCCTCATCTTACTACAAAAAGTGATATAGTTGATCCTACACACAACAGTCTGGTTTTCTGCACTTCAAGCCCGTGTAAGTCTACAGCTACCCCAAAATTTTGTGTACCACATCCCTGAAATCAAGATCTGAAAGAGTTATTATCTGAGAGTTACTAATATTGTAGCTTTAGTAAAACATAACCAGAGCTTCTTAAAACTAAAAATACTGTTTCAGCAACTAAATTCTATTCAAATTAAACCCAAAGTGAAATAAATAACCAAAGTCCATCTTTTAAGACTTAAGAAGGTCAGAACTGACTGGCAGTTCTGACAGAAATCAGCATTTCTCATTGCGGAAACACCCTTGCAGAGGGAAGAAATCTGAAATGAGACAACCATTACATGAAGGAAAGTGGGGGAAAAAGCACACATTGAAAACATAAATCACAGAATTAACCCATACAAAAAACCCCTTGCAAGTAAACTTAAAAAATTAAGTTTTTAACCCTGGAGGGTGTAGCAGCCTTGTTATTCCCCTGTCTTGCCACAGTGAAGTACTGCAGAACACACAGACACCGTGTATCTTGAGCAAGAGTAAGAGGCCATTGTCACACCTCAGTCTGTGTTTAACTTCATTTCAGTCCAATGCAATGCAAGCCTGAGCAGTCAGCAAACCACTTCTCATGAAAAGGGATCATTGCATTAGTATACTCACAAAACACATGTACACTGCCCAGTCTAGGAATGAAGTCCTCATTATACTGTATACTTCTAAATAAAGCCTAAACATTGACACTGAATGTGATCATTTTTAGAGACATATTAATGAAGGTAAATTATTTATTAGAAACAGGGTTTCCTATAAAAGTACCATCCTAACAGCAAGGCCATCAACTATTTATTGATGTCATTTATGTAAGTATGAAACTTGATAGCTTCCCTACATTCAAACTCTTCATGTTTTCTTTGGAGAAAGATAACTGCAAAATGCCCTTGTGATTTGCGTTGCACTGAATTAAAGTGCACTTGAAAACATGTGTGTATTCTCAAAGCTATCCAGCCTGTTAAAGTAGTAGCAAAATTAAGTCTCAGGAGTTTCCTGTTAAACAAACCAAGTTCTCCACTAGGTATCAGATGTTTCACGTGGCCACAGCTGAAATACACTGATGAGTAACAATAGTAACACCACAACTTTGCAACTAAAATAGCAACAATTGCCCTAAAAGATGCAGTATCAAACCTGTATATGTTACTCTGATGAGAAAAGAAAGTCCCATGTGCCTATCACACAAAGATGGTTATGCTAAGGCAAATTTAAAAGGGAAAAACCAAAACAGAACAGAGCTAAGTTCTTACAAGTGTAGCTAAATATCCTACTAAAATACACAGCAGAAAACTCACTGCCTGTTCAGTGATCTTGATGGTCTTCCTGCAGTAGCTCGTACAAAGGGAAAACTTAAATCATCTGGAAAGCAGCTGCTTATGGGTCCCTATTCTCAAACCACTTGGTTTACTAAAATTAATAGAATTACGACTCTGTGACTTTAAATAGAGCACAAAAATATTTTCTTTTACAGTTAGCATTTAAAAGCAAAAAGCACCTTTAACAGTAGCTAATTCTATTTCAAAATGTTATGGTCCATTAAGTTTCACTCTGCACTAACAGACAATCTTAATGAAACAATCGATACTGGAAATAAGAACTTTCTAGAAGAATATTATGGTCTATCCTGTAGTAGAATGTCAGGCAGCTTTACTTCCATCACCTTGGTGTATCATTGTAAACCGGATTCCTGAACTACGAGATGCTTTTCAAGTTCCAACATTCTGGCATCCAAACCAGTATTTTCATATTGGCGAAATTATTAGCACAGAAATACTGCCCAAGCTTTTTTTCTTTAATGATAAAAATTTAGTTTGTCAAAATGCATCACTGATTAACAGAAACTGAACAACTCGGAACACCCTAGTATCAAACGTAGGTTTTGGGGTGCACTTACAAGTCATCAAAACAAAAAATACATGTTTCCTTATCCAACTGAAATACTGTAAGAGAAACAGTAAGTCAGGCTGCTGTTGCAGACCACCAAGCGTTCATTAGGCAAGAAGAAAAAGAAAGTATTTCTACATTGCTTAGCATTCATACAAGTGACGAGACACACTATCTCACAGGAACAACAGCTCCTTTTTTGGAGCACTATAGCAGCAAATCAAAACTAATCAGAACCTGGTGACAGACCTTGTTTCACAGTCATGCTTTAAAATACCACACTTCTACACATATTTCCTTCACACGAATAATGAAAAATAAACAGCACGTGTTTTGAAATCAATCTAGAATCTTAGAAATTTTCCATATCGCCTCTTAACCAATTTATATTAGCATCACACATAAACGAGATTGGAAAACAGCAGTATTTGTGATTGCATGATGATTCTAGAGAGCTTATGTCTTGCAAATACTACTCAAAACTGAGTCTGACCATGAATCTAACCTCTTTAACAGGACAAGGAGTCTTATAGCCACCACCCCCAGACAGCAAGAGCAGACCATTAAACGGGCTGAAGGAAGAGCCACCAGTCACTGCAAATGCCTGTATGCTCCACCATGCAAGGATAAACTGAAGCATTTGGTCACCATAAGGCAAACAGAAATCAGTAAAACTTCTACCAAGCTCAGCATTTTAAGGTGAGACAGACTGAAAGATGAAGGGTATTATTTTATCAGGTCACTACAGCTTATCTACACTTTGTTTCCTTTTAGTCACCATCACTCTTTCATCCTACCTACACACAAACCAACCTGCTCTGCACTCCAAAGAATGAAACATTCCTAGCTATGTTGCCACCTTAAAACTATGCAACTTTGGAGCACAGGACCCTATTGCTCTGCCAGCGACTATTAGCAGAGCACACACTTTGCACCTTTGCAAAGTTACCAGCAACCTCTCTATTTCCAAAATTTCTAGCATAAGCAGAACAGGCAAGCAATGCCATAGTTGTAGCTGGCAAAGTAACAGTTTACCCAGCTATTCTCGTACACATGTAATTAAATGACCTGCCAATAACTTATCTCTTTCTTCCCTTGGTGTTTGGAATTACTATGCCCCTAATAAAAGGTGATCTAGCAGAAGAAATACATTATGAGTTATTAACACCTATGAGAACCTGTTGATTTATTATTTTCAAATTGATCCATGAGCTTTCCAGATAGGTTTAATGAATTAAAACTTTTCCTAGCAAGCATACCTGTTAGAGCAGCAATTCTCATCATGAATCTAGAGATAAAAAGAACATTTACCAGAAAACTGGGTCTTATTATGGCTTGTCAGTATACTAGTACTTGCTTTTGATTAACATTGCACACCTAACTTCAACATGTTCTCGAGTAGTTTGCGAACTGAGTATCTCCAAGTGGTTACGTTATCCTGTACTAAAATAATAAAGTATATAACATCAGAGGAAGTGATGGAAAACAGGCAGGTTGAGTAACACCATACACATTCATGTCATTCCTGTTAAATATGCAACACTTAAGGTAACAAACCAAACTAGTAGCAATGACTTACAGAAACAAAAGAACACCTTAGAATACTTCCATCTGAATTTTTATCTGTATTTCTAAATTAGAAAGACAAGCAAGAGGCTCCCGTTTACAAGACACACATCACCACCACCCTTCCAAACACTGCTGAAGAGCAGAAAATGTTCTAGGCAATTCGTACATAGATCACTCTCATCTGAAATCTCATCTGATTTCAGGGACCTGAAATTTCTTCACCATCTATTTTTTCCCTCATTGCTGTAGTTTTAGGAGGCTATGCAAAGCCCAAAAATGAAGGGAGTGCCTGCCATCCAAGTTATGCTCTGCTGGATGGGAGCGGCTCCTACCTCTCCTACAATCCAAGCCATGTGCAAGCACAGTACAAGTCCCCTCCTGGGCTATATAAGCTGGTATCTTTCGCAGCAGTTGCCACATCATGTATGTTTTTACCTTGCCACAAAAGAAAGCTTTTTTATCTCAAGACTGAAAATTCTACAGTCTTTTGCTCTCTGAACATTCAATTTATCCCCACCTAGCTGTAAGCAGATAAGATTTATTATGGCGTTGTTCTAAGGAACTGGAGGAGTACTAGATGCAAATAAAGATTATAGACCAAATGAAAGATAACTCCTGAGCATTGTGTCTGCATAGATATATAAACCTGTCCACTTCTTTTATTTGTACTGTTACCTCAACTAATCCAGCTACAAAAATCAGGACAGCAAGGGCTCAGGAATTAGACCTGAAAACAGAAGGCTTCTCATACGTCTCCCAGTCCAGCTTGTATGGGTACATATGTACCATGCATACACACCTTCTGAGACCTTTTCAAGTACTCACGAAAGGATGAAGCCCTGAGGGTGAACAAGCAGAGCGTTGAGGGGAGTACAAACACAAGTACCAGGCATTCCCGTTCCAGTCACATAGTACCTCGGGAGAGAAAGCAACACCAGCCAGAAGAAAGTAACACGTGGGCAAAAATTTCCAGTGAAGACCTACACTGAGACAGAAGCTAATTACGTCCACCCAAAGCTGAGAAACCAGGAGTCGGGACGCAGATCTACAGCCGTGCCGAGCTTTCCGACCCCGAGGGTAACCGCGAGTGGACATCCCCGCGGCAACAAGTGCGTGAAGGGGCAGAGAGGAGCTCCACTAGACGCCGGGCAGCCCTAGGAGGGGCGAGAGAAGGCTCCCGACATTGATGGCCGCTTTTGTTCTCCACGGAGAGCGGCACAGACCCCTCCGCCGCGCCCGCTCCGGGCCGGCTGGAGCGCTCCCGCGCGAGACCCGAGTACCGTCGGCGGCCGCAGGAACCCGGCCCGGTCCTCCCTACCTCTTTTCGGCCTGGGGAAGCTCTCGTGCAGGTGAAAGATGACTTTCTCCACGAAGTGCTGGATGTTGCTGTGCTCGGGCCCTCTGACAAACACCATCCAGTCGTGCGTGAAGCCCTCCACGGTGGGTTTCTTCCTCACCTGGGCTCGGTGTCCCAGCTCCAGCTTCACCTGGACGGCACACTGCGGGAGGAGAGGCGGCGAGCGCCCAGTGAGCGCCCGGGGAAGCGGGGATGGAGCGGGCGGCCGAGGGGACGCCGGCGCCAGGGCGGGCGGTGCGGTGACACACGGCTCAGCGCACGCAAACACGGTAAGGGCGGGAGGCGACAACAGAAAGGCACCGCTGCAACAACAAAACGCGGCCCCATAGGCGAGGGCGCAGAAGAGCTCTCGGTGCCTCCGGGAGGCGACCCGGGGGCCGCTGTCAGGGCCGCACCGTGCTCCCCTCGGCGCCCCCGTGCTCGCTTTCCCGGAGCGGCGGCAGGACCGCGGCTCCCTCCAAGTGCGTGCGCGCGCCGCGCCGCCGCCGGGAGTAGCGGGACACGGGGAAAGCTGCACGCGAGGGCCAATTCCCGGTCACGTCAACCCCTTCTCGGCGGCGAGTGCCTGGCAGCGCGGGACGGAGGGGCGAGAGAGACCCGCGGTGCTCACTCACCGAGCTGGCCATGCCTGGGGCGCCGGTTTCGCCGGGGCTGTCGCCGCCGTCCCCCACCCCCACCGCACAGCCCTAATTCATGAGGCCGCGAAGGAGATGGCAGGCGCGCAGAG
>JAOXXN010000364.1:29930805-29959881 GCA_026770055.1 Myrmophylax atrothorax
GTCAGGTGAGAGCTGTCTCCCAATCCACATAGATTCTCTGAGCCTGCTAATTTGAGGCCTAACTGAAACCACTACACCAGTAAAAAGTTTAAAACCATTGTGCAAAAACTGATAAGTAATGGATGACTCCTTTTTTATGTGCTTTAAAAAGATATTTCTGAATAGTCTTGTCCAAATGCTACTCCAGAATGGCATATTAATCTCTTGTGACATTCAGCAAGCAAAGTCTTGAATCTTGATGGGGGAAAAAGTAAAGAGTGCTGTAATCTGCAAATACATGAGTAGTATTCATGCTTAAATATTGAGTCTTTTGAAAATTGTACTTTGTGGTGTGGTTGCTGTATAAGGTCTCATGACAGTACTTTGACCTCATAAGTCCAGCGTTTTTTGTGAGATTTAGTAATGCTCTTCTTAAAACCTCTCTGTTAATTGCATCCTGTAAATTTTTGCAGATAATTTCAAATTGCTTGAGTTTTTCTTGTTAAGCTTTCAGTAGAAAGCAGTCATGGCAAATTTATCTCTTGAACTGCAGGGCAGAGAGTTCATGTGTTGGCATAATGGCTCCATTTCTAAGATACCTGTACTGTGAACCATCTCAGTTACGGGAATATGCTGAACTGCGAACGGGTTTACTTAAGATCTTACTTCAGCCTTGTGGGCCAAAGCATGAAGAAACACCCTCCATGCTGGAATGTGAGATTCTTCAGCTTCTGTGTCATTTGATTCCACACCTGCAGGTACCGTTGTTGCCTGACCACACCTTTCACAAATATATGTTATCAGAGCAATGATAGTAGTATTACTATTGTCTTCCAAGTGTGCAAATATAGCACTCTTCCATTTTCTGTAGACCTGATTTTTTGGTAGTACAGAAATCTAACAAAAAGTCTCTTTCTGGTAGAAGATAAAACTTTAGTTGTTCAAATCTGATACACCTGGTAAGGTGGAAATTCAAAAACACATTTACCATAATTATTTGCAACTATTTGCCTCAGTAAACAGACAGTAAACTTAAAAAAACAGTAATGAGAAAATGTTGTTAAATAAGATATTTGTGAAAAAATGCCATTTTTACCTTAAAATGGATAATATTAAGATGAAACAAACTATATGAGAAGTATTATTTAAGTACGTCTAGATATTCCTCTCCCTTTGTAACAGAGGGGTTACTGGATCTGAAGACAAAATTTAACCTTTCTGGAATATACTGAAGCTTTTGAATGTGTTTAAGTTGCACAGCAATACATGGTAAGGAGCTAGGAATTTGATCTTTCTGTCTGCTTTGGTTATGGGCCTAGCATGCTGGTTGAGCTTAATAGCTCAGCTTTGCTTCATGCTTTAATATGACATCAGTTAAGGTTTTTTGTACCTATTTAACTTTTCCTTCCTCTTTTGGTATTAGGCCAGCATCTTCAGTTTCATGTGTATTCAGTCAAACAAAGTGCTATGGCCTTATTGCCATGAAGAGAGGGTTTGTTAATAGGAATAAATGTCTATAGGAATAATGTAAAGCTAAATAGGCTTGTTTTGAGGATATTTGATAGCGTCTTTCTCATGAAGCATTTTACTAGTAAAGTCTTTGCACCCATAGCTACTTTTCATAGTCTTTTGATAAAACTATAACTTGTGTCATACATGTATATATTGGTTCAGGTTTATTGTTTGTGATGAGAGGTATATCCTGACCTTTTATAAATGCAGGGACATTTCTGATTTTGTCTTGATTCTGCCTGAACTTCAGTATAACCTTGTGCCTTGAATATATGACCAAGCTTCAGACTTGGTAACATTTAGCCATAAAAATGGCATTGAAGAAGACTTACAAAATGAGTTGTGAATCCTTCTTTTCTCTATGCATTTTGGCACTTTTTTTTAAAACTAGAAATCAATTGCATATTTTTCAATTCATATTAATACTTGAACATTTTTTGTCTTGCCTGAGATACAACTTTCACAATGGAAAGGAAATTACTTCCTTCAAGAAGCTTGTTTGATGGGCCTTTTTATAATCTGTCAATTCCTTCCCCTTCTTTGAACCTCAGATTCTTCTTTTCCTTCTTCTTAGTTTAGCATAATTTAATCCTCTGTGTACTATAAATGCTGAAATGCATTCCTGTTATTTTGTCTGACAGTATAAACCAAGCTGTCAAAAGTACAGCTCTTCACCTGCAGTCTTTTCTGGTGATAAGTTCAGTGGACATGAGGCTTCTGATAAAACAGATTATTTCTAGAACAAAAAGGAAATAAAAATTGGAGTGTAATTCTTTATACTGGCAGCAGAGTTTGGATTGGAACAATGCATTTGTCTGGAGCTAGAATTTTCAGGAACTGTCATCTAACATAGGGGTACTTAAGGGCAACCTGCTTTCTTGAAACCTGTTTAGTTGGCTTTCAAGTATGGAGATACTGCTTTTGGGTATCACTTCAGCTTTTAATTTTTATGGTAGGTAGATTGCATGATGCTCTAGAAGCAGGTAACCACTGCATTTCTCTTTTGACAGATGTGTTAAAATCTTGGTTACATCACAGAAAAAATATCCTATAGCCAGATGCTCCTATTATAAAAATATTTAGCTGCTCTATGAAATCCCCCCCCCCACTTTGTTTTTATGTTATTGCAAGAACTTTGAGAGCTAAATTAATTGCTATTGCTTTTGAATAAAAAGGGATTTTTCTCGTCAGCTACCACAAAATCTTTCTATTCTTTCACATGTTTCCTATTTTACTTCAAAATTCTAAGTAGCAGTACATAAATTGGGGTTTTTTTCCAGGGGAACTGGGTAAAGAATTCCTGGGTTTAGTCGATAAATTGGGTTTTTTCAGAGATTTAGTACTATTTGCAATGGGAAAATGGCAGAGATAACAAAACTAATTCTAAATTCTGTGTAGATAGAGAAGGGGGACTGAATCATTGCGTGTTTTGGCTTTGTTTTGTTTTGACTACCTCTCTACAGCTTAAAGACTTACTGCAAGTTACTGAAGCCTCGTTTTATCTGCAAGAGCTATTCCTCAGCCTACTGCGTTATCCTGTATTTTGGAAAGTTCAGTTATCCCAGTTTTGTCTGCAACTGTTATGCTTCTGTGAAGTGTGTTTAAATGTAACAGGAGAATGCTCATCTTTGATCTCCTTGATGGAGGACAACTTTGAGCTCCTAAAAGAGGTAAGAGTATATGGGGGGAAAAATAAAATAGTTTTATTAATTTTAAAGAATGTTTAAGACAGTAGAGACATTCGCACATGGCAGGCAACCAGTGTTGTTTCAAAATTTCTAATTTTGTTTCTTGCTTGAAGACTTTCAGAAGGCAAAAACTTAAATGATTCTGTATATGTCAGTAAATCTTTCAGTATAGGAATTGGCTTAAACTGAGCTAAAATGGTTTGAACAAAGTAACAGCATGTAGTTATTTAGTTAAAATACTATTTTCGCACTGTTCACATTCTTTGTTGCTTTGTCACTGCTTGTGCGCTCAGTATGATTCATGAAGATACTCCTTTTTTTTGTTTTGGTGGTTGCCTATTTGTACTGTTTAATGGCACTGAAAACCAAAAGACACTTGAGCTGTTTTCTTTTTTCCTCATAGATTTTTCCAGTGGACCAGTGTATAATTGGGCTAGCGCTTCTACTGCTGCAAACACCAGAAAGTCAGCAAAAGTCTGTCTTGAGTCTAGGTAAAGCTCTTCTTGTGAAAGAGGAATCCACACTCTCAAAACGGTGTCTTTGTTTCCTCGTGTTTATGGGAATAAGCCTTGCATTGTCCTGGAGTTGGATTAGGTGGTGAAGTAGTAAGCAGAATTTTTCCTGAATTTAAAAAGTAATGGCAATAAAGATACAGTTTCCTGCTACACTGATATTTGTCTTGAATGTTACTCTATTTTAAGCTCCCTGCTATCTTGGTGCTTATCTGTTTAATTTTTGAATCAACAGCAGGATATTCTCAGCTAAAGTTTATGCGTCCTGAATAGGTTCTTTTGAGGATATGGAGAGCAGGCCTTCCAGTCATGGCAATGTTTGGCTGTGGCAGTTATTCCAGTAAAAGCAAAGGTCTGCTACATTTCGTTATTGTATTTCTTCCTGCCATTAAGCAGTTTGCTATAAACAACAGAAATGTATGTCTCTCTAAATAAAAGTTTCCCTGAAAAGATCTTTTGCCCATTACCTCTATTATACACATACTGTAATTCTGGGGACTGTTACTTTGCTTGACTGGAGTGTTTCCTAGAAATGTCTGTGTCATATCTAAAAGTACACATTGTGTTCATTCTTTTTTTCCTATGTTTTTTTGTCTTTGTTTTTCCCCACCTTGTCTTAAATAGTCTACAAACTCCTTTCGTGTTCAGAAACCCAGAACATCTCAACCACAGCCCTTACTTTGGTGATGCCTGTGCTACAGATCTTATCTTCTGCAACAGTTGGAGACTGCCTTTTAGGGGATGATTCTGGAGCTACCAGGCAGCAGCTCGCTGTAAATCTTTTGGAAATATTACAGGAGGAAGATGTGAAGGATGAACAGGAATTGGTAAACTGTTAAGGCTTTTTTTTTCCTTCTTTTGGGACAGGTAGGGGAGGCATTTTGTAATTTTGCTGCCTTATGCCAGTCTGCTTAGAAAGACTCTGAATGTGTGAGCATCTTTGTGTAATACATTCTACGAAAACATTTGACAATATGTATAATCCATAAAACAAGACTACTGGTAAAGTGGAATTTTGTTTGTGTGCTAGATACTGTTTTAGCCAGTAGGATTTTTCTTTACTTTTAAGGGACTGCACAGAATGAAGATTTCACCTGCCTTATTAAGCAAGTAACAGAACTTAGAGGAAACAAGGTTATTTGTATTTACTTTGTTTCTTTCAGACTTGCTTATTCTCCTCATCTCTATCCTTTTCCTTACTGCTGTATGTGACTGTCACCTACAATTCTTTCTCATTTAGCTGAAGAGAGTTACAGAATACCTGAGTGTCACTTTGCAAATTTTAGCTTATTAACGTGATTCTTTTTATCTGTGCTATTGGGGTTTTTTTGTTTGTTTTAGTTATTTACTTATGTCCCACTTCTCTGCCATCCATCTATTTGTGCCCTCTGTTCTGAGAACAGGTGGCAACAAATCTCTTTGGTCATGATGTGCTTAGAACTGGGGAAGCTAAACTCCCTTTTTGCTTTACCACTCCTGTTATTTTGTGTGGGAGGGGGATGAAGTGACAAGTTGGAGACAGAAACAGCATACCAATTCTGAGTTCTGCCACGTATCCTTGTCCTGGAATTCCTCACCAATTCATCTTCTGTTTCCAGAAATCTGAAAAAGCAAGGCCATTTGTACTCCTAATGAAAAATAACTGTTTTGCAGTTCACTAAAGCTTAGATCTCTTACTCTGCTCTGAAAGAGCAGTGGGGTGGCTCTAAGTAGACCTTATTTCCTTCTAATGGGACTTACTGGGTACAGCCTGTACAGGTGCCACTGGAGGTTTTTTTCAGTGAGAGGTTTTCAAAGCACTTCAGTCCTCTATGCTCTGTGTCACTGGCCCACCTGTTTTGTTTTCAGTTTGTTTTCATGTCTTACTAGACTACTGAGTTACTGTAGGACAAGACTGTAGTACATTGTATTACACTGGCTTCCTGTAACAGAACTTTGTTGTGCTAATTCTGGTATTCTCTTTCTTCAGAAAAGCTTATAAAAGCTTTTCTGTTAAGGGCTTAAATAATATTTGATGACTGACTTTTTATGTTAGCCATGCTATACTGAAAACTCTTGTCTTTTGTGGGAATTCTCAAACAGTCTCTATACATCAAACTCACTGATCCTTGGAGAATTCAAAGTAGCATGGCAGATCTGTTGTAATACATGGTTAGCAATGAAAATGTGGAGACAGACAGTTGTTTTGCCTGATCATTGTTAGTAATAAGTATGCCAGTAACCTTTGGTTCTCAACTAAAAGACTAAAAAATGTCGACTTTCTATTTAATGTTACCATGAGTTCAGTGAATTTTTATTGTGGGATCAGATCAATTCTAAGAGAATAAAATCTTAATCGAATTGTCCTTAGAATTTCCTCAGACTGGAAATGGGCAAGAAAAGAGGTAGGAAAAAGAAAAGCAAGTGTTATGTCCACAGTGAACAGGCTTTAAACAAAAGCATTTAAGAGCAAACATCAGTAAGTTCTGGTATATTTTCATAGAATCACAGAACAGCCCAGGCTGGAAGATCATCTGATGCAGCCTTTGATAGGAAAGGGAGCCTAGATGAGATTATCTAGTACCCTGTCCAATGGCATCTTGAAAACCTCCAGTGACGGGGACTCCACCATGTCCCTGGAGAGGTTATTCTAGTGAATGATTGTTCTCACTGTCAAAAATGTCTTTCTTGTAATGAAAGCTGTCCCTGCTCCTCTCCCAGGCAACTTGGCCCTTGGGCCTCTCCATGTGATTCTTTGTTAAGGGTGAGTTTCTGTCCTTCTAGTAACTGCCCTTCAAATGTTGGAAAACATCCCCCTTGAGCCTTCACTTCTGCAAGGTGAGAAGACCTAACCCACAGCATTCCTTTGGATCTTCTCCAGTCTGTTTTGGAACTGTGGGGACCAGAGCTAGACGTGCTGCTCCATGTGCAGTCTGACAAGCACAGATAAAGTGGGATGATCCCATCTCTCTCTGCTGGCAATGCCCCCATGGATGCAGCTCAGGATCCACTTTGCCTCGGTAGCTGCAGCGATGTGCTGCTGACTCGTGTTCAGCGTGTTGTCCACTGGGACCCCCAGGGCCTCGGCAAGGCCATTCCAAGCCACATGGATCATAGCCTGGATGGGCTCTTTGGTTATGCTGTCCCAGGTGCAGGACTTGGCACTTGTCTGTGTTGAACATTACACAGTTCTTGCTGGCCCACTCTTCCAGCCTGTCCAGGTCTCTGGAAGGTGGCTCTCCCTGCTGACGTGTCCACCTGGGCACCCTGTTGAGTGACATCAGCAAACGTGGTGAAGGTGCTTCCAGTCCCATCACCCAGATCATTTATGGAGTTGTTACAACATAGAGCTCAGTACTGATCCCTGGGGCCTCCACTTGTGACAGGCTGCCAGTCTGAGCAAAACCTGTTGGCCTGGAGGAAAGAAGGTATTGAGAACCTCTGTCTTCTCAGCTGTATTAGTAACCTGTTTCCTTGCCTTATTTAGTAATGGCTATGCCTTCCCTGTGCTTTGGCTTAACTGCTCATGTATGAATAACCCTTTCATCTCCTTAACATCTGACCAGTTCCAGTTTTCACTGAGCCCTGACCTTCATGTCTGCAATTCTGCATGCTCTAGGATCCTAGCAAGGACCTTGTAGTACTCAATGGGTATTTGGCCACTTTTCCATAGAGGGTATGCTTTTTTTTTTTTTGCTTGTAACTACATCCAAAACTTTTATGTTCTTTAATGGTGGAGGGGTACCTGTAGTCCCACAATTTTGAAAGTTAGAATGTGGCCAACCTTCACTTACACTTTGCCATTCAGGGATTTTATATATATATCCATCTTTGTGTTGACAGACTGAAATTTTCTACCTGACCCACTTGAATGGAATGCGGTATTAAAATAAAATTATGCTCATAGCCTGTTTTCGTGCAAATAAAATAAGGGGAGAAGGAAGCAAATACAATTACATTGAAGCAAAATCTTAGGGGGTGTAATATGGAATGGGAAATAACAATATAATATTTCAGGCTCTACCAATTTTAGCAGTTTTTTCCGGGCATTTAAAATAAACAATCAGCCAACAACAACAAACAAAATCCCCCAAGACAACAGCAAAAAGCCTTTAATAGTCTGATCTTGATTTCAAGACTATTATTTTCTAGGAGCAGGTAGCTAAACAGTATCTTATGGATTCTGAAGCTCTTCTTAGCCCACTGTATGTCCTTGGATAAAGTTTAACTGCCTGTTTCAATAAATGGCACAGCTGTATTCAGGAGAGATTTTTGGCTCCAAGTGATCTTGCCAGCCAGAAAAGACAGCCTTATAGATTGCTGGACTTTTCACATGTTGTAAGTGTAAGCAAAGGAATAAGCTAATTTTAATGTTATTTTTAAAAGATAATCTAAAATACAGGGGCATTATACCTTCCATTAGCCAAAATAATTTACGTTACATCGAACAGTGTGATTAAATGAAATTCTGCAGTTAGAATAGCTTTTGCCACTCAAAATCTCTTTTCCCTGCTTATTTAAAATATGTTTAAACTCCTGCCCTTTTGGAGTCTGAATTCCGTTTTTAAGGTTCATTTGGAGACTTCTTTTCAAGTACCTTCTTGACCAGATCTTTATATAAATGATGTTCACCTAGTCACACTGCCTGCTAACTAACTACTGCCTTGGTCATGGAAAGATACTTCTGAAAACATTGCATTTTCTAGGGAAGCTAAGAATGAGTAGGAAAGAGATGCCTCATCTTGGATTAAACTTTTCAGTTTTCATGGAAAACTTTAAACTTTATTTGCAGGAGCTTTAAAATGTATATACTCTTACATATATAAAATTACAGCTTAAGAGGATTCCTCATTTCTATTTTATTATTTTCCTGCTGCTAAATGCGACCTTCCATGACTGCAAATGTAGAACATTTTGTTCTGAGAAACATAGCAGTTAAACAAAAAAATGTAGTCAGATATACCTAAACTGTGGTATTAAGAACTGTTCAAAGTTAAGACAGTTTTCTAAGAATAATACAGATGATGGTTAAAGTTCTGTGATTCTCCTGTCATTGTAGGGAACTTAAGCTTTTAACATGCTCCCGTTTTACTACGTCTGTTTTACTGTGGAAATAGCACTCTAGCACTATCAGGAACAGCAATGATGGATGTCAGACAATGTGGGAACTCCTGAGGATGGTACTATCAACCCATTTAAACATCTGTAGTGCAAGAATTCATATAAAGGATTTCAGAGAAATGTATTGCAGTTTATTGTTCACTTTTATTGCATTGGGACCATAAAGAATATTTTGGATGACAACCTGTGTGTTATGTTTGTTCTTTCATGGTACCTTATTTGTTCGATTGAAACTTTTATTTGCTTTACTTGTTCTCAGGTGTCCTGCAAACTCCTTTTCCCTATAACCAGCTCTTACAGTTCATTGTACACAACCCGGAAGATCATAGAACTCATGAAAGACAAGTCTGCAGTTACTAAATGGTTGTCTTCAGTGAAATCGATGCTATCTACTACCACTCAAGTCCCTTCCCATGTTTTCCTTTTGTTGGCTTATCTACTGATCCAAGAAAATGGAGACACTCTTCGTGATGTGCTCCAGGCTACTACAGAAATAGCCAAGGCTGATTGTTCTCAGGTAAAGACTTACTGTTAGTGGGGGTTTCTTCATGACCCTAGGTCCAGCTAGCAGCATTCCTAGCACATCCAGTAAGGGTCCCTCCAGCAGTGCTGCTTAGATGGTCAGTGTGTAGAGTATGTGGTGTCTGATGTGAGTCTCATCAGTTGCAGGCATGTGGACATACAAGCTCCCGAGGCTGCAGCTGTGCTGCATTTGCTGATGCAGGCTGACCCTCATCCTGCACAGAGGTGCACACACACACACACACACACACACACACACACACACACACACGTGCCTTCATCTGGCTGGAATTCGGTTTTTGTGTGTCATTTACAACTAAATTTGTATTATGGCTCTGTTTTGGAGTAATTTTTAGTTGTTTAGACTTAGAAAAAAGACTGGCTTATTTGTTGGTATTGTCTAATAAGTATGAAATTACAATATGAGGAAGTTGAAAAGAGACTAGCAAACCATTTCTGACTTCTGGTGACATCATGAATTATTCTCTGTGTTCTTTTGTGGTTACTGAAAGACTACCAAGTCCCTTGTGACGTCTTCAGTCTTGCTTCTTAAAAATATGTGCATAGTCTTTGTCTACTTCAGTAGTGAATTCAAGCCAGAATTATACAGGATGCTTAAACTTGCCTACATAACCTGGAAGGGTATAGGGGGTTATCTGGAAACAGTACTGTAATGCTGGAGACATTATACAGAAACAATCATATTTTACTTGTAAAGTAGGGAAAAGTATCTATTCAAGTTCAATTTGTACCATAAAGACAGGCTCTATTTGCTTCAGGGTTTTTTAATTACTTTCTTTTCAAAGCACAGTAGTTAAAAAAGTTACAGTTTTGACTATTATTTAAGAACAAGTTGGAAAGCTGGTAGCATAAAAATAAGCAACCTCAATATGTTACCTCCAGGAAAAGAAATCCTTTGATGAGCAGACATATTAGGATTAGGACGGGTTTGCTGGAAAATGACACTTTATTTCTTGTGTGCCATTTAAAGCTCAGGCTGAACAGAATAGTGTGGAGCTAATCAATGACAAGGGGAAGAATGTCAAACTTGAAATGAAAAATGTGGTCTGGCAGTGAGAATACGATCCTAAGCTAGCAGTCAGAGTCTTCCAGACGTATTTTCTCTTGTAACTGCAAGAGAGATTTTTGAGGGAAAACACGAATCTTAAGGTGGCTAATAAATGCTTTGTAGACCTACTAGTTTGGGTTCTTTTGCAGAGCAGTTATTAAACCTTCAGTTTCTCACTTTAAGTAGGATGCAGCTAATTGTGTTCAAAGGGTAGGAGCAAGCAAAAGGAACTGCACTTGCGTGTAAATGCAAAGCTGAGCTGATGCAGAACCACCTGTATTTCTTCTTTAACAGAGTTTCTTCTTGAAAATATATCTGCAAGTCAGCATTCAGAACCAGTGTGAGTAGTACACCTCAACTATGAGTAGTTTGACAGGTCCGTGAAATTGTTTGTAACCAGGGTTACAGGTCTTTCTAAATTAACTTCATTATTCTCTAGGAAAAGGGTAGATAAGGCATACACATCTGTCTTTTTGTGGGAAACTTGACTTCAGTTTTGATCCAAACTGCTGCAAGTAAGGCAGTTTTCTTTTTGTGACTAGCTAGCTATGTAAAACCACAAAGATAACTCCAGGCTTTCTAGAGCGGCTTTCCTGTATTTGTCTGTAGACTGTCTCTAACTTTTTTTGTTGCATTAGGTCTTTGAGTTATATGATGGTTCAATGGCATATTACAGAAAGAGAACAGGAATAGTGCTTTGTTTATTTGATATAGTTGCTGAAAATGCAATTTAGCAGTTGTTCCAAAAAAAGCAGTAACTTGTTGAAAAAAAATGATTGCAGTAATACGACACCTGAGCAGAATGGGCTGAACTCACACTGTAGCCAGTGACTGTTGTGAATTTCATTGGAGTAATGTAGAATAGCTCCACTGACTTTAAAGGAACAATTTTAGAGACAACTCAAAGTGCAAGTCAGCAGAATTACAGAAGTTTTGAATAGATACAGGGAGAGTAATTTCACCTGCAACTGTTTATATTTAGCATGGAAATGTATTTTTATATTTTGTTCCTTGTTTTAAGCCAAATCTTTTTTTCACCAATACAGTAAATGAGATTGGTTTGGTTGAGCTAACTATGGTGGTCTGACTACTTCAAAACTAAGCCTTTCAGGCTTAAACCATTGTTTAAAATATGGAACTCAAACCCTGATTTGTTGATAGTGTCTTACTGGCTCTCATTGTCTTCACTAATAAGGTCTGCAAATGGAGAGCTTTTAGACTTCTTTTATTACTTTGGGCTTCAAAATACTTTTCTGCAAAATATGTAAGGTATTCAGGTGTATTTGTAGTAGTATCACATAAAGCAGTCAGCATAATTAGTAATGTAACAGACATTCTGCCCAGTAATACTTGAAAATTTTGTGTGGGAAGAATAATGTGCTGTTTCCCTTCTCAGTCCTTAGTTAAGTGCAGACAAGGACACCTGAGTATTCTCCAGTTAGCAATATCTAATGCATTTCTATCTTTTAAGATTTTAATGCTTTAAAACTTGAACGTACTCTCTGGCTCACTTGAACTTGGCATCACCTGGTGTCTATCTTGACTGGCTAAGTTCTTTCAGTTCTGAGCCTTAATGGAGCCACTGAGATTATTACAATGTGGCATTGCACTGAAACATTATCACATTGTTTCTTGTAGGTGCAGTGCTCTCTTTAAGGCAGGAAGAATTACCATAGACTTCTTGTGTCTTTCTTTCTCTTGTGGTAACTGTACAGGGGGAGAAAGCACTGAAGCTCCTTGGTAGGGAGCATAACTGATTACTTTAATAAACTCAGTGGGCAGTGTAAAGGCAACTGTCACTAACATATTGATGACAGAGTTGTACTTCATGAATTGCTTTATTTGGTTCTGTTTCATTCAGTTCCACGTAAATAAATGGTGCTTTATAAAAGATGGAGGAAGTAAGTGGTGAGAATGTCCTTTAAGTTAACAAAATGGAAAGCTCATCACAATAAGCTTGTTAACCATTTTGAGTCTTCAGTTTCTTAGAGCAGTTTCTGAAGGATGCAGTGGAAGGTGGTGTGCGGCATAGTAGTTAGAAGGCTGTGCCAGAGAAGAGAAGAAAGCTGGAGGATGGGTATGGAAAGCTGAGAACAAAAAGTGGCTGTTAAACCAAAGCGAATTTTGAAACAGTCTATATTAACTTGAATCTGTTCCTTTGGTGTTGGCAACACTTAAACACTTAGTTTAAAGACAGATATTTGTGCAGACACAAGAGGTTTATTCTGAATTCATTTAATCTTTGAATCATGTTCAAATCAATGTAAACTTGGGGTAGAAGGCTTCAGCACTGAGCATTGCAGAAATTAAATAAAATGTTCACAGAGCAGAATTAAGAAGTGTCCACTTTGCAGCCAGTCTGTGAACTACCTGTACTACAGAAGAATATACAGAACTGCTGAGATGTCATGGTGAAAGTCATAATATAAAAAGAATTGTGTGGTGAGGTTTTTTGTATGTTTTTTTTTTTTACGTGGTCTAGATGGTCACTAATTCTGCTGCTAGTGAAATTCTGTTACTTTGTGCTTCACAAAGTGACACGGTGGTTGTAGCTGTGGATGTTGATTGAAAAGCCACATATGATTGCCATGCAAAATCTGAGTTGAAGAATTTGTGTTTCAAAACAAAACAGAGTCAGAAGGAGGAACATGCATTGAGAATGCTATCCTCATTGCTTTCATATTTAGTCCAGCTCTTCACAGAGTTCAGTAATTGTAGCTCCCATTTTCACGCTGAATATTGGTTTTATAAAGAGTCTGTTGTCTCTGAAGTTAATTAATGGAGCATTTAAAAAGCATACTAGATTTAAAAATTATTGCCATAATTGATTTTGCAGACATTGTTATAGTTATACTTTGTTTTCTTTTTCCCCCTTACCTTTCCATTAAGAAAGGCTATTGAGGACTTCTCTGTATTTCCTCCTTCCCCACTGAGTAAAAGCCTTTTTATGGTGCAAGACTGAGGATTGTATTGTATCTGTTTTTAGTGGAAGCATTTCAGAGTAATGGTCTGAAATACTATGGAAGAAAGTCCAGAAGTATTTGTTAAAGGCTGAGGAATGAAGAGGAGTACATGAACAGTTAGGTTGTCTTAAGGCAAATCACTGCAGAGGCTGCTATGGCACATGCTGTTACTGATAGACTTAATATGGTCTTTCTGATTGGTTGAATTTTCTTGTGCAGAAATTGTTGTTTCACTCTGAAAGCTTTGCTGTGCTGCAAGGGGGAGGAATTAAATTGTCTGACTGAGAGGTCACTGGTGAATAGCACCACAAGATCTGTTATGGTTATTTGAAGATTATGAGCCTGTAGAGGACATGCATTCTTTTATGCTCTTTCAACTGCTAGAACGAGCTATTTTAGTGGTAAATGACACCTAGGAAATCCATACAAATATGCATTATTTTCTGTTCTTTGGGGTTCAGGAGTGCATTAAGAACCAGAATGGTAAAATACGTTTTTATTTGGGTAGAAAACATATTTAAGGATACGTTGAGCTGGATCTGGCTTACTTGGGTGGTGCCTGATGCTAATTTTTTAGTTTGATTATATACACTTCAGAATGGAGCTGTGGGGAAGCAATTGTATTGTCAGGTCTTGTGGATTGATTCTTTATGATTGTAACTTACTGGTTAGGGTCCTGCTGGGGTATGTGCTAGAGTATAGGTTTGGAAAACATAGCTTGTGTTTTCTACAAAGTGCTTCTGATTTTTGAGAGAAATTTATTTTATAGCTTTTATAAACAGAAACTTAGTTACATTTGTGCACTTATATGAGAAACTGTTCCTCTAATTTGTCTGAATTGTCCAGTACTTTGGTGTTGCTTACTGGAGTGAGAAATGCCAGAATGCTGAACACTTTCAGAAACCTCATTTCACTGCCTTGATTTGAGAATGTTGAGTCTTTGGCCCTCAAGTCTTCTTTTGGGTTCTCTTTAATCAGGAAGTTAATTTTAGTTTTCTTTCTGTGTACTAATGACCATAATTTTCTCTTAGGTAGTGCTGTTGTCCCTTTGGTATGGGTGAAGTGGGAAAATACAACTGCATTGTGCACAGGTTAGCCTAAACAAATTGTTACAATTAGGGAATGGGAAGGAAAGGTTTTTGTGTTCAGGTTTCATTTTTCTGTTTCAATATTAATGCAAACACCTTATTACTAACTTTTAACTGTGACCAGAATTTATGTTAATCAAACTGTGCCATGTTCTGGAGAGCTGGTATGCTTACTTGCCCCACCTGTGTTTGTACTTCAAAGAATACTGTGATAGCAAGGAAGATCAGTGTGTTATAAACACTGTTTGGTGACAAATGATTTACAACAAGGTGAAGAAAATTACCTCTATCCCAGGAAAAATCAGGACACAACAGAACCTGTAAAACTGTTCAACTTGAATCGAAAGGTCTGAAAGACAGGGAAGGGAAGTTGCCAGTGAGAAGATGATTTCAGTTTGGAATGAATAGGTGGAAAAGTGAGACACTTTAAACTTTCATTGGAAGTGATTTTGGGTGTGAAAGTCTGCTTAAAAGAATATGACTCCAAATTCTCAACCACATTTGTGGGTTTTGCTTTGAATTACTTACATACAGCCAGTCCTCTGTCTAGGCAGGTGATAGGGTGATGGCTACTTGCACAGATGGTAGACAACAACCTTGAAGAGTAGAGTAGGAGGGACACTAGTCGATGAGTCAAAAATGTGGGGAAATTTTGGTTTATAAAGACATTTATTCTATTTAAGGATGCAAGTGCTATTTCTAAAATGGGAAAAAATGATGTATTATAGTTAATTTGCTAGGTAGTAAATGCAGATTCCAGAACTTAGTTTAAGTTTGTGGAAACACAACTTTAGATTACTCACCTCTAAAAACAGTGATGTCTTGTAGAATAAACAGCATTTTTTTTTGTCTGTGATTTGGAACCAGAACAGACCCAAGTATTGGGGCACGTTGGGGGTCACCATTTATTGGGGTCCCCTTATCCTGAGTAAGGGGGCAGCGTGAATGACGGTCAGAAGAGCTCAGGCACAGCAGCATCAGAAGGCTTTACCAGAAGGCTTACAAGAGTTTATTCAAGACAGTTTCCTCACAGCTCTTCGATCATAGTAGTTAGTAGTTCTATTCTCAGTAACATCCACACCTTTTATATCCTCTCACATCCAACGTGTCATGACATTATTGGCTAGCCCGTTCACCTCACATTCACTAAAGCATCTCATTGGTCACAGGACCCCCCCCACACACACACACTACAGGTAGCTCTCTTCTCTTTAAGGGAGAACTCTAAACTGCTTTCCTTAAGGGATACACTCCTTGTTACCCCTACAGGGCACACTGCTTGCTGGCTCTTGTTCAGACACTGTCAACCAGCATCTCCAAGTCTTTTCCCACCAGGCAGCTTTCCAGACACTCTGCCCCTGGACTGTAGTGCTGTCTGTGGTTGTTGTGGTCCAAGGGGCAGGACCTGGCACTTGACTTCACTGAACTTCACACCATTGGTCTTGGCCCATGGATCCAGCCTGTCCTTCTGCAGAGCCTTCCTGCCCTGCAGTAGATCAACACTCCTGCCCAACTTAGTGTCATCTGTCCAGGTCATCAATGAACATAGTAAGCAGGACTGGATCCAGTACTGAGCCCATGGAACACAACTTGTAACAAGCAACCAACCAGATTTAGCCTAATTCACCACCAGTCTTTGGGATTAGCCACCCAGACAGGGGAAGGGAAACAAAGGAACAAGGAAAAAAACTTTTAATGGAAAAGATGGTAAAATGAAAGTTCCTAGGTGGATTTAAGGGTACTTAAGACTATGAGAAAATATACCTTAGCTAATTGTCCCACTCTAGTCTGCACTGGCATGGCCTCACTTCAAGACCTGTGTGCAGTTTTGGGCACCACAATATAAGAAGAATATAAAGCGATGAGAGAGTGTGCAAAGGAGGACCACAAGGGTAGTGAAGAGTCTGGAGGGGAAGCCATACAAGCAACAGCTGAAGTCACTTGGTTTGTGGAGCCTGGAGAGAGGGTGGACTGAGGGAAGACCTCATTGCAGTTTACAGCTTCCCTGTAAAGGGAAGAGGAGGAGCAGGCAGTGATCTCTGCTCTGTGGTGATCTGTGACAGGACACAAGGGAAGGGATGTTTAGGTTGGATATTAGAAAAAGGTTATTCACCCAGAGGGTGGTTGGGCACTGGAACTGGCTCCACAGGGAAGTGGTCACAGCACCACAATTGACAGAGTTCAAGAAGTGCTTGGACAACTCTGTCAGGCACATGGTGTGACTCTTGGGGTGGTCCTGTGCGGGGCCAGGAGTTGGACTTTCATGATCATTGTGGGTCCATCCAGCTTTGAATAGTCTATTTGCTATTATAAAAGGACATTTTTATACACATATATATATACAGTGTATATGCATCTGTCCCATGGCACAGATGAACAGAAAGCAAGCCTGCTTTCCCTTTCCCATGATGCATATTACAAAGGCATACAAGCAGCAGGAACTGCACGCCACTTCCTGCAGAATTCGCAGGGTACTTTAAAGTGTAGAGCAGGCACCGCCAAACCAAGCAGGAATCCAGAAGTAATCGGTACTCCAGGAGCCCCCCGCGCGCTGCTGTGCCCGCGTGCCGCCAGGCGGCGCTGCGCCGCCGCGCACGGTCCCGCCCCGCGCAGCACAGGCACGGACGGCCAGGGACTCCTGCCCGGCTCTCCGGAACGCCGCCCCAAGCCGCTCCAGCGACACGCACCACGGAATCACCGCGCTGCAGAAACATTACGCGATATGGTCATTTATTTATTCCTCAAACGGATTGGCCTTTAAATTATTTTTATAAATACAGTTTGCAGAATTAAAAAAAAAATACCCGAGAATTCATATTATGCCAGAATCCTACTTCAAACCCTTCCATTCATACTAAAGATGACAGAAACTGTGATGTTAAAACACGGTGTTAGGTGCTTTTTGTTTTGTTTCTTTCATCACAAGCACATATCCTATCATCAAACAGACTGTGGTTGGATTTTTTTGTTGATTCCAGTTTCACCACGTTTATTTCATGGACTGCACTGTTTATACAAAGGAAATAAACATATTCCCCAAGCAGTTCTATGCTCTGGAGAAACATCTGGTTTTCCAAAATAAACCATGCACATTACTTGACGGAGACATCAAGAGCTCATGAAAATAGATGCCTGAAAACTAGCAATGCTATGTTTCAGAACTTAATAGCAAAAAGCAGAGTTCAAGTTATATTTTCAGAGTGAAACTTTTTCTTCCAAACCACTTTTGATCTGAATTTAAGCAGTTTACACCTTCAGAAATTACCACGAGGTCTGGTCCTTTAATGTCCTGATTCTGCTGACCTACAAGATTAATGTCTCACTACACCAGAAAAGTCAAACAACACACATATAGAGGTATTTTCTAAAATTCATTCACTTGTATTTCACAGTACTTGTGATCTCTGCCAGTAAGAGCAACAGTTAATCTTTTCAACTGAGTATGCAAATATTACTAAGGATTGTCTGGTGGCTCTCTGAAACAATGATGCTTATTGCAAAACTAACTTTTTAAAAATTGCCTATTCCTTCACCAATTATTGTCGAAGGGGGGTAATACAAAAGCAGCCATCTGAACTGCTTTCAAGTTATGAGGAACAGGTCATCATTTACCATGCTCTTGCCAGGGCTAGGGGGAAGGAACGGTGAGAAGGGCAATAGGCAGTATTTACCCAGAAGGGTATGACAACTTCAGAACATTAACTGAGCACCAATTTATAATGTCCACATGTTATACCAATTAAAAGTAGACATGCAAAACTTCTAAACTTTCTGGAATGAGGTGGAAGACAAGAGCAGTGGAGTTTACACTTGTTACAGCTGAATTCTACTGGGCTTACATGCATACATATGCATCACCACAAACCAGTACAATATCCCATTACAAATGAAACAAAAGCCTGTTCAAGATGAGGAGAGAGGGAAAAAAAATTGATTGTATTCAAAACACAGCTGCAAGACACTGTAGTCTTACCAACTGATAACCTAAATCTCATAAAAATTCGGCTTCGATCTATTTCAAGAGCAAGTCTCCTTCGCTATGTTTTGCCCAATAACAATTCTATCATTGCCCTGGTAAAGTTGTTACAGTGCTCCCCCAACAGGAAGAAATCAAGTCTTCAAAAACCTGTGAGGGAACAGCATTAACTGAAATACAAAACTGCCTTTTCAGAGGGGGAAAAAATCCCATATCTCTGCCTTCACTCTTCCCCTCCCCCCAGTTTCTGCCTCTTTAGAGAGAAGACTCCAGCAATCAATAGTTTTTACATCAACATTTTCTTCCTTTTCACATATTGCTTCAGTGAGGATAGCCAGTCATTTTTTTCCAAGTGTTCTGGAACATACAGCACCAATCCAGTGGAAAATGCCAATTTAGTCTCCCATAGGTGTTGAAGCAGTTACAATGAAAAGAACAAATGTCACGTCCTAGGGCACAACACCTGCCCAGGCTTGCAGTAGATTTCTCCACCATGCCTTTTTTCAAACACTCATCAAGGCTTCAGGAGATATAAACCTGGAAGCCCAAGCAACCTCAGTTGAAGACCAAAATTAATCTAAAAGGATGAAAGATCAATTACACTTGTATATGTTGCATATGTATAGACACAGTGGAAACTGTAGAGTTTATTTGCTGTTTCGTTTCTTGAATGGTTTTCCTAGACTTTCACCTTGTCACACAGACTATGGTGCCAGTAAGGGGTTTTTTTGTACATGCTACAAGAAGGCAACACTGTTGAAGAGACACTGAACTTTCAGTTCCCCAAATCAACACTAGCTTTAAAGGCTATCTCTGACTAAGCCACTCTCATTCACTTTAACTGTAAAACCCTAACACATCTGCTTACAGTCACACTGTTTCTGCACCTTCTGCTCCTTGAGATCCCCACACAAATTAAGTCTGAGAATCAAAGTGCTACACCAGATAGTTGAAGTGGACCATTTTTACTCATCATAATTTAAAAAAAAGTTTGTTCTGGTGTACTTGCAGTATCAAGATTTGATAGTGAGGTAAATTAAACTCAGTAGGTGTGCATAATCAATTTACTGAGGCTAGATTAAATAATTCAAGAAATGAGGCACTTCAGGAATAGTGGGTGCACTTTATTTCACAGTTATGTTAATTTTTATACTAGATTTTCTTTTCACCCAAAGCATAGCTTTTGCTCTGGTGGCATCTTAACATTAAGAAGAAAAAAAAAATTGAAAGACAAAACCCCAAAGCACCATATACATTGCATGGTCCAAAACTCTAATTATAATTTTATTCAACTTCAGTGGTACACCTTGTACTGCTGTTTTGAATGCTCCATCTTCCTGCACCCATATTCAAATAGCAAATGAAGCAGTGGAAGCAACTGACTCTAGCGTGAAGAGATTGCTGGTGAGAAACTGCAGTTCTGTTATTCCGTTTGTTACTCAACACCTGCAGCTCTGGTATCCAAAAAACCAAGCTAGGTACCTGCCCACTACTTCCTGCAACTGTCTTTTAAAAGGCCCATTCATTACTGGGATAAAATCCAATCAGGTCAACATTTATGTTTAATCATAGAGTTATAATGCTAGACAATTCACATAATGGTACAATTGTTAGTTTCCAAGGTTCATTCCAAGCCAGATTTTTTTCCCTGTAAACATTTCTAGTAGCCTTTTTTCTAACTCTATTAATAGAAGAATGACAAGCCATATTCTTGGGAGCATTTTACTTTTCGTCAAGCATTCCTGTGGTAGTAAGATTACATATTGTCACATTAGCTTTCTTTTCTTGGATGAAGGAAATAAACCTGAATATAGTTCTGTGTAATGCATAAAATTCAGTGGCGCATTTGACCTCATGTAAGACTAAAACCCCATAAAATTCACACAACATAATGCATTTCATACAACTACCCACGCTGTATCAGAAAACTCACAGAACACAAATGCAAACAAAAGGTCACACTGACACACAAGTTAAAGAAAAGTTTCAAATGCATTTAAGTTTCCATAACAGCACGAACCTACTTTGATTTATTAGCCACCTCTTCACTGTTTTCTAGTCACACTAGTCATACCTCTACATTCTTCACATTCTACCACCACACTCCTGCATTCAAGGTCTTAAGCAACTCACCCCTGCCTCTCAAGCTGTCTCAACAGTCTACTCAGTCATGCCAGAGAGCACTGCTGAAGTTAACTCCTAAACTTCAATGCATCTTGTACATATCCAAAATGAAAACAAAATCTGTTGCAAAAGGGGGTTTATTAATTTTTCTGTGATCCATACAGTGGGATGCACAGATGCAAAGGCAAATCTGGGCAGTGCATTTGAAGGGTTTTGGTCTGTAAGTCTTATACTGATATTCCTCTCAGTACATTTTTAAGAAAAAGAAACAATTACCATCCAGGTCCTCTCAATATCCCAGATACCGAGACAGTGGATTAAGCACCTGCTTCAGTAAAACACATTCAGAATCACTTTGTGCACAGCAGTCTCCTCAGAGCCTCCAAAGGAGTATAATGTTTTTTTCAAAACAAAAAAAGCATCTAAGCTCCCCACAGCTCTGAATTTTTCTGGGACAGTGTCACCAGCAATCTGTCATCCAATATAAAGTAGTATTACACTAAAACTCACCACATCCCTGATGACACTGATAAAACCCTCTGAGGTAAGAAAACAACAGAAGGGCAGATACAAGTGGTAAAATACAAGTGTTTTCAATTCCTTCTCAATCCTTCTGCAAGGCTGAATGTGAACCTGAAGAAAACCATTGCAGATATGCACATGGTATGCATGACATTGCTAACATCTGAACATACTGTTACGAAAAAACATTTCAAACACCCCTCTCCCCACTTATGTAGAAATTATTCCTACCAATAGTGTTAATGACAGCAGTCAACTAATAGGCAATAAATCAACACAAGGAGCAGAGGGATGAAGACAGCTGCCTCTTCTCTTTAGTATCAAGATAGTAACTTTCACATGGCTGGTTCATTCTTAAAGCATTAATCTGAGTTTGTCTGCAGCCACCCTTGCTTCCCTTGAAAGGATGCCAGCAGAATGATTTGAAACCAGAGCCTTTGATGCAGTATTTCTACCCAGTCACGGGTAGAAACCCTTCACATGCAAGTAACATCAACATAAGGAAATTCAGGCTTTACTCCAACCATTAAATGAAACCAAACTGACACATCCCTATGAAATAGTGCCATTTTCACCAAACTGCAAACTGAATACACAAAGAGTAAGTTAACCAGAACAAGCTCAGCAACAGAACAAGTTTTATTCCTCCTTTTGCAACTTTCATAAACCACATGAGGCTTTGAAAAGAACTAAGAAAGAAAAACGAGACAATCCTTTTGCATATGCTAAACCAAAACTAAACAGCTTAAAACACTGAAGTTTACCATCCAAAGCTCACTATGGTAGCAACTAAAAGTTCATTCTCAACTGGGATTTGGAACAGGAAGTTTTCTGCTTGTGGTCTGAGCCACATGAAAGAGCATCACACACCTGAAGAACTTTCTGACACACAAAGCAGAAGCAATCATAATGAAGTGGTCTGCTTTTTCCCCATATGAAAGAAAATTAAGTTATGTACCTGTCTATAGACAAATAAGCTTTAAAAGAAAGTAAGAAAAATAAATCCCTTTTTCAAACCACCTGTGATCCAAGAGTTTCAGTCCATTTTTATTGCTGCAGAAGACATTAGGAACTTATCTACTGGCTTCTGTAAGGTAAAGTAGGGAGGGAAAGCTTGAAAAAGAAACTCAAAATTAGGTAAAATTGTAAAACCAGGCAGGGAAGTTAATGGATGAAATTTAATGAATTAAATTCTATAGTTAAACACCACAGCAATATCAAAATGGCATCATAATAACCTGCTAAAGAAGAAGCCACACAGAAAATGACAAGACATTCTCAGGACATCCACATATGTCAGACTAGATTATAAGTATTTCACATACACTGAAGGGACAGCCAGGATGGGTATATGAACAGTACGCTGGGACAGGGCTTCTCACATTCTATCAACAGCTTCACAAGTGTCTGAACATGACGGAAGATATACCCTCTTCTTCCTCCACCTTAACTTATCCTTAAATCTTTTAGGTGCACTGGGCACTGCACACAAATAGTTAGGGAATAACAATTGCCAAAGGGGAGCTCAGTGCGTACCAGCTCTTGGAAGTGTCAGTAGCCCTCAGCCTGCCACCAACACCACATCAAGCCTGACACCAGGGTTTTTTGCAACCTGACCTACTGTACACATCATACTGAGGTAAAGCACATGCAAGTATCTGTCAGCTGAAAGGGAGTTCTGGACAAAGTACCAAGCCAGAAACAACATCCCCACTTTGATGCTAAACTGCATGACTTTTAGGAAACTTTAAGGGCTAGAAAATAAAAATTTACAGCCAAACCGCAATAATTTCTTAGCTAATAGACAAAACAATACAAGTACAGCTCTACACAGAAACAGGAGTTCTGATGGCATCATCTAAGGAGCATGTACACACATGCTACCAATTAGCTATGCTACTGTCATTTCAGTTGCCCTAATAATGTATCAGCTCCATGAACAGAATAATCAAAACCACTGACCACTTTTTATTTCTGGAATAAAAATTATTTAGGAAAATAAAGCGCCTTTCACCCTGTTCTACAACTCTTCAAAAAGCTTCTGATATACTGGCTAGACGAAAGAATCCTCAGTCATGGCTACTAGAAGAAACCCCATGGCTAGAAGAAAAAACAGTATCCAATAGGTTTTTGCAAGTGCTGGAACACAGGAAGAATAGCAATCAGTGCCAAGCACGGAGCCTGGCAGCAAGCTGCTCAGTTCAGTCAAAGGCCAACAATTTGCCTCTCACAGCTTTGTTTGTGGAGCCTACGACAGTCTAACTGGACATCCTGCATTCTCTCCACGAAGTTCATACTGACTAAGTATCACAAGGGGTGAGCATTCGTAAGAGGAATGCTTTCTCATCACAGAGTAGACGCACATGCGCAAGAGGAGGATACGTAGGCTCAGTACATACATATTATTAAGTAGTAACTCTGAGGAATAGGTGTGCAATTTCTTGTAGCTCTATTAGGATTCTACAGATCAGAGCTGTGGTTTTTTCAATATTTTTTTATATTGTGTGTTTATTATAACAAGAACCATCCAAAATTCAGTTACGAAACACTCATGCAGTATTGTCAAACAGATCTAGAGACTCTAGCAGCTGAATATGTAAAAAGATACTGCTCTCTGATTATTTAATAGGGCACAAGACAAACACCTGGAAAGCTGATGATGATTTAGTTAACCACTAGTACTGTGGGAGGCCTTGAAGGAGCATTTTCTTCCTTATGTATTAGGAAGTTACAGGATAGAGATGCCTGGAGGGTTCATGAAGGCATCTTTCTTGCTACTTAGTAAGTTAGATGATGCTTTATTCTTAAGCAGCATCAAGAATAAATGCATGTACATACTGGTTTACACTGTACACTTCAGTTAAGATGCAACCAAGAACATTATTCTGCCTTAAGGTTGGTAATTGCAGTACATGTCTGTCCTACCAGCACAGATCACACAAAATTCTTGGTGGGTCCTTCATTTCCATGGCAAGAAGTACATTCTAAATATGGTTTTAAAAAACAAAGTGATTTTAAGTTCATTTGCGATTTTAACAGTCATGAATTATACTATACTATTTGCCTCATAAACCATGCACAGTTCAAGTCACTCAACAAGGATCCCTGCAGCATCAATGTGTTCGGCTTCCTACGAAAATACTGCAACTTACCTTCTGTTACAAAAAAGACTCAAAGAATGTTTCCAATGTCAGTTGAATCCTCATTTGTCATATAGTTCTAATAAGCACAAGCTGTGAAAACCAGAACTCTTAGTACAGTTATAAATTTTATGTTGTTTGCACAGATTCATTAGGAAAAATAACGAGGAAACTAGAAATCATAGCTGTAGCATCTCTCCAGATTATTTTTCTTTTTCTACAAAATAATGAGCAAACAGTTCTCTTTATGAAAGAAATGCAATTGTGCCCTTATTAGTAACTACATTATAAGGAATATAAACACTGCAGTAGCTACAGCACCAATGTCTCCCTACTTAAGTTCAGTTCACAGAAGAAACATGAGCTTTCTCAAAGTCACACACAACAGGGAGAAGGAAAGAACAGCCCAAACTCCCTTTTTGCTGACAGAGAAGCTGGCACGGAATTCATAGCCAGCAGAACCTACTTCCATACTGCATGGACTCACAGTTGTGAAACAAAAAGAAGCTTTATTCAAAGCATTTAATTATTATTTCTTTACATGAAAGGCAGTCCCTAAAACAGTTTGAAGAAACCCCATACACTCATTTGAGGCCTGACAACCCACACTTTTTAGCAAGCCAACAGAAATGTTGTCATTAACTTCAAAAGAATTCCATCAATATTGATAAAAGCAGGTCAAAAAAAATGTTGCTTTTTGAGGCAAATGGAAGGAAACAGACAGCATGGTCTAGCAGTGCAACATTTGCTGAAATACACTGCAAGGTGTCTTACTACAGAAACCATTCCATACTGACTATAATTTTGTTTAAATGAAGTATTTAAGCAAGAGCCATGGCAAGTGTACATCTGTAAATATAGGATCTGTAACTACTACAGCTCAAATGTGCACAAGTCAAACTTTTCCATGTCAGGTCAGCACATGTAAACCTCACCCTCAAGAAACCCCTGTCAGGCAAGTCACTGACACATTATTAGGGGTATTTCTATTTCCCTCATCAGAGCCATCAGCAAACTATTACATCTACTTACAAAACGTCCTGCAGCAACAGAAGTGTCAAACACACTGGAATCTGTGTCAAAGAGCTTATCAGAAGGATTAAGAACAGATGAAACACTCACATACAGGTGAGGGAGTGAGACTGTTACCCAGATCAACCGCACAGCTTTTGTGATTAAAAAAAACCCAAGGAAAAACCCCAACAACAAATAAAAACCAAACCATCCAACCAAAAAAACCAAACCAAGTACATGTTCTGGAAATATTCACATAAAAGAATCAACTGGTAGTTCACTGATGACCCATAAATACCACTAACATCTGAAATATGGGACACTGGCTAATACAAACACAGATTTCATACACAAAAAGGGTGCTTAGAGTACTAATTATTCTACAAGCCATGAAACAAAGTATGAGGCATAAATAAGTTGTGTTATGGTTTCCATTCACATTTTAGCGGGGGCGGGGGAAAAGACTATAGATAAATTCAGTTTCCTGCATGCCGGCCCGCACACCACACGGCCCCTCCACTCCTGAGAGATGATGCTTGGTACTTCTAGGTGCTTCATCGCTACACTCGTTATTGCAGTGCAGCAACTGACAGACTAAAGGAAAACAGAAGAGCCGGGACAGGGAGAGGGAGAAGAGGACTTTATAAAACTCGTGAGTTTGTTCCTCCACAGAAACTGGAGTATTTTAGGTTAAAATACGGAGTTCCACCGTAAGCCAAACCAGTATTTAAAGTACAAAACTACGTGTCGCCTTCCGGCACCGCAGGAACCGGCCAGCACTGCGGAGGCCAGGCTGCCTTTCCCGCTCTCATTTAGAACACGCGATATCCCCGCGCCCTTGACTCCAGCATTTTCTCGGCCATCCCGAGCCGGCGGGAAGCGCGGAGCAAACGCACAGCCCGCACTACGCGGGCCCTCCCCCGGCTCGCCCGTACGGGTGTGTGGCGGTCCCGGCGTGGCTCGGCGGTGTCGCCACGGCCGCGGGTGAGTTAGGCGGGTTAGAAACACACCTGTAGCTCGATGTACCACGCGCTCGTCATACCGTGCCACAGGTGCGCTCCCCGCCCCGCTGCTCCCCCGCTGCCCCCTCGGGGTACGCGGCCGAGGCAGGGGGTGCCGGAGGAGCGCGGTGGGTGACGGGGATGCTACCGACCTGCTCCGCCCCCGCGGCGGCCTCCCGCGGGTCGCTGCCGGCGGAGCCCTGCGTCGCTCCCATAGTAACATCGCCAGCCCCGGGGGCTGGCGGTCAGTCCCGGCAGCCTCGGGAATTCTTCTCCCGCCTCCACCTCGCGAGGGAACCGGCCGGGCCGCTGTCGAGGGTCTGCGGCGGAGCCCCGGGGGCGGCCGGAGCCCAGCAGCACAAAGCCGGCTCTGAGCAGCCCGCCACAGAGAGACTTTGTCCTGCCGGGGCCCGGCCGCCCCCGCCGCCAACCAATCATGCCTGCAAACGCCCCGGGGAGGCGAAGAAGCATTTTCATTCTCCCTGGGAAGAAAAGAATTGTTATTCTCCATTTACAAAAATATTTCTTGTGTTCCTGCCCTTGGCAGTGGCCAATAACTGGCGCCTGTCACAGGATAAACGGGAGTGATGGGGCGCGTGGCCCAAGCCCGGTCAGCATTTCTGACACGAGGCTTCTGGGCAGTACCCACAGTCCTGCTCTGTCCAACACAGGCATCAGTCACATCCACCTTTTCTGTTTGTTTTTGAAGGACATGGATGTGAAAGCATCCACACAGCTGATGGATTCCTCGTCTGCATCCTTGGTCAGGTTTCCTTTCCACCACCTAACAGCCCCTCCACATCAGTCTTGAAAGTCAAAACAGCTGCTATTAATTCAGAGGTCAAATTGCTTGGATTTGGGGCTGTAATTACACATGCTAAAAAAAGTACGTTCTTGAGGTAACTATTCTCAAGAGCTTGGAGAAATGAGCGATCACTAAAAGCACTAAGGAGGAGAAGACAGGCAAAAATTCAACCACACTTGTATTCACAAATAAAGACTTATTTCCCAGTGCTGCCGCCTTCCTGGATTTATGCTATTTTGGGTGGATGAGGCAATACTTGAATCAACTCTTGGAAGGAAGAAACTAGAATGAGGACAAGCTGTAAAGGAAGAGCTTTCTTAAAACAACATAAAAAAAAATGCAAACAGCCTGTTACTTTGTAATACCCTATTCTCACATTTGAAGAGAAACACGCAAATGCCAAAGTGAGAACTTTGTTTTTCTTTCATTTGGTCCCTCCTCTCCGTTTTACAAGTGAGTAATACTACACAACTTTTGTTGCAACACTAGCAGTCTGGTTGTGGTGGGTTCACCTTGCCCGAACACCAGGTGCCCACCCAGCGGCTCTATCACTTCCCTTCCCAGCAGGACAGGGGCCAGAGCAAGGTGAAGGGGAAAACAAATAACCCTGGATTATGATGATAAGGCAGATTGTATTTATGCAAAAATAAAAAAAAACTAAAGCAACATGCACATGCACAAATCAGAAGCTGGCAGTTAATTTCTACTTCCCATAAGCAGTGGTGATTGGCCACTTCTCTGAAAAGCAGGGCTCCAGTATATGTAAAGGTTGTCAGCAGGCAGCTATTTACGAGACAATGGATGCCTCCCTTCCAGCTCCTTGCCTCAGTTTTATATCTGGGTTGACATTATATGTTATGCAATATCCCCATGGTCAGTGTGGGTCAGCTGGCCTACCTGTGTCCTCTCCCAGGATCTCGCCCCCAAGTGAAGAAGGAATGTTACAGTGCTGCACTCAGCAGCAGCCAAAACCTGGGCTTGTTATCCACAGTCCTCCTGCTACCAATGCCGAGCACAGCACTGTAAGGGTTACTATGGGAAAATAAATTCTGGTTCAGCCAGACACACTGCACTGGTACACCAACAAAGTCAGGACCAATTGCAAAAATGAAGCACAGGGGACCAGGGTCCTCACACACATGGCATCCTGTGACAGCATCTGGCATCAAAGAATTTCTCTATGAGACATAGCTTGGCTAGGCCAAACAGCTGTCACTTTCTGCACCAAATTTCTGCACACCTGTCCAAACTGGAGGCAACTTCCCAAAGAGTTAGCACTGGCTGGCAACATCAGCATAGGATATTATGTCACAACATTAACAGAGAAATCCACTGTCCAGTACTTGTTGAAAAGACATGACACAATGAAAAAACATGATTCTGCTGCTGACAACCAGGCAGTTTTAGATGCAAGAACAACTTTTGTTTTAAACTGGATGGCAATATACTTTTCCAAAAAGAGCATTTGTCAGACATTAGATGGGACAGGGAAAGGAGAAGCCACTAGATCCCTCTGACTGCAGTCTCTTAACACACATACTCAGTTCATGGCAGCATAAAGTAGAGTACCAGACTCCTGCATCTGCTTCCTTCCACACAGGCTCTGGTAGAAGATGAAGAGCTCTTGAGGAATGCTGGCAGACACAGAGCAATCTGAGGGTCTTCCTACCCTGTCCAAGGCCAAGGAAGACTACTTCTTGTTACAGACAAAAGATATGGCTTGACCTAAAGCCTCCTTTTGGCATGTTCTGTGACTTTAGCAAAGCCCCAAGATAGTATTACTAATAGAGGCTATATTTCCCCAAGATGTATGGCAGAAATCAAGGCAAACGCACTTAGCTAGCTTGAGGTAAGTCTAAGACAGTTGCAGGACCTGACTCCAGTTACACAAGAAAGATAGGCTGGTTTTCAATCCTTTACCATGAATCACCATCTAGAAATGGCCTGTATGTTTGTGTCTACTTAGTTTCCTGCAATAACAGATGGAAAATAATCCATATGGGCTTATCAAAATATTTCCCATGTTGCCCATAAAATTTCTCAGTTGTTAAGAGCAGAAGA
>JAOXXN010000364.1:29971885-29983568 GCA_026770055.1 Myrmophylax atrothorax
GTAAGGACGTCTGACACTTGAAAGGGAAACCAGGCCTTGTGTGTTCTCTGACAGAAAACCAGGCGAACCTCATTGAGGAATGCAAGCTCCTGCTGGTGAAATGAGATGGAATTATCTGCAATTAGCATAGCTAAGGCTTATGAGCAGAAAAAGGCATAAATGAAACTGAGTGAGGGCTAAGCAGTCAGAAGGTAATTTTTCTTATTTAGCTAATTAGATCAGCAGGTTTTCTTTTGGGCACCTGATTTCCTTTTTATGCTCTTCTGTTAATGCTTGCAGTTGAGTCTTAACAATAAGGAGCTCTTGGATTACTCGTTCATCTGTTGCAGCACACTAATGCTTAGTACTTTGTTCCTGAGATGGGCAAGTCAGTTTGAAAAATGGGTGCTGATTTTGGAATTAAGGTGAAAAATTTTCCTGTGTTTTTGTTCTGAACTTTTACTGTATAACATTTCGCTTTTTTGTCAAGAAAAGCAGTCAGAAAAGAATTGAGGTCCTTAAAGGCTGTTCAACTCTGAAACTTCTAATTGATTGACTCAGTAACCTTACAAAATGAAAGTGTACAAGAAGATGAACATAAGGCCATCTATGTGACTTTTTTTTTTGTTAGGGTAATGTTGTATGAAACACTGGTAGACTCGGTAGTCCATTGGTACGTTATGGTGTAGTATACATGTCTAAAAGGTTTTACGCACTGTTTTATTTGCAAGATAGGCTCCATTTGCATGTTGTGACTGGCTATTATGAAAAGATTGGAAAAGCAACTTTAGAAAAAACATACTTTATATAAATCCATGAAAAGAGTTCAGCATAAACCTTACAAATGAAAAATGTATTCTACATAGAAGACCACAAGACAGAATGAGGGGAATATCTAAATATTGCTGCAATACTAGACCCTTGACAGTAGTACATAGTTCTGTATTACTGGTGAAGTTACTTTACTCTTATTAGAAAATAAGTATGTTATACTTTAAAGCAATGTAAATACATTGCAGCAATTCAGATTCTAAAAACTAATATGTCAAAATAACATCAAGCAAAACTGTTCTGTATTTATTAAAGTGCCAATACAAAACATTGTTAAATACAAGAAGAATCAAAATGAAAATAAAATTTTATGAAGTTGAGTTCAGTCTGTAAGTGCCAGGATAAATTTTACTATTACAGGTATGGATTTGCACACTCTGTGATTTTTATCAACGAGTGTTTACTCTCAGTCAGGCAGAAGAAAAAGCTTTTATTCAGTTAGCTTCAAATTAATAAAATGGAGTTAAATTAATGAAATGGGTAACTTTTCATATTTAATTGGTATTTTTGACAGTTGGGATCATGGATGATAATATGGTTTGGGGATCTTTCTGGCAACATTTTGGGGTTTTTTAAATCTTCCAGGCACGACCAGAAGTTGACTCACTGAAGGAAACAGACCTGAATGAAGATGAAGAGCAGGAGGCATATCTTTTTGTTCCGGGTTCTTCTTATATCAAGCTGTTGTCTTTAACACCAGCTTCTGTTTTAGGAGGTATTATATATCCAGTATTTGTGGTTACTTTGCAGATGTATAATCACAGTCACTGTACAGACATGTGGCTCTTTTGTAAGGGAGTGTCATGTTGAAGTGCGGTGGGTTTTTTTATTTGTTTCTTAACAAATGACAGAAAAAAACATAATGTAAAAGTTCAGAGGAAAATAAAGGCAGCACGCCATTTTTAGGTAGACAGTGTGTCAGATGGTGGGGGGAAAAATGCTTATAACTAAAAAATCCTTATCAGTCCTACAGGGAAAGCCAGTTGCTTTTTATTTGCTTCAAGTACCTGTGACTTCAACAGGGAGGAATGAGCAGATATTTTAAAAGGCAACTCTGTATTTTAGTCCAGCACAGACTGAAGTAATAAAGGGTTTTATAAACAGAGTATTAATGGTATGAAAACAATGCTGTATACCAAGTCTGCTTAATTGATAAAGATATTAGTACTATGCTTAAATCATAATTGTAGTAATGTGTATTGATAGTGAAGTAAGCATCAACAGATGGTCTCTGGCTGATGCACTTGTTCTGAAACCTCTTCAGTTGAATCACCTTCAGTATTTGAGGTTTTTGCTGTTCACTTGATTACTTTCAAAAATGCCATCATTCGTTTCCAGGTAGAAGATTGAGATGCTGCCCTGGGACATAGGCATTGTCATTTCATTTTTAGTAGAATGCCTGGGATCTTGGTGTGTGATTGCAGCCTGTTAACATTGCTGCAAGACTGTAGTAGTGTTTTGTAGTATTCTTCCCAAGTGGGGGCTCCTAGAAAGATCCATTCATCAAACTCTGCATGCGTTGGCATCTGGAGTATGTGCAGCGTTACCTGGGTAGTCTAACGACTAAGTCCTGAAAGCTTTGTGGGGAAGACTGACATAACGTACTTCAAAGACAGAGAGTGGTATATCTTAACAGAAAATGCAAGCTGTGTAATGAGGAATGAGATATCCAACTTCATAGGCAGATGGGAAACCAAAATGGACTTTAGAATGAACAGAATGAATACAAAGATGCAGCTGCCACAGATTAGTATAAAAACAGAGCTGAATCCAAATATTCAATAAATAGTTTCTCCTTCAGGGGTGTCTTCTAACACTAGTACTTAACTCAGAGTGCAAAACTGTTTAGCAAAAGCTTTAGTGACTGGCAGAGGTAGTTGCTGTGATTTAATTGCTCCACTGAAATTCATGGGACATTGTCTGAGACAGGTGCAAGAGTCACAAAGTCTCTCTTCTATAGGAACTGAATCTGTGTCATCTCATCCTGCTGTTACACATTATTGAGATTAATTCACTACTTTCTTACTGTGTAGAAGGAGTAGGACCAAGATGCTTTTTAAGAAGACAGGCTCTGTTTCTGAGTTTTCCCTGAAGTCCTTGTTGGTGCACATCAAATCAACTGAAACTTCTAGAGGAAGTTTAGCTTGATGCTTGTGAGATCTCCCTTTTTTCTTTTCCTTATTTGATTCCTTAAACTCTGAATTCCTGCTTGTTTTTCTTCCCTCCCACTCCTTTAATCCTTGCAGGAGAAAAATACTTAGTTTTTTTCAGCCTCTGCATGTTGCTTCGTGAAGAGTTAAACATCTAATGCTATGACAATTGCAGTTAAAAGTTCCAACCGGAAGGTGGGCTTGGTGCTAGCATTAGTATTGAACAGTAGAATTTTTCCAAGTGCCTTCTTCAGCTGTGGAGGTGAAAAATGTCTTAAGCTTGAAAAGAATCTTTATGGACTATTTCTGCAACAGAACTGAGGAAAAATTAGGAGACAAACTAAAATGAGATTTTCTATGACAGTTGGAATGTGCTGCAATTCAGGTTTACTATTGCTGCTATATGAAGCATTGGAGAAGTTGAGTTTTAAGTAGAATTTTCACTCAAACTCCTTTAAAACTGATTTGTCTTTTCAGTTTTCATATTGTTTCAAAGCATTAGAGTGTACAGGATATCAGAAGGGTTATGACAGCCCCATTATTTTATTTTAATAATTTTTCATCCTGGATATCTGAGCCTTGTCTAAAACCTAGTAGTCAGAGAATTAAAAATAATCCCATATAAAGAACTATAAATTTGATATTGTTGTTGTTACTAGTAGTAACTAGTTGTTACTCATATTAGTGTGTTTCTTTCAGAGATGATGATGATGATGATGATGATGATGATGATGATGATAATAATAATAATAATAATAAATTTGTTCCTCTGATGTTGTCTTTATTTACCTTCAGATTGATTTCAAGGATTAAAATACCATATTCTAGCATTTGTGCAGACCTAGCTGTTTCGCTAAATTTATCCAGATTTTGTAGTTGGGGTTCTATCTGTCGGTCCGGAGCCTTGGGTTGTCTTCTGTCTGAAGAATTGCTTATGAATGGCTTGTAAATATTAAGTCCTTTGGAAAACCAGCAATTAATATGACAGCATTAATACGACATGTGCATTAATATGACAGCAGGGACACTACCTGTGCTAAGGTGCCTGTCAGTATGACTGTTTTGCAGCAGAGAAATAGCTTCCTCCTTCAGTGAATTTCTTTTCTATTGTTCTTGCTAACCTAAACAAAGTAAAAGTCATGAGCTCGTGGGTGGATAGTGTTTTCATGTTAAGAGATATATACTTTTCCAATAAAGAAATGGGTACAAAGGGCTTCTGTTTATATCACTGTAGTGAAAATTGCTAACTGCATTCTTCAGGTTTTGTTTGAAGAATACTGACATTATAGGTAGAGAAAAAAGAATCCCCATATGTAGGTGCCCTTTCTGACAGGCTACAAAAACCTATTTGATTTAGACTGCAACTCCACTTTGAAGTTGAAGTGGGAAAGAACATGGCTGAAAATCAAGGTTACTTGCTGAAGACAGGAAATGTGAGAAAGTTTCAGTATACAAGTATTTTATTCCAAGATGACATAGGTGTTTCTTGGACTTTGCAAATGAACAATAACTTAATATAGTTCTTTATAATTTTAGACCTGGTTAGACTATGAAATGCATAGCTTGAAAGCACAGGATCTAATAAAAATTTGTACTGCTGTGCTAACAGAAATCAGGATCATACTTGTCTCTCTGTATCCCTTATTTGCATATCTGTACTCTTTCTCCATCTACCCTCTTTGCATTGTGTTCCTTCTAAATCTCTTTAAGAACAACCTGGTTTTAGAGATGGTGTTCTTCCCTGTGTTGCTAAACATCAGTTCTGTTTATTGTCCTTCTGTCAGCATGTGCTGCTGTTACCGGTATACCAGTAAAAGAATGCAATCAAGAGCTTATGGAATAGTTAAGGCTGTTTTAATTCACAGCCTTGAAAATACTTACGTCAGCTTTAAATGAAGTCGTTTTATACTGGAATGCCTCACATTTCTTATTTTCACCAAATTCCTATGATTTTCAGCAATGCTGTTTCCCACTTTACTGGATTTACAGGTGGAGGAAAAAAATCCCCAGCTGTTGGTGCCCTTCCTTCCATGCTATAAAATCAGATTTAGACTGCTGCTCCACTATGACCTTGAAGTGGGAAAGAAGCAGTGGTGGTATTTTGGGTTTTCCAGGGTTAGTTTTGTCACTCAGTCATCAGGCTCTAACAGTCCCTTGCCTCTCTCTTCATTGCATTGCACTTCACCAAGCATTTGAAGAGTTTGCAACATCACTGGTGAAACAGGAGATGACCAACATGCCCCGTGGTGTGTATCATTCTGCCTTGAGAGGAGGGACCACACGCTCAGACCAGGGGAAGACAGTGGCAGGTGTTCCAAACTTCTTGCTGAAAATGTATGAAAGGAACAGGCAACCAGGCATGACACAGGGCCTTGCAGGTAAGCTGTCACTGTCATGACATTAGACAGGTATTCATGCTTTGACCCAAAGATTTCTCTGAATCTGAAGGTGAACCTGTTTCAGAACAATAGTGTCTTAAGCAACTTGGATATGCTTGCATATGCTTTAGGATTCTTGGCTTCATTGCATAGACTTTGCATTGGGTTCTCCCCTGACTTTTGCAAGACTTCTGAACTATTAGCATGGGTACTGGCATTGACCTTTCTTTTCCCCTTTCCTCCCACTTTAAGCTGGCATGTTGCTGTGTTATGACCTTCCAGTCCATATGGGCAAAGATGGCAAGCCTATTAATAGATTTCTGGCTAGCAGGGGGCGCAGTTTCCAGCAAATGTTGGTCGCCCTCATTCATGAGGTAAGTTGTTGCTGGCTTTTCTTAACTTTTAAAAGTATTACAGCTCCTTCCCTGCCTTACTGCCTTATGCTAATTAGGTATTGGTATCAGATAGCAATGGCATATATAAATGTATCATAATCAACTAAACTTGCTGTAAAGGACAACTAGAATCATAGAATCATGAAGTACAACCATCATGGTAGTACCACCAACATGGTTACTCAGCTTCACTCACTTGAATTGAACATGTCAATACTTTTTTTAAAGTGTTCACTGCTGAAATGCCTGTTCTGAAAATCAGAACAAACAGAAGGTGGCCTTTGCCTTTATCTGCTTTGCAGACTGCTATACCTGCCTTATCTTGTGTTACTAGTTGTGGATGAATAGCAGGTCTCAACAATGTGTCTGGGTAGAAACAACATACACAGCTTGCTAAGACTTGGTGGTTTATTTTGTCTCTTAAATGTTTCAGCTCCCTGACCTATTACGGTTGCACCACTGAAACCTTGCAGTTACTTTTGATTTTGTTTTGGAAAAAAGGCATGAAATAAGCTCCCTCTTCATTATTAAGGAAAATAAAGTGCTTGTAATGAAGTCTTTAAGAGAATTTAGATTTATGGTATTTTTATGGTTAATACAAAAGTTGATGTTTGAAAATTTTGAACAGTTAAAAAAAAAAGTTAAACTGGATCCAGGGAAATAAACATTCGTATCTCAATTTTATGCCAATGAGAGCAGTTTCTACCACAAAATGGAAGTGTATTAAACTCTTGAAAAGTTCAGAAAATAATTCTATTCATACAATCATTTTGTATTGCTGTAGAGGTTAATTACTTGCACCTGTGGGGGGATGATCTGGGTCCTGATTTTGGTTTGTAACTGTCACCCAATAGATGTGGGGCTTACCTTCTGTGAAGTTCCTCTGTGGTGCAAGTGAAGTCACTGACACCAACCACTTTCTGTTATGAAATAAGTATAGCACAGGATTTGAGTGGCGAGATGGTGTAAACAGGGTTTAGAGAGTTTTCTGTTTACAAACTGAAAGTCCCACACAGAACACAAGTGACTGCCATGGATAATGTTGAGGGGGATACGTTCTAATCCTGTGGGCTCCCTGTGGGCTTTCCTCTCAGGTCCTGCTTCCTGTCTGTTCCCATTGTGTTATTACTAGTTAACTCCCTCAATCTTTTAGAAGCAAGCAAACCAGTTCCCTCTGTAACAAACCTGTTTGCAGCAGAGTTTGCCTGAAGCTTCCAGTCAAGTGATAAGAATGTATGCCATGTTGAAACTGGCTGCTTCTGCCTAGTGCAGTCTCCTTGCTCTGTACCATCTCTCAAACATTTCCATGTGTTAGCATATGCATAGAGTTTTTTACTGTCCATACAATATCTTAATCATTTTGGTCCCTCAGGACTGAAAATCCACAAAAAGTAATAATAATGTCTTGTGGACAGAGAAAGACCATGTGGATCCCAGTGGAAGTTAGGCCAGGTGGTGCAAGGACAAAAGCTAGGCTACACCAGCTGGACTGGGGTAGAGAAATCCATCCCTGGTGCTGTGCTATCAAGTCAGTGTCAGTGGGACTATGAAGTACGTCATATGTCAAGTTCTCTCAGACTAGAAAAGTAAAATACCTCAACACCACCCTTGAAGACAGATGTCAAGATATCTAACCATGTATGCAGATTTAATAGATATTTTCCATCTTGACATCTTTACTGATAAAGAGTGAAGCAGAACCTGGAGATAATACCCCTCATCATCACAGCAGTGTAAATTAATGAACATTTTCAAACTATTTGGATGCTCCAGAGGAGAGCACCTGGGGAAATCCACAGGGATATTTCCTAATATGTCAAGGGAACACATGTGGAGTAATGAGTTATGAACAAAGCATGGGCTTCCATAGTACCCAGAAAGAAAAGCTTTGTGTGCTCTATGTAATTGCTTCATTCAGTGGGAGTGGGTTCAGGACCAGAGGTTCTGGAGAAAAGCATATTTAATTGCATTATAATAAAAGGCATGTTTGAAAGTTTTATATGAGTGGAATTGCCAGAGGACAAGGATCAGTTTTAAACTATTGTGTTATAAACATTTGCCTGTTGCCCTGTTAAAACACTAAATAAAATCTCTGGTAAAAAAAAAAATTACTTGTGTGTGCTAGCAGTGATTATAAAATCCAGCAGCACATCAAAAATTGACTTTTCTTCTGCAAACAAACTGCCTTCATAGAAACACAACCTTAAAATGGTTTGCCAGACAAAACATAGGGGTTTTATTGAATATGGTGAACTGGATCAAGTTAGTGAATATGTACCAATGAGGAGAGACAGAAATATTTTGCTAAGTATCTCAGTACTTTACCAAGTCAATTGATTCACGGTGTAATAAAACTAGAAATAAATCAAAGTATGTTTAAAATATAGACCTAAACACAAAATATCTTCAGAAAATGCTAATTGCACCTTTTAGCAAAAATCTGCAGTAATTATAAAATTTTGATCAAAAATCAGTGTTTCTGTTCTCAGTTTGCACTGCTTTTAAAGATAGTTTTTTCATGCTTTTTTCCCTCATGTGCATAGAGACAGTTGGAGTCAGGGTTGTCAGAAAAAGGGTATTTGGGCTTTTGGCTAGATGAGAAGCAAGTCCCTGTGCTCATCAAACTAAATTTCATGCCTTTATTTAGTCCTCCGTGTTCCTCTGGAGAGCAGAGTTTAACTGTGGAAACATGGACCTTAAGCTATAAAGCTACCAAATAGCAGTATTGGTCAAAGGAAATTGGGTTGGTAGGACCTAGGGCCATCTTTTCCCAGGAATGGCTATAGGAATTAGCATGGCTTTGCAAAGTCATTGCTTCAGAGTTCATCACAGCGCATTAGGCAGGTTTGGGGGAGGGGAATGGGGGTGGGGGTGTTAAATTACCAGAATGACACTGTTATGCTACTGCTTTGCTACAGTTTTATTTGGGGGTGGGGTGGGTAGGAGTGGTATGGGTTAATCCTTCTAGTGACTTCTTAATAAAATAAGTGTTGTATTAAAAAGAAATCTTAAAAGTGCCTTTGAAGCATTGAATTCGGCATAAGACTGAATAAAATGTGAAGTTGGTGTAAATATCAAGAAAATAGAATTGTTTGGGAGATAGCAGAAGTCCATTTATTTTATCTCTAAAAATGTCCAGTAGCTGCCATTTTCTTAGTTAGGACTAAGCAGACATCACCATATTGAAATCATAATGTTTTTTTCTCTTCAGTGGTTTGATCTATGCTCACAGCTGTAGAGTATGAACCTCCAGGTTGCGTATCTGTCTGTCTCTGTGTGTGCTTAGTTGCCATTATTTAACTTAGTTTTTTGACACCTGGGGCACAGTGAGGGGCTTGGGAAAACCCATTTCATCTTTATGGGATTCTTTTTGTGTAAAAATATGATTCCTGAGATTCTGCAGAGGAAAGATTTTCTTGTTTATTTAAGTCTCTGTAACATACAAATAACAAATACCTGGGTTTAGCTGCCCTTCAAATCTATCAGTAACAGCAGCAAAAAGATAACTTACAATTGAACCTTAATGGGCCAGACTTACTCTATCTGCTAGACACTTCTAGTGGAGGATTTGGATGCATCTGTGATACCTGTCAGCAGCATCAGATTAAGATGAACAAGAGTTTCTTGATAGTATTTGAAGCAGGTATCTCATGGGAAGAAAATACGTTCAACAAACTGTGGTATGTTTGAAATGCTGTAATGCACTTTTCAGGTCACTGGTGACTTGAAAGAGGAAGATCATCATTCCCCCAGAAATGGATATGTGCTGTTTGATACACAGTTAAACAGAGTTCGTTAATCTCACTCTGAGAGGACATGTGAGTTACTGTAGTCACAGTGGTCAGAAGTTGTATAGACCATGGGTTTTGTTTTATTCTATGGCTGCCTGAATCATACTGTACCAGAAGACCCTGAGTTTTATTCCAGTCACCTGGGCTAGATTAGCTAATAAGTTCCTATGACTGTTTCAGGTTCTTCCCAGGAAATCATAGGAATAATTTCTCAGCAGATTCACTTACCTGTTGTAAAAATGAATGAGGATGAATAGTTACTTATGTTCACATTATGTGCCATATGCTTTGATGGTTCTATTAATACATGTTTTGGGTTAAAGTTACTGGTCTTTCAGCTAGCTACCCATCGTTTTGTTCTCTAGTGGAGGTGAGGGGAACAGTTCACACTACTTGAAAAAATCAGACGGACTGCTTTTGGCAGACCGATTTGGTAAATGGCGGCTTTGACAGTCTGAACTGGTGGTGCAGTTTGGGTTTTTTTAAATGAAGGATGTTAGTCCTGCCTTTGCAAGTTTCTCAATATTCAAGTGCTTTTGATGCCAGAGAGTTTTTTGACTTTTCAATTTTCATATTTTGTAGATTTTAGGAATGTAATAGCACAGTATATTTTAGTGGTTTAATATTTCTAGTAGTTTAAGTTTAAGGTCCTCTATCTCTACCCCTGCCCCAGAACAGACAGCTAAGATCTACCAGCTGTTTAGTCTTTTCCTCAGGGTACAAGATTGGAGAATATCAGAGGGAGAACAAACATAGAGCAGAGTGACCTGAAGCCTTGGAAAGCATCCAGAAGCCCTCTGCACATCGAAGATGAGGAGGAGGATGAAGAAGAGGGTCCCGATGACCCCAGCCCCAATTCAACAAGGGGTGGGAACTGGGAGGGGACAGAGGTGGAACTGGACATGTGTGAAGTCGTGATTGGATAGATTATATTATAAAAGCTATAGAAATTAAAGCTTGCTGGTGCGTGCTTTTATGTATTCCTGGATGAGCCGGTGTGCTCATTAAAGTAACTACCCTTTATCTTATCTCCTACAAAAACTTGGTTTGGAGTCTTTTTTACAGACTTTTAAGGCAACACTGCATAGATGTAATAATACAAGGATATTGAGAAGGAGGATCTTCCGAAAACTTGAGAATTTAAGTAAGAACAGAGAGTATTATTGTGAATTGTATTAACATAATCTTTATCACCATGTCTGCATCCCACCACCACAACTCCTAAAATCATGCAACAGTAAATAAAGACTTTTTGTTTGAAAAAATACTTATTTTAAAAATTATGTGTGTAAAATATGGTTGCAATATTATTAATGGAGGTCTCCTTAGCTGACAATGCAGGTGTCTATTTGAGGTGAAGTTTAGCAGACTTAAGTGGTGTAGTGTCTTCCATCTAGATTTTCTAGATGTCCATGACCAGGCAAGGACCTTAGACACCTAGTACATATGAAGACCTGCCCTATATACACCTAATGTATAATGTGTATGCATATGAATCTGTAGCTTAATCCTCAGCCCTTACTCTCAGTAAATACTCCCTAAGAAGGACACAGTTCATTTCTACAAATGAAGTTCAGGGAGTCCCCATCCAACATTTAGCCTGAATTTCTTCTTTAATTGCATTGATAGAGAACATTACGTACATGGTTGCAGTATTTGGTGCATTGAAGTAAGAAGAAACTTTCAAGAATCTTTTGCTTCAAAGCATTTATGTTTCATGAAAGAGCAGATATGTCCTCTAGACTTCGATCATTATCTAATTAGGATTTTTGTTTGGTTGTTTTTTGGTTTTTTTTCCAAAGTGCCACATGCCCCCTTGTCCTAGTTCAGCAAGTGGGACCAGTTTATCACTGCATGGGTGTAACCAAAGATGTGTATTCTTTACCCTCTATATCATTCCCATTAACTGTTAAATGCGCCTTTTGCAGTAGCTGCCCGGGGCACACCTGACCCCTCAGGCTGAAAGTTAGGTGTTAAAGAAGCCTGTGAGATAGGAGTTGTGATAACTCCCCTCCAGGAAGTTGTTAGCACCTCCACACCCTGTCTGAAGGGGTGTGTCTGCTAATGGGCCAGCAATGATTCCAAAAATACCCCATGACTCACAGAGTTAAATCACCCACTGTGGAACTCCCAGCCCTGAGGGAGGCACTGGGTATTCC
>JAOXXN010000364.1:29983668-29997802 GCA_026770055.1 Myrmophylax atrothorax
AAAGTAACTACCCTTTATCTTATCTCCTACAAAAACTTGGCTTGGAGTCTTTTTTACAGACTTTTAAGGCAACACTTTCTATGTGTTGGAAATAGCACAAATTATTTTGCCTTAATAATGAGTCATTTTTACAGGCACAATTGCAAAGTTGGGTTCCATTGGTGAGTTGTATAGTATTAAATACTCTCTACAAGCATAGTTTTGTTAGGCATCTGTGTACTCATAGAAGAACCATTCCCTGCTTCTTTTAAATGTGCTCATTAGATATGCTGTGATGACCTGCATCTTTGAGAATTCAAGTGGAAAGGTCCTTCTGTGCATTTCTTTTCTGATTTGGTTTTGTTGTAATCAAGATATGCAAGAACTTACTTAAACCTTGTATGTGAAGTACCTTAATCTGATAATTGGATTTTCTGGAACAGCATTCACTGTAGGGTATTCTTCTGTGCCTAGAGATTTGATGGATGTAGTTCAGATTATAAACTACTTTGTGCTGATTTCTACAACTGAATTTACTCAATGGATTTCCTCCAGTCATGGAACAGTATTCAGGAATTAAGTTCGTTGACAGGTTTTTGCTTTTCACCTCCTCAGTCTACTGTGCCTTTGAGAAAGACAGTCCATTTTTTTCTCACAAAGGAATGCTGAAGAGTGAAAGTGTGTGCATGCAAGTATGTGAAAAAGAGCCTCTAAGCAAAATTTGAAATGCAAAGAGATGCTGCTTCACTATTATGCCTATAAAGACGTGTAATGCTAGTCTTATTTATGAAATCACTGATAGCACTTTATATGTCCTGTGTGTGAGAGGGGCATTTAAATACATGCCTAAACACTTCACTGACATAAAGGTATTGTCTAAAACATGTTTTCATGAACAAACATTTGTTAGAGATGAGCTGATTTTTAAGGATCATGTGAGTTGGCTATCAAGGTGGAAATCCGTTGTACTTAGTAAAAGAACATACTAAGATTCCCAGTCTTCCTGCTTTACTGCTGATTTTAAAATAGGCCATAAATACTAATAATATCATAGTTTCTTGGTTCTTTAAGAGTGTTATCTCAATTATATACCTAAGGAAATTATCCAAATGTGTTTAATTTCACAGTTCCCTGCATTTTTGTTTGTGTGCCCTGTGCTGGCTGTGTATCAGGGTAAAACAACTGAGCAATAGATAACAATGTGTGGCAGCACAAAGACACCAGTGGTGAAAGAAAGCTTATCCAGATCTTGCGATGGTGTTTGATTTTTTATTGAGAGTGCGCCTGAGAGGGTAAATAATCTTCTGATTTCATCTGAAATTACTTTCTAGTACAGAACTTGTCCCATGGGTATTCAGGAATGTTGAAGTATAGGAGTAGTATCTCTTGTGATTTGCCAGCATTACCTGTCTTGCATTTTGACCAACATGGTCTCTGCATTTGTGTCTTTTCAGGGAAACATGTTTTTCTTAAGCATCAGCCAACAGGCTCAGGGTACTGGCTCCAAGCTCCAGCCTCAGGCTGCAGTTCTTCCTTGAAAACTGCTCAGCAGCCTGGTCTGGCCATGCTGTCTCTGAAAAACATACCAGGACCAGTGTGACACAATTTCACAACCAACCTGTCATTGGTTCACAGGTCCCTGGAGGCTGCTGCCCTGTGCCTCCCCACCTGACCAATATTTTCCTACATGTAAATTGTGCACTCAAGAAACAATACGAACTTCACCTCCCTCCTTTGGCTATGATTGGTAGTATTAACTAACCAACACTTAAGGTAGTTGTTACCATCGTGTATTCAGTGATAGACAATAAGTAAAGGCTGCTGGGTTCCTAAACTGAAATAAATAGGTAGAAGCACTGCTTATGTAATAATTTGCAGTGCTATATCCAGTCGTTTTTAGTCATAGATGAATTTCAAAGGTTCTTTTTATGTGAACATATTCAGTTTGCTCGTGTCTTCCTCATATTCCTCATATGTGGAAAATTTTTACTGTCGTGAGGAAAATTAATTAATGAAAAGCAGCTCAACAGTTCTGTTGTCATCAAACCCATCTGCAGATTTTAGATGTTCCTAGTTAGACTGTCTTGTCTAGATCCTTTAAATGCAATAATATGTCTAAAGCGTTGGATTTCCTGCATGAACACTGCAGTATTTTGCAGACCTTCTTTTGCTGTCTTGCACAGGTGTGGTTTATGTGGTGAACTTCACAAATCACTGAGACCAGTCAAACCTAAATCACGGAATCATTTAGGTTGACATAGACCCCTGAGATCCTCAAGTGCAGTCTTTGACCAATCACCACCTTCTCAGCTCGACCATAGTACTAACTGACTAACTGTCCAGGCATTTCTTGGGCACCTCCAGGAATGGTGAATACACCACTTCCCTGGACAGTCCATTCCAATGTGTAGTAACTCTTTGCATCAAGAAATTCCTCCTGATGGTCAACCTGAACCTCCCTGGCACAGCTGTAAACTGTGTCCTCTCATCCTGACTCTAGTTGCCTGGGAGAAAAGGCAGACTCTCACCTTGCCGCCACCTCCCTTCAGGTAGTTGTAGGGAGTGGTAAGGTCAACCCTGAGCTTCTGTTTCTCCAGACTAAAAACCCAGCTTCCTCAGCTGCTTCTCATAGGACTTGTGCTCCAGACCCTTCACTGGCTTCATGGCCCTTCTCTGGACACGCTCCCTCACCTCAGTGTATGAGAGGCCCAGGACTGGACACAGGAATCAAGGTGCGCCCTCAACAGTGCTGAGTACAAGGGCAACAATCACTCCCTGATCCTGCTGGCCGCACTATTCTGGTTATAAGTCAGGATGCCATTGGCCTTCGTGGCTACCTGGGCACACTGCTGACTCATCAGCTGCCTGTTGACCAGCACAAGGCTAAACAGTGTAGAAAACTAAAATTTTCAGAGTAGAGGCAGACGGGAAGGCTGGATTTGCTGCAGATTCCTTGGGAACCCAAGGCAAGCAATTGTAACTGGGACCTTGGCTGCTCATCAGTTTTTGGAGGAACTGATGAGCAGAGGTGAGAGGGGTGTGTGAATATAGTTTTGGCTTACAAGGAAGGGCTAATGTTAATGAGTTATTTAAAGATGAGATTTCCTTGTTTACTGCAGGGCATATCTGTATTGCCTGTGTGGTTGAGTAGGTAGTTTTGCTGACTTTTAGAATGTTTTTATTTGTATAGAAGTATTAGTACTTATTCACCAGTCTTTTAAGTTCACCATTGGCAGTGGGCATGAAGTTTTAATATGGTCCTTTGTTTTTTGTTGTAAAATCCATGTAAAGGAAGAATATTGACTGCTTTATGTAGACCATGAGGAGCATGAAATAGGGGTGATGAAGTAGGAAGACTTAAGAAAATAATTGTTTACAAAGTCAGGTTAGTTTTTTATCTTTGTTAACCATTCTGCCTTTAGAAGCATCCAAGATTTTCACAGACTATGAAGAAACATTTTCCAATGCTGCTGTGTTGTGCTTGTTGCCAGATACAGTCTATTGCTCCCTCTGAGATCAATTATTTCTTTGACTACCTGGAGCAACCAGTTTTGACTGTCCTGGGTAATGAAGTTGAAAGTAACTTGGTGTGGGTAAAATCAGAAAGGTGAATAAAGTACATTACCATTTTAGTTTCCTGTAGCCACATGTAATGGCCTATGGCAGGGTGTGAATGATTGCCTGGAAATCATAGGCTGGAGAACGTACAACCTGCATATGCTCGACTTAATGTAACCCCTTCTAACCTTTCTGGTGTGTTGCACAGGTTAACATCCAACCTTCTGAATGGCATTGCTCCATACTGCTGCCACAGTCCTGGTTAGGATTTATGAGTCGAACCTACAGTGCAGTTCTGCAGGTAATTTCCAGGTATATAATACTGTGCACATTAATGCTTATTCAAGTGATACTAGTTTTATTTTTACCAGGAAGACCACTTGTAAAAGTTACAAAAATAATAATAAAAAACCCTTAACGTCTTAAATAATAAAATTTGTGAATGGAAAATAAAAATCAGTCTTCAGTTAGTGGCAGCACAATCTGGGCTACTTTGTAAAAGTGTGATTTCTGTTTACAATTCAGGTTACAGAAGCTTGCTCCTGTGTCAACTTGCAGAATGTGTAGTTTTTTAGAATTTTTAGAAGTTGAAATTTTAGCTAGAGCTCTAACCTACTGCTTAGGTAGAAAGTCTGTAATAGTAGTACCACTACTGTGGGTGACAGAAGCTATTGAGGGATGATTTCATTAAAAAGAACTTCCCTTAATCACCCTGTAATGCTGTCACACTGTAACAGACTTGTCTTCTGATTATTTCAACCCTATCTAGTGATTCAGAAATATCTCAAATGCCCTCTTTTATTAGGTTAGCTGACTTGATATCTAGATCAACATAGTACCATTTGGTTTTTCAACAGGAAAATTATTTTTAACAGTTTAGTGAATAGCCACCTTCCAGAAGGCTCTCTTTGTGCTACTAGAAGGGCTTATATGTTTGTATTTCCAGGCTGCATCAGCCATTTTTGGTGCAAACAGCTCAGATTGCTGAGTGAATTATAGAAGCTTTGACTGTTCCTCTTTTTGCTGTGCAGCTAAATACATGCTTCTGCCACATTTTCAAAACAAATTTTATCTTGGCCATCAGCAAAATACCAAATTCTAAAGCAAGCCAATCCCATTACAAAACAGCAGCTACTCAAATTGCAGTTTTAGGTCTTCGGGGACATTGTTGCTTGCATTTAATTACTTTCCTATTTTGCTTCCCTTCTAAGGCAAGATTTCAGAAGATTGGCATTTACCAGGCTTATTTCTGAAGGATCAGTAGGATTTCTTACCAATAGAGCTTATTTTTGTTCCTTTTTACTTACTCCTTATGCTTCTGTAGTACATTTCTTCTGACATGGCCAAAAGATACTACAATATGAGTAGTCTGGATAGTACATAATTCAGTATTTCTGAAGAGCTATACTGCTTTCTTTTTTGGTCAATGTGTTGTATATGTTCCTTTAATCTTGGTGGAAAGTCACCTTTTGTAGAGTGGTATTTGAATTTACAAGATTAGCTGTATTGTATTCTCAGGTTGTTGTATACAAGTGTTTAATACCTGAAAAACACAGCACATGTGCCTGTATTTTTCACTTAAGGCTTAATAATCTGCTAAGGAGCAGTAACTGACAGCCTAAGTAAGTTGAGTTGTAGTTTTCTCACACTGGAGACTGGATGTTAAAGAAAGCTGTTTAATATATTTAGGTGACAACTGTTAGAGGCTAGAATCCATATCACCACTTTAAATGTACAGAAAGTACGGTGTAGGAGGTTACAGGAGGTTGAAGTCATACAAAGGAAAAGGATGAGGAGTTTTGCTTTAAATAACACATCAAGAAAGCAATATTTGCTATTAGAATCCGTGTTAGCTGGCAGGCTTCTGAAGCTCATTCCCTGCTTCTTGTACTCCTTCCCAAGCAAATGTCTCTCTTCATGTATCACATAGATGTCTCAGTATTTGAGGCCATTTATGCTGTCTGCAGCTTGTTTTCTTCACCCAGAATAAAAAACAATGAATTCTTCTTAGTGATATATTGTATATTACAGTGAGATCTCATATGGAAAGCAGTCAAGATCACTTATAAACTAGCCCTCAAGTTAAGGGCTATCTGTACTACCTGAGTATTCTCTGAAGAAATCTTATAATGATTAGCCATGTAAGATCCAATTCTGACTTACTCTGCATTTCCACAGGGGAGGCAGGCAGAGCTGGAGATGCAGTTAAAACATGGAAAAGAGGATCCTGAAGAGGTGCAGTACAAACAATTTACAGCCTGGCTGTGGTAAGGAAGTGCCTGTCTGCTCCTAATCACTTGTAATGGCAAGAGAGGGGACAGAGGAGAGCAAGATTTTAAAGTGTTTAATTTTGCAAGTTTAAAGACAGTATGAGCACTAATTAAAAAAAAAAACAAAAAAAACAACAAACCAACAAGCAAACACCAGACACAGTGACCGTGATGGGAAGGGAAGCAAAAAGAAAGACTACTGGGTAACTGTAAGGATTCACATATGCATGGCTTCAGTTACCTTCCCCTTCACAGAGCCTGACAGCTTTGTAGGGTGAGCAACTGGAAAGAATGGAAAAATTTGTTTGTTTTGTAGGATGTTAGAAGAGGATTATACAAAGAAAAAAATTTCCTTGTTGAGACTTTAATGAGCAGTCTCACTGAAAATGTCTTCATACCAGTGTAAGCCATAGTATGATGTATGTTGTGGTGGACTGACACACCTAGGTTCATATGGTAATCTGGCAATGTTAAGCTTGAGGATGTTGCTTAGAAGGAAGCATATGATGCACACGTTTATCCATATCCTCAGCTACTTTTGTTTCAGTCAGGTCAGAAGTGTCTTTCAGTCTCTCAGGATTTAGCCATATATGTACATGGCCCAGAGAAGGTGGGAAGTGGGAGGCTTCTCAGAAAGAAAGAGCTACATATCCATGGACAGTATAAATATCTATTTCTGTGCTTGTTCTTAAGTGTATTGGGAACAAAGTATGTACAGACAAAACCAAAATACTCTTTGTCTGTTTCAGTCCAAAAGGTGTTACTAAGTCCCACTCAAAATAAAAAATTTGTGTCTGTTTTATTCTAGCTGATTCTAGAATAGAGGCTTTCATCATAAGATCCAGAATGATACAGTATTGTAGAAAAGATTCTTTATGTATTAGTGGCCTGATCCATTTCTGGATAGGGTATAAGAATGCCTGTAGCAATGCTGCTTTTGCAGATTTCTTCTGAACCAGTTTCTACTCTGTATTTCCTAGTGTTAATGTAAACTATGTCAAAAATGAAGAGAATTCCCTTTAACAAGGAAGAAATCCAAGGAGAAAGTGAACTGGGAGTGCAGTATTAGATTTTTGTTTCCTTTCCAGTTCCCACTTAATTGCTTAGTGCTTCAGGACTCTAGCTTCAGCACCCTTTAAGGAATTTTGTTGCCTACTGGGCTTAACCTAATTGTAGACAACTTAACATAAAGTGTAATGTTACTGCTTTGTTGTGTAAGTACTGTGCAAGTTTGCATTGGTATTTACCAAGTTGTAAGTGCTTCTAGTGTGGAGAGGTTTGAAACTATGTACAAAAATAGTGAGATAATGAAGGAAAGGCTGAGTAAGTTTCTTTGAAAGGCTGAGTATAAATCAGTCTTATAACCTACAGCCCTGTTTTAGAAGGTGTGCATTTTCAGTCTTCTAATCACGTGAAACTGTGATTGATAATTGTCTCTTTCTGTAGAATGATGTTTTTGGCCATGATAGTATTGTATGTTCTAGTATAGAGGATCTCTCTCCTCACCCACACTTGCCAGTATAGGAGTATCTCTGCTTCTGTCTTGATATGAATGCAAAGCTAAACAGCAGTAAACCACTAGCCTATTACAAATAGTTTACTGAAATGTATAAGAAATTGTAAGTACTCTGATGGTTTTCATTTAATAGGTTTGGTTTACTGTGCCCCCTAATGGCATAACTTCCTATAGTGATTTACAGAGCATAGTAAGTGTTGAATAAATGGTAATTGTTGTCCATTATAAAACATTCAGATTTTCTTATACTAGGACATAGCACAGTGATCTGGAAACTTACATGTCTGATGTGCTCCAAAAGCACCACAGAAAGTGGTACTAAGTCAAATAAGAGCCCTTTGTAAAGCACTGGGAGTGCACATGACTATGAAGGAATGGTGGATGGGACATAAGTATTTTTACAGATTAAATGCTTGTAATTATTTTGTGCTGAGTCTTCTGATAGATAGCTGAGATAATTGTTAACCTAGAATGGACACATGTAAGGCATAAGGGGAAGTTAGCTGAGTTCATGCTATAGTATAATGAACAGAGTGTAAGTTCTTTCTGTTCTGTCACAGGGTCAGAGATATGTTGACCGATGTCATCAAAGGTGCTTCCAAGTAAGAACTACTAAATTATTACAGATGATGTTTTTTCCCATATTTTCAATTAGAGTAAGACACTGCTCTTTTTCCTCCTGCATCTTCTTAAGATGAAAACTTTTACCTTCATCATGAACTTTAAAGCATCCAGCTTTCATGAGCTTGTAGATTTAGAAGTTTCTCTCTGTTTGAGGTACATCATGAAATGTAGCCTTTTAGAAGCTGATGATCAAAATCATCTAAGGTTCCATAGATTAGGAAATTATTTAAGGCAAGAGATACTGAGTGACTTGAAAGAGCTAAAGTACCTAGTTGTAATTATTTGTAGGTATCTCTTACCTGAAAGGAAGTAGTTTCAGTGTTCCAAACAATGACATTCCACTAAGACCCATGTGTCTTATTTTAAAAAGAAAAACAGAAATCCACAGAGTATTTTTACTGTGACAATGAGATCATTGGATCTGGAACACATTGCAAAAATTACAGTGTAGGTGTATTTTTACGGCAGCAGTCAAGGAAGTTTTCGGAAATGGAAAACTATGCAAAGAGTGTACTGGTCTGTAAGTGGTCTAGTACAATTGTATTATGCAGCTGCTTTTGTTAAACTACTAAGATAGCTCCATCAGGACTACATTGCAGTATGTTTTGCTGGGAATCACTGGGTTATCAGCCTATATCTTTTTATGAACCTGAACACATTTATATTCTCTGTCTCTTATTTGTTGATGGCAGATTTTCTTTCTTGAGTTCCTTAAAGTTAAGGTTTGCACTGTGGTAGAAGTTAGTACTCTTTGAAACATATCATTTACTATGACATTGTTTTTGTAGCATAAGGCAATATATAAAAGTATTTTTTTAAAGCTGATATTTCAGTGATGGCTGCTCTGCTAGATCTCCTGATGCTGTTGCAGTGAATTGACCTACCTCTCTAGCATTCTCCATTTGAAGGTATTTTTGGTTTGTCCTCTGTAGAGATGGTACTAGCTAAGACCAGCTGGTGCATTTCTGTGAGCGCTTCTTTTTCTGCAGGATAGCAGTCCTCATTACAGTGAAAGGAGCTTCTGCTTTTATGCAACTTTGTGTATCCTGGGCTTTATATAAAAGTCAGAGAGAAAAAAAAAGACTGAAACACTTCTTTCCCGTGTTCTTTCTCTAATTCCTGAAGATGAAATGCATTAGATTTTTCCTGAGCTAGATGACAGCCCATTGAAGTTGCTAGATGCAAAGGCCTTCCCTCCTGGACCACCTGTAGTATAGCTTTTCTGCTTTGAGATACATGTTTTGTATCTAGCATCTCTATTACATTTCTTAACTATTTGCCTTTTTCTGTACAGAGACAGCCCAGTGGTGAAAGGAAACTCTATTTTTGCCTTAACTGGTCTTGCAGTTGCAGTAGCTAAATATGAAAGTAGCCTTTCCTCAGACACTGAAGGGATGCCTGAGGTGAGTCAATCTGGAAGACACTCTCTACTCTTAGTGAATGATAATGAAGTAATATGACCAGGTGTTTGGGGGGCTGGTAAGTGCATGTGAAGTACTTCACTTTTTCAAGTTCAAATTCTCCCCTGCTCAGTGAATGATACCTGGTAGCTGCTGCATGATCTATACAAAAGCATGCAGAGAGTGGACGTGCCTTATCATGAGAGCCATAATGACTAACTTATTTATTTGTTGGTTTTGACAGATGATACAGAGGTCACTGTATCTATGGACACAGAAAACACAACCAACCTCTTTTCTCATAATTTTTGGTTTCACTGAATAGTATTTGTTCAAAAGTAGTGTCTGGACAGTCAGCATTGGCAAGTAAATCACGCTACTTACAGTACAGAGGAATGCCAAAATAACCTCATTCATGATGGATCACAGCTGGAGCATCAGCAGCTGAGCTTGTGTTTAGGTAAACTTAATTTAAGACAAAAATAATTATGAATATTTGGGTTTGATTTTTGCAGACTGAACCTGACTTTATTCCTATGAAACACTGGATTTCGATGGTCACAGAGACTCTCTTGAGTATTGTGAATAGCCGCTACCAGCCTAAAGGTCAAGTCTTCCCATGGTTCTACCAGGTAAATGCTGTTGTATTAAGGACAGTATATCTGTATTTTATACCTGGAGTTCTTATTGTGAAATTTCCTTCTTCTGTTTGAGCTGTAGTAGTTGTAATACAGGAAAATCAAAACTTTTCTTGCTCTTGTTTTTCTTTCATTGAGTTTTCTGCTTTTATTTGTGTTTGCCTTAAGTTTTTGTCTTTATTACCAAAATGGTAAAAAACACACATGAGGAATGAAGGAAACTTTAAAACCAAAAAAACCCTTCATAAACTAAGATATTTGGCATATATGTACAAAGAAAAACCTTGTAACATGAATGGTCTCTCCTCAGACTATCACACTATCAAACTCCTAAGGGATTCTCACACCATTCCTCAGGACTCTGAAATGCATACTTTCTCAAAATCTAATAGTTGTGGAACAGGTGATTCTTACTTCACAGTATCTCTTGAACCCCTTAGGACCAATAGAAGTTGTATCCTATGTGCTTGTGGTGTGATAACCAGCCTGAAGTTCTCAAACCATTGAAGTGTTAGGCAGTTCTTAAGTAGTACCTGCAGATGGACTGAAAGCTCAGTGTAGACCTTAAGGAACAGGTATTGCTAACTTTTGACTAGAAATGACCAGACTGGAGATGCTTTGTGTCATAAAGGCAGAAGAGAACTTGGGTCCTACAAGGCTAAATACCAGCCGACTAGTGTATACTAGTTTAAACCAGAACTTCAGTAACTGCATTCATAAACTGCATTCAGTCCAGTAGTGAGATTTCAGCATCAAAAGGTGAAAATTACTGATGGAATGTGGCATGTGACCCCTGTCATCCATGATAGGGAACATAGGTCACGGAATAAGTAACTGGTAGACTGGCTGGACATAAGATTCAGCACTTGGTTAGGACAAACAATTCTTGGTGAATTCTTTTGTGATTCCTGCCTTTGAAAATACGCTGTTTAAAAAGGGGTTTTAAGATAGAACAATCCACTTGTTAAAAAAATCCGCTTGTTCTAAAACCCACCTGTTATAAAAAAAATTCTTATGTTTGTAAAATTCTAAGGTACACAAGAGAAATGACTGTCTTGTGGAGTGCCTTGTGTCCTGATGGGATATTCTTCTTTTCAAAGTTGCTTGTGGAAGATGATAATTGTACATTAGGCTATCACTTACCATCAGTGCGTTACTTTATAGGTAGTGATAGTTATGTGGACTCTACCTTTCAAAATAGAAAGAAATTTTAAAAACTTTGCAAAGGGATCTTCCTTCTAGAAAGCATCTCTATTGGTTATCCTGGGATAGATAAGGTTGTAAGGGACCACAGTGGGTTATCTGGTTCAACCTCCCTGCTCAAGCAGGGCCATCCTAGAGCACATGGCACAGGATTGCATGTAGATGTTCTTGAATATCTCCAGTCAGGGAGACTCCACAACCTCTCTGGGCAACCTGTTCCAGTGCATGGTCACTCTCACCGTAAAGAAGTTCTTCCTCATGTTCCGGTGGAACTTCCTGTACCTCAATTTCTGCCCATTGCCTCTTGTCCTATTGCACAACACCACTGAGAAGAGCCTGGCTCCACCCTCCCTTCAGATACTTGTACACGTTGATGAGGTCCCCTCTCAGTTGTCTCTTCTCCAGCTGAACAGGCCCAGCTTCCTCAACCTTTCTTCATAAGGGAGCTGCTCCAGTCCCTTATTCATCTTTCTCACTCCTCAGTGGACCTGCTCCAGGAGCTCCATGTCTCTCTTGTACTGATGAGCCCAGAACTGGACACAGCACTCCACATGTGGCTTCTCTAGGGCTGAGCAGAAAGGCAGGATCACCTCCCTTGACCTGCTGACAATGCTCTTCCTACTGTACCCCAAGATACCATTGGTCTTCTTTGCACCCAGGACACACTGCTGGCTCATGAACAGCTTGCTGTCCACCAGGATCCTCAGATCCTTCTCCACAGAACTGCCTTCCAGCAGGTCAGCCTCCAAACCTGTACTGGTGCCTGGGGTTATTGTATCCCATGTGCAGGACCCTGCACTTGCCTTTATTGAGCATCAGACAGTTCTTCTCTATCCATCTGTCCAAACTGTCAAGGTCCTTCTGAAGGGCTGCACAACTCCCTGGGTTATCAGGCGCTCCTCCAAGCTTTGTGCCATCAGTGAACTTGAGTCATCTTTCCCTTCGTCCAAATCACTGACGGAGGGGTTAAACAGTACTGGGCCCAGTACTGAACCTTGCGGGACACCACAAGTGACAAGCCTCCAGCTAGACCCTGTGCCACTGATTACAGTCCTCAATCCACCTTACTATCCACTCATCCATTCCACACTTCCTGAGTTTGCCTATGAGGATGTTGTGAGAGAAAATGTCAAAGGCCTTGCTAAAGTCAAAGTAGACAATAGCCACTGCTCTCCCCTCATGCATCTGGATTATTGTCCCGTCATATAAGGCAACTGCATTGGTCTAGAATGATTTCCCTTTAGTGAATCCATGCTGACTACTCCTGACCACCTTGTTGTTATCCATGTGGATACGGATGGCCTGCAGAATGAGGCTCTCTATGAGCTTTCCAGGAATTGAGGTGAGGCTGACTGGCTAGTAGTTCTCTGTGTCTTCTTTCTTGCCCTTTTTGAAAACTGGGATAGCATTTGCTTTCTTCCAGTCCTCAGGCACCTCTCCTGATATCCACAGCCTTTCAAAGGTGACCATGAGCTGCCCAGCTGTGGTGTGCATTAGCTCTCTCAGCACTCATGAATGTATCCCATCAGGGCCCATGGACTTGTGGATGTGAAGGTAGCCTAGGTGTTCTCTAATCCAATCCTCCTTGACCAAGAGAAAGTCTTCTTCCAACATGCCTTTACCCTGAGCTCCTGGGTCAGAAATTCCTGAAGGCTGGCCCTGTCAGTGAAGACAGATGCAAAGAAGGCATGCAGTAACTCTGCCTTGTCTGCTTCCTGTGTTATGAGGGTCCCCATTCCATTTAGCAACAGGCCCACAGGATCCTTAGTTTTCCTCTTGCTAGTTATGTATTTGAAGAAGCCCTTCTTGTTGTCCTTGGCATCCTCGGCCAGATTTATTTCCAGATGGGCCTTGGCCTTCCTTTTCTCATTTCTAGTTATTCTGGCAAGCTCTGTATTCATTCCAAGTGGCCTGACCCTGCTTCCATCTCCTGTGCATCCATGCAGGTCTCTTGCCACCTTTGCCTGATTTCTTGCTCACTGGGATGCAGTGTTCTTGAGGTCTTGCAAAATCTTACAATATTTTGTCATTCTAGGTGTGATGTATTTAAGGTAGTATTTTTTCCAACTTGCTAAAATCTTTGTGTGTTATACTTAAAGTAGAACATGAACATCATGGCTGATTTTTGTTTGTTTTTCTCATCATGCTGTTGGATATTTTAACAAGGAAGGTGAAAACTAATGTAGACCAAAGCATTTATGTGCAGAATAGCTGTTAAATTCTAGATGCCTCATGTCTTATCATTTGATTAGTTTCATGCTTTTATTTACACTTAGAAATTATCTTCTAAATTGCCCTGGTTTTCAGCTGCTTACAATGTAAGTCAAATAGAAAAGTTACCATACATAGTTCCATGAAATACGACTTATTGTGAGACTGCAGTACATTTGTACCTCTTTTTGCTGTATAGATACTTATTTTAAATTCCTAAAGTGCTGAGTGTTACTACCTGGAAAGGAATTTTATTTCCTTCCATCAAGAGGAAAAGGAAAGAAACTTCTTTGTGGTTTTTTTTTCTAGAAATCCTATTCAGGTGAAAATACTGCCAGTATTATAGCTCGTTCCTGTGCAGCCACAGCTTTGTCTCTCCTGGTGCCAGTTTTCATTATATCGTGCAAGGAGAAGGTTGAGGAGGTCCTGAATATGCTGACTGACAGGTTACCTGGGAAACCAAATGCTGATGAGTCTCAAGCTGTTCAAATCCACATGGGCCTTGGTTTGGGGATGCTTATCTCACGTTTGTATGAAGAAAAAGTCAGGTAAGGATTACCATATGTAATGTGGGGGTGCAAATAACTTCCTTCTTTTTCCTGCATGTGGCCTTAACTTTTGAGGAATTGAAGTATTTACAAGTCATAGGCAAATGATTCTTGAGGGGCTTTGCAACATTTCTTGAAAGACGTGTTTTATTATCAGTCTTCACCACCCACTTCCCCAGTGCTATCC
>JAOXXN010000364.1:30004644-30017389 GCA_026770055.1 Myrmophylax atrothorax
AAAATCCACTGCGCAGGCTGGAAGGGCACACCCATGTGGGGAGAGCCCTGCCCAAATCTTCGTTCGCGAAGTCTGGCTTTGATGAGCAATACCAGATATGAAATGAAGGCAGGTTTTATGTTTTTAATTGCATTTTAGAAGGGAAGTTAGTACTTTTGAGTTCTTCATGTCTTTAGTCCCTGCATTCTGACAAGTTTTGTCTCTTTTATAGCATGTTTCTTCCAATTCTTTTTCTTGGTAGGAAAATGCGTCATCTCTGCTCTTCTGAAGTTTTACTTTCCCTTAGCCTCCAGACGGTGTATCACAACCATAGCCACAACTTTGTTTAAGTATATGTTTCAACCCTAGGGTACCCCTAAAAATGCCAAGAATAACCTCTATATTTTAGTGCAGGTTCTTTTCTGTTAAATGTTTGCCTGGAAATGAAAGAGCCAGGGAGAGGCAAGCATTTGGAATCAAAGCCTGGTATTACACTAATCAGCTGTTCAGAATGTTTGTCTGAAAACCAGGAAATTAGGACAAACTACCTATGCTACAGCTTTTTATCTTCATTTTAGAAAGTCTGCTCTAAAATAAAGGCTCTGTGTGCCAAAGATCACTATTTAATCTCAGAAAATCTCATGTCATTTGACATGAGAAAACACTTGAAATAAGCAAGCAATCCAGTATTTTGGACAATGACATTACTCCTAATTTTTGGGAAATAATAAATATTTAAGTTAAAAAGAATACAGAATCCTTTGGAAGATCTGTTTTTTTAATGTGTCCTTTTCTTCTTACAGTCATACAGTTTTGCTTTAGCTTTGGGCCTAATAGTACATGGATTGTCAGCTTGTGGTCATGGGAAAGCCGAAGATCTGAGTAACAGACTAATGCCAGCCTGGATAAAAATTGTGCTTGCAGAGGTGAAGGCATTTGAATTCACATCCTGGGTTTTGTACTTGTTTTGGGTTGGGGTTTTTTGAGGAGGGAGGGGACAGTGTGTAATTTAGAATTAACTGTCGGGACATAATTTTCATTGCTTCTACAGAAGTAATGCTAGAAAAAGTTATGACTATCTGAACACACTGTTTGATTGATATTGGGAAGTAAAAATACATCTTTGAGCTGTTTGCCAAGGGGAAAAAAACTTGTTTCTCTTCTGCTCAGATGGTTTATGAGAAATGCGTATCTCAATGAGATGTTAATTTGGACATTTTTACTGATTTGGAACAATGTCTAAGGATTAAATTTAAGTTATTAAATGAAAAAGTCTTGTCAGATGCTGCTTGTCAAAATTAGACTAAAAGAATGGTGATTATATTGCTTTAGTTGTTAAAATAATTTTAATTTATCTTATTAGAAAAATTAGGTGTTTGAAATCAAACTTGAAACTTGCACATTAATATTGCAACTGAAGGTAAGTATCAATCAAGAAACAATATTTTACAGTTGAATTGCACTGGCGTATTTTGTGGAATATATACTGTGCTAGGAAAAAAAGTGTTTGTCAATTCATTATGATTTCAGATATGGGGGAGTGAGAGGGAAGCTCCTTCATGTACCAACAGGGGGATGAGTATTATCTACCTTGCTGGAGTCTGACTTGAAAAGGATGTTGGGATGAGAGGTGTACAAGTGATAATAGTCATGGTTTTTAAGTTGGAAGAACTAAGTGTTTTGTGCTACCGTAGTTTTGTGTGATTGCATTGACTCACTTGTCCTGAATTATGCTTCCAGGGTTCTCCAACAATGGAGCGTCTGGCTGCTGTCAGTGGGCTGGTTGCACTGGTGGGCTCTGAAGGAGGCCTGATACAGGTGAGAACATGCAAGCAAATAGGACCTTAATCCCATGGAGAAGTGTGGCTTGAAGGCAAGATGGGATGCATTTTCTCCATTCTTGCAGCAGGGGTTATATACCAGGGCATTGCATTTTTGCAAGAATTCATGTTGGGTACAAACCAAGCGATACTGAATTGCAATGTATAAAATTGGGTCTGTTCCCTTTTCCCATCATATAGACCATATGAATGGCACTGGGGAGAAGTTTTCAGCCATGTAAATTTTCTCCTTTTCTCTTCCACTTCCCCACAAAAAGGCATATGTGCAAATCTAATCTGTCTTTTCAGGACCTGTTTTCTGTTTTGTTGCTTCTTCTTTTCTCTTACAAAAATTCCGTTTTTTCTTTGGCAGCTGAAGTCTGAGAGTGTTCAGTCCTCACAGTTTCAAAGTAGGCTGAATGAAGTCATCAGAACCCTTACACAGGTAAGAAGGTGGCTTCTCTTTCCTGCTTTGAATAATGCACTAGTGTACACCTTGCACAAACAAACCAAATCTGTTTGACGAAATTACGTAATGTCTGTGTCCAGCTTGAATGAGGCAGTGTAGGGAAATTTTTCTAACTAGTGGTTTATTGTCTCAACAGATAATCAGTTTCTCAGGACAGGTTGGCCTTCAGACAAATGCAGCAAGACTTCTGGGATGCCTTCACATGTCCTCTTTGTCTTCTACCCAGAACAGGGCATCTGGTAAGATGATTTATTATTGCTGCTTAAAAAACATGTAGAAATAGCATATCGCTAAAAAGACAGCAAGGGACACATTAGATAATACAGGGTGGACATGGTAACCCTATTAAGTAACATGACAGCCTTTGAATTGGAGATCTGAAGGTTGGGATATGAAGCAGGAATCAGTGTGGTGAATAGGATCCCCCACATCTGCTTTTACTTACAGTATCAAAGTAAGGTTCTAGGTTGTTCCTGTCAAACTTCTATATTGTTTCTTTATTTTTTTATAGGATAAACTGTAAAGAGGTTTTATACTGCATATGGCACATGTGTTTGACATACACATTATCCATTCTGTGCCTTGAGAACTGATTAATCCACTCTTTGTTCTAGCACTTCCCACTGTATGAAGAAGTCCATACTTAAAAACTAGTCCATAACAAGAGCAAGGTGACATTTTAGAAATGTTTTTGTAGAAAATACCTTCCCTGGTTAGCTGAAGTGAAAAAACTAGTATTCTGTGCTTTCAGTGTAGTCGCTTTCTGGTGTTGATTCGATATCCATTGGTAAAATAAAGGCAGGATTACATCATTGATGAAATACCAATTATATGCACAAACTAATGAAGCTGTTCACTTTGGTGAGATCCAAGTTGGGAACCAATAGTAACAAAGTATAGATAAACCTCATCACAGAAAAAAAGATTGTCAGGGGTTCTGCATTTGTATAATCTTGACACGTGTGCCAGAAGTTAGACAGATATGGAATGTCTCTGTTGCATTAACCTTGCTAAAATTTTTAAGCTCTCCCTTTCAAAGCCCAGCTTGCAGTGCCCAATATGTTTTTAAGAAAGTTCTTATCCCTGGCTTTTCAGCTGGTCAAGGGATTTGTTTCAGATCTGGCACCTGTCACCACCAGAAATGTTTACCTTCCCTTGGAAGTGGACAGGCCAGTGCATTTATCTGTCTTGTGGTCTACATACTGTCACCTACAGAATTCGTTAGCTCAAACATGGCTCAGTTTGGCCTTTAAAATTACATGGGAGCAGAAGGTTATAAATTTTTGCTGATGATGTTTTAGAATATGAAGTCTTTTTGTCTTCACAGTTCCTCCAGATTTTAGCTACTTACCTGTGAACAGCTTTATCAGGGCAGCCATTGACTTTGCCATTGAAAGTGGAAAGAAAGGTAAGAAAAGATCAAACCACAATATCCCTCTGGGAAATTTGTTATTACTAGGGAGTATGACCTTAATACCTGCTTTTCTAAATACTAATTTAAATGTCACCGATGTGGGATATTTAAACACAAAAATGAGTAACACTCCAAAAGATAAGGTAGAATTGTGGAGTTAGGGCTTTAGTTTTCGCCATTTTATTTTTGACTTTTAAACCTCTTTCCCTTTCTGTGGATGAGATGATGTATCTTTCCTGTGCGAATGGAAGTCAAATCACTTTAAGCATTAGCTTGTTTCCTTGGGAATACTACATTGTCAGGCCAGCTTTATGCTGCCTCTCTTTTCAGTGATCCTAGGTTAAAACTCTGTGTAACAGAGTAATATTCTAATAGATTACTGCTATGTGTGATAAATGCAAAGGAGCCTGAAGAAAGTATGGTCTTATGTGAGGAAGGCTGCTAAAGGTAGATGTCTTGGAGTAAAATCTTAAGGGAGATAAAGGAGGGGGAATTATTCCTGTGTGGACCTAAGTGAGTGCACTGCTGTCCTAAGAAGCAAGTTTTGCTTTGAAGGGAGGTCAAAATTGCTCGTGCTTTGCCTCCAGGAGAACTGTGTTGATGCTCTATGTTTAAGCAAGATTAGTACTTTTTTGACAGTTCTTGTGGCCTGCACCTACAGAATGAGGAAAGAGAGCAGTGTCAGAAAACTTTACTGTTCTCCCAATAGCAAATGCAAAAATACTGCATAACTACATGAGGAATATCTGTAATTAACTCATAAGTTAATAACACAAGAACAAGGAACCAGAAGGTTTCTGTTTATCAGTAACAAAAAGCTGGTTTAGACAGATTGATTTTAAAAATACAGCAGTTCATTATAAACAAGACCGAACTAATCCTTAGGTACAAAAGGAAAGAAAGATTTCATAACGCTTTCCAATTCTTCACTACAGCTTGAACTTCTGTGCAGTGTTGACATTTTTTTTCCTGAGCTGTGCAGCAAAATGTTTTGTGTATAAAATTCAGGTTCTGATTGATCTTCTATTCTAGGCCCTGAAGCCATCCCAGCTGAGCTGGTGAAAGTAGTACTGGCACCCATTGCATTAGTTGGAGAAAGCCATCAGTATCCACCTGTAAACTGGGCTTCTGTTCTCTCTCCTTTGATGAGGCTAAACTTTGGTAAGATTAATAGTCTTCTATTAAGTCTTTTTTATTTGTCACAAGACTTCTTCAGTAATGCAGCTTTCACTAACTTCAGAGCCTACTTCAGGACTTGAAGTTAGTGCAGTGATTAAAGTGTTTATTATGCTTTGAAGACCAACTTTTTATTTTTGCAAGCATACTGTATTTGTGATCACCATGTGGACACTGTTTTAACTCAAGAAGAAACTAAAGATCAGAGCTGAGAAGTTTATAGCAGTATTGGAAGTTCCCTAAAACACTGGTGAAAGTAGACTGAATATTTCATTTGAATTATTTACAGTAAGAAGAGCCCATCATGAAACTCAACTAATTGTATCATATTTTCAGTACCTGCTAAATGCTAGGTCCAGTGTTCATGTCAGAGGCTGCAGGCAGCTTTTTCACATGTTTGAACTGCTTGGTGGTTCATCTAGCTATCACTAGTTTTAAATACACTTTCTACTAAAGTCCACTGGGTGACAGTTTTAAGAATAATTGAAATAATTTCCTATTCTGAGCTCTGCAGTCCTTATGAATAGCTGAAACTTGTTAAATATATGGGGGATTTTTTTTTATTCGTGTTTTTCATTTAGGAGTCTTACTTTTGTAAATTGGGGAATTTCCACAGGAAGCAGTACATTTGTTTTGTGTCTGGTTTTACACTTCAGGCAACATCATAGTCTACATTTTTATGCATAATTTTCCTTGACCATCCCTCTGTGGTGTTGTGGAAGTTGCACACCCTTCTCTAGATTATATATGCATTCAGAAATAGGTCTTTCTGTGTGCTAATGACCAATATTCATTTTGTACTAGAAAGTCTAATGCAGAACAATTGTATTATGACCTAACAGTCCACCTAGAAACACCATACTCTTACACACTTTTTTCTGCTGCAGCTGTATGGTGAATATTTTTATTAAAATTAAACTACATGCTTAATTCTGTCTGATACTCTGAGTTATTTACTCATGTCTGAGAATTCATGACTTCTTTTGTGAACCTCAAGTGTTTCATAGATTCTACAGTGAAAGTTTGTTCATTTATAAACGTGGAAGGCAACAGATTGCTTTCCCATCCCACAGGGTTTATTGCCACTGTTGTTGCGCAGAAGCAATATAACAAGATTGAAGTAGTATGTGTTTCTTATTCAGTAGTCTTAGGCAAATCATGCATCCTATGGATCATAAGACATATAATCTATGTCTTAGTTCAAGATACAGACAGTTTTTTAATTGGTATCTTGTGAAAATTTCACCCTTTCCAGACTCTGCAAATTACTTGTCTTGTATAAGGTATTTTATTTCCAAGAGCCTGACACTAGACCCTTAAGTCTTTGCTTTGTTCATGCACTAATGTTAGTGAACTTTATAAAAGTCATACTATGTTGATTGCCTCTTTCATTACTGAAAAAACATTTTAACTTGCAAAGCACCTATTCAAGCTTTATGCTGACATGTAACAGTAATGGGTCTTCTGTCTAATGGGTCAAATGCCAGTATAATACTTAAATTGTTTGCAGTCATGAACTATATGGAACCCATGCCATTGCTCCAAGTACCTCTTCATCATCTTTATGACCAGTTACTCTATTAGGAAACAGACTGCACCAATCCTTAAGGGCACTTTAAAGAAAAACCAGCAAGGATTCCAAAACCATCCTGACATATATGCAGAGTAAGTTCTTCCCATGTGCTAACCTAGAAAATGTTGCATCCAAGCACCCACAGCAGTAATGGTGACTAACCTCTGTTTGTGACATATTACATGGACAGAGTGGGGTACATGGAAGAGTAGAAACATATGAACAAATGCTAATTACTCCTACATTTAACAGGAAGGGATATGGACTCATTTTTCCCTCTGTGGATTAACTCTTACCTTTATTTGTCAAGGAGGGTTTTTTTACTTTTCTTAGCATTCCTACATTTTTGTTCTTGAGTGAATTGAAATTAACTGGGCAGATACTGAGATTTCTTCCTGAAAGTGCATGAATGCAAAGAGGATTCTTCTAATGTGTATGTCTTAAAGGTTTAATTAGCATCTCTAGAAAAATAAGTTTTAATGTAGTGCTCTAGTAGAACAATAGCCCTCCTCTATTTTATGACTTCAGAACAAATATAAAGGGAAAATAATTTCTTTGCAACTTATGTTTGTTTTCTTCTGTTGTAGGTGATGAGGTAAAACATCTCTGCCTTCAACTGGCTGTGACTCAAGCCCAGTCATCTAAAAATGCAGCAATGCTTTTGGGCACATGGGTGGCACCTCCTCTTGTCTACAGTCTCAGTGTATGTATGTCAGAAAATTTCTGGGAGCCCAACACCTCTTTTCTGTAAAATTCCTCAGTGATGATGTTTAGGATATATCACCAGAAAAGGATTACTGGGTTCAGAATTTTTATAGTGAGAAAATATTTATAGTGAGAAAAAGGTATTCTGGGGCCTTGAAATTCATTCTTCTTCACTAGCTAGGAACATTAAAGGTGCTGTGACTACAATACTTCTGTCCTTGGCTGTCTAGACTGTCGCATGCGGTGGGCACTATGTAGTAAAATTGTTCTGCCTGTACAGAGATGGGGTATTTAGGGTTCAATGAAAGTAAGTTCCTTAGTTTTCAGGGAAAATAGAATATTGACATGTTTGAACTCTTTTTAATTCAAACAATTCAAAGTGGGAGGAATAACTGACAGGTATTTATGGTTTTGAGTGTTTCTAAGTGGTTTCTCAGCCAGTCTTTTATAATTTCATCCTTTATGACAATAGTTCAAGGTCAGTGAAGAGCTAAAACCTGAAACTGAGCAAAAGCTTCTCCTTTTCAGATGAAAACTCTGAAATACCTTTTCATATCCCTGCCCCTGTGGATGCAACATGTTGCAGAGGACAAACTGCAGTCTTTTACGGAAGTGCTTCTGATACAACAATTTGAAGTGAAGAACCGCACAAAACTCCCAGAAGTTTGCCCGTCTGTTCTACATGGGCTCATCCAGGCAATGAAACTTCCCAACCCTGCCCAGTTTTGCTGGAGCTTTCTGTGCCAGGCTGTGGAGAAAATATATGAGCTTCTTCCAAATGAGGTTCAGGTAAGGAGTACATATGAAGTATATGAACATTGTAGTTAGATATTTTTAGTGGTGGGAAGTTCCATCTTTTGCACTGACCCATCTGATTTGAAATATGAATTAGTTGTACAATACTTAATTATAATAGTTAAGATAGCAGGATAATTTCAATTCAAGTTACTTTTGGTTACTTTAGAATATGGCATTGTGAAACCAATTTAATGTACGCTTTTCCTCATAAATGATTTGGTAATGCAAAAATATAGTGTTAGCTCTGAAATAAATATTACGGAAACAGAAGCATAGAACAATCAGAAGGCTTTTTTTTTTCCCCCACAGAGTAGTCAGCTTCTCACAGTGGTTTAAAGAACCTGTTTAGCTATAGAAAATACCTCCAAGGTGGGGCACTTTTCCATTAAAAATAAAACAAGTTCTTTGAAAGTATTCAAATCTTATATAATGAAGTACATTGAATTCTCGAGAAAATACAGAATTTCTAAAATAGATTAAGTAAAACGAGGCTAGAGGCTAGATTAGTTCATCATTATCATCAACAAAGCTCCTTGAAATCTGGAAATAGACATTTTAACCTCCATTTACTTTTCTCTTTGCAGAGAGCTGAACTGGAGATGTATATTGATGTAGCAAAATGTATCTCAGAAATGGCTGATGCAGAGATTGATCGCATTGTCCAGATTTCAAAGGTAATTGTGTTTGAATTCTGGTCTTTTATCACCAAAGCACGTGATACAAGCATACCTTATCATTTTCTTAACTTGTTTAACTTGTTGAGAGCATTAATTATCTTACCTGCTATGCAAGTAAGAGTGTTCTGGATCTAATCTGCAGGCAGCAGAGAGAAGGAAAAGTGAGAAGAACCCATATCCAAAACTTTCTCAAGGCAGCTGAAATACTGCTGATTTCACCTGTGAGCTTTGAACTTGGGAGAATCTTAAATAAGTTGGTCAGGTAGGGACTGACCTCCTGTCCCAGGCCCCTAGTGATAGGACAAGACATAGTCTGAAGTTGTGCCAGGGGAGGCTTGGGTTGGGCATTGGGAGGAATTTCTTTACAGAAAGGGTGATTGGGCATTGGAATGGGCTGCCCAGGGAGGTGGTGTCCCTAGAAAGACTGGACATTGCACTTAGTGCCGTGGTTTAGTTGACAAGGTGGTGTTTGGTCACAGGTTCTACTCAATGATCTCGGAGGTCTTTTCCAACCTAATTGATTCTGTGATTCTGTGAAGTTATTTCTGTTAGCTGAACAGGAATGGTGTTAGTTCTGAATCCCAAGCCAGTGATGCAAACAGGAAACCATGGTCCTCTTTGGTTAAGATAACAACCTCCTTGAATGCATCCTGGTGACTAGCTGTCCTTGAACCGGTGGATCCATGCTTCTGTTAAAAATGTGAAATAATTGACTGAACATCCTTTGGTTCTTGACTCTTGCTGTATTTGCATTCACAGTCAGAATGTTTCCTGTTTGTTATAATGGCTAGAGATGACAGTGGAATAGAAAAGCTTTCAACTTCTAGCTCACTAGTGGAATCAGTTCACAGTGAAATTCTTAGCAGCTGAAATGCTAAGGAAATGACCTGTGTGGAAGGACTTGATGGTTTCAGATCAGGCTTTTATAAACAAACATTCATGACTTAAAGCCTCGCTGCTCTGTTTGCTAACAAACTCACTAGAGAATCAAGCATTCAATTAGTTAGGGAAGCTGAACTGTCATTACCTTATATTTTTTAGTTCTTATTTCCACACTGGAAAACGCCATTTAAGAAAACCTTTTTTTTTTGTCAGTGCAATGAATCTGTCTTGCAAGAAGAGTTGAGTCTCCAGAACTGTCAAGCTGACTCATTTCAATTTAAAGGGGAATGTAAAATTTAAAGCAATGTTGAAACAAACTGTACTGAGTTGCACTTTGCTGGACTATTTGAAACAGTGTCAAGTTCAAGTAATATGTGCAGTCTTCTGTATAATAATATATCTTGGTGAAAATGAGCCTACTAGATATTCAAGGAATTTCTTATATTTTTTATAAAGAGGAATGCAGCATTTACTGTTTCCACAAGAAAAGCACATTTGCATTTAACATGTTGGGTTTTTTTAATTGCATTTGCAGAACAATATAGAGAAGGCCACATTCACGAAAATGTATTTAGTTTCTCAAGGCAGACTACCTCTGATGAACTTGAATGCTGTGATTGAGACTGTGGCAGGATATCACCAGAAAGAAAATATTTTATGGATGCTCTTATATACATCTTATCATGCTCGTATTATAAGACATGAAAACACAGGTAAGATCAGCCTTAAAGAAGAATCAAAAGCACAGTCATCAGATACTGATGAATCTACACTGATTCCTTTAAAATAATCTTAAGGTGGTTTAACCCAAGTGTTTCCAAATTTGTCCATATTAGAAACTGCTGTCTTCAGAATTTCTGTATTATTCAAATACTTGTATCAAACATTGCTTCTATGTTTTTTCCAATTCTTTATTTTTCCATGGTTCAGCTACAAGTTAGTTATTTCATCAAGGTGATTTACAGACCAGAGTTTTTACTAGATCTGTGTCTCCCACTCTTTTCAGACTTTCACTGTAAGGTGGTGTAAGGTCATAAAGATGCATACTACATCAGAGACCTGTAATCGTACAACTCTACTAATCTTCAGATCTAATATCTGACTTAGTGGTATGTGACACAGTAGGTGGGAGGTTGTGCCCACGAGACTGGCTGAACCAGGGAGACGGCCTGCTCCTCTGAAAACGTTGCACTGAATTAACACAGGAAACAAATCTGGTGGGTTAATGATTTGGACTGGCTCAGCTATGAGTCATGCAAAAGAAGTAGGAGAATCACATGGAAAGATAAAGAAGGAAGAAACAACAGAAGGAGGCAACAATGAGGCCTCCTTATCATGGCAGAATGGTCTTTGTCTGCCTGTGTTCACAGGACAACCTTAGAGCATTATATTGCCAGATGCTGTAGCTGCCAGCTGTGTTTGAAGAACTTCAAACAACAGTGAGTTTTAAGTGAGTGAAGTGAGGCTTCTTTGGGTAAAAGAGAAGGCAGCATGAAAGAGGGGACTTGTAAAAATTAAATGGAAATGGCAGAGTATGAAGTGACATGGTGTCGAAGGTGAACATGATTATTAGTTTGTAGGAGATAGAACAGATTATGGACAGCAGTATCTGACTCAATGAAATATGTTCCATCCTTGGGTTGAATTGAAGGCTGATTTTATTTGCATGCCTTGACCATATTTTGCTGATCTTCTCAATGCTGTAGGAGCTTTTTCACAGCACTCTCCACATTACTGCCTGCTGTACAGTGACATCAGTGCTAGACTTAGATGAAGTACTGGGGCAAAAACTTGAGGGAAGCTTTAGGGTTCTGTATTGGTCACATATAGGAGACTTGGTTAGTGGGACTTGCAGGCTGCCATTATGTGAAACAATTTTCACTCAGCTTTCTTTTTTCTGTGTGTTCGGTGTGTTGCCTGCATTATAAGCAAAGTTTCTGTGTGGGGGTGACATTGTGTGTGTAGATCTCTTAAGGTCTGAGGTGATTGATGAATGCATCCTTAAGGACCAGAGAGGCACCTGTAGAATGTGGATGCCTTGTAACCAGTAGAATCTCTCCATGTATGTTAGGTGAACTAATGACTAATAGTGTGTTGGCATGTTATATGTAGGAGTAGATAAAAGTAAAGCTGTTACTAAAAATATAGTCTTTTGTCTTCGGTGAGCTTTCTGATCACACTGCAGCCTGAGTGTGTCTGACTCCTTGACCGCTGCTAAGATAATCTACATTACCCCAAGAAAGGGTGACCCCAATAGTGGATGTTCACGGGACAGACTACCTACATACATCATGCCACTGAAGCTACCTGGAGCAAGTGAATTGCTTTCATCACACAGCATGACCATATTGGAAAACCAAATTCCCCTGGGATCCTGGAAATCATCACGAACTGGCCTGAAGGTGAGAACTTTGGTTTAGCAGATGAAGGAAGAGGAGGTAGAGCAGGTGACACATGCAGAGGAAGCTCCACCATACAATCAATTGCCAAAAGAGGAAATATGCTATGCCCTTTTCACTAGTGGCTCCTGTCACATTGTAGGGACCAACTGAAAATGGAAAGCGGCTGTATGGAGTCCCACCCAACAAGTTGCAGAAGCTACTGAAGGAGAAGGTGGGTCGAGTCAATTTGCAGAGCTCAAAGATGTCCAATTGGCCCTGGACATTGCTGAATGAGATAAATGGACAAGGCTTTACCTCTACACTGACTCATGAATGGTTAGACCGATGCACTGTGGGGATGGTTAGACTGATGGAAGAAGGCCAGTTGGAAACAGAGAGGGATCATACACTTTTATCAGTGTAAATCACACAAGAATTGTTTCTTTGGATTTGATTCTGATTTCAATCTAGTTTTAAAGTCTGTTGATGCATGGAAACCAACAAAAGTACTTAATACCATATTGTGTATTGATCAATACACATGTCTCTATTTTGCTGTAAATCTGAAATAAGAATATGAACCTGAAAAACAGACTGGTGATAAACAATTTCCTCTTTAGCTCATGATGGTTTTATAAAGGGGGGGAAAAATATGAAAGCGTTTCTTGTTACTATGGCATTGTGCAACATAGGGATTCACTATAGCAACTAGTGCATTACCTCAAAAGACATTGATCAGAGTGCTTGTGTTGCCATGGTTGCCACAATGAATATTTTATTTTTGCTATATTGATTGATGCCTTTGATGTCAGGAGGCTAGAAATGTGAGGGAGATGCAAGCACCTTACATGACATTGGTGCTTGTTCTCTG
>JAOXXN010000364.1:30017489-30030895 GCA_026770055.1 Myrmophylax atrothorax
TAATTCAATTTGTTGCCAATTGAAATAGATTTAGATAGTGGGAAGCAAATAGAAAAATTAAAAAAAAAACCCTTTGTTTTCCCTTTTCCCAGTTCTTCATTCCTGATTTCTCCACCTCTCCCCACCATCCCAGGCAGCATTTGGGGGATAAGTCAGTACCGGCCCCTCTCTGCTGCGCCTTCCTCCACACACACCTCCCTGCCCCACTGTGGGCCACAGTCCTTCAGGACAAACCCACTTCTCTAAGGTATTTTCCACAGGTTGCAGGGGAATCTCTGCTCCGGTGCCTGGAGCATCTCCTCCCCTCCTTGCTTGATGACCTTGGTGTCTACAGAGCTGTTTCTCTTACTTTTTCCCTCACTCCTCACTACCTGCACCACATTTTTGTTCTACCACAGGCACTGCTGTCTTGGGCTCATGAGAGGCACAGCCATATCCTGTGGAGGTTCCAGCTCTGTCCAGCCCAGGGCATCCCCAGCCTCCAAATAATGTACAATTGTACACATTTCTGGATTCTCACTCTCTGATCTTCTGATCTTCTCTTTCCGTGTTTTTTTGGCTATTTAAAGATTTTAACCTCAAAGTCTTCTCATTTTCTCTGGCTTTGCCATCACTCACCTCTTTACCAGCTTTGTTTGTTTGGGGGTTTTTTGAAAGAAGTTAATGGAAACTCATCCTTGATCATTACCTCATCTTTTCATCTCATGTCATCTAGTGTAGAAAAACCATTTGTAGGACATGGTCAGAGCTGTTTCTGCCATTCTCCTCCTCAAGCCCTCCCTCCCACAGCAACTGCCTCCCATCCCCACCAATGAAATTTCACATTTTATTCCCTTTACAGATTTCTATTTCCCTGCTGCTTCTTGTTAATGGCATGTTCAGCTGAGGTCCTGCCTCTCATTCCTGTGGTGATCAAAAAACTTGTGATATGTGGATTGTCCTGGGTAATAATGCTTTGTTCATGCAGGCTTTTTGATCTAAAGCCAAATTTCAAAATTCTAGCTCTATACTGGCACATGTGGCAGTGCAGGCTGCTTTAGGGACATGGCAGGATGAGCTGCTGAGGCTGCCAGGCTACACATGCACTTAGCCAGGACTAGCCCATGAGTTTCCAGACAGGTCCATGCCCTTGTGTTTACACACAAACCAGCCCACCAGGTCATTAATTTGCCAGAAATTGATAATTTGCAAGGGTAAAAATGTGTTCATCTGAAGAAAGGATGATTGTGCCACTCTGTCCATGCAACAGCAAACTATCAGAGCCAGTGTAGGCAGGATTGCTCGAATGGGCTCCACAGGGAATCACTCTGGGTTTTGCAGAGACCCCTGTGCAAACCTGGGGCAGGACTAGAGCACTTCCCTCAGTGCTTTGCCAACACCATAACAAAGCAGAGGAGGGGACAGCCCAGGGATATCCCATCCCACACCCTGAGTTTTCAATTACTTGACTCCAGTAGCTGGGCTCTGTAGAATTGCTCCAAACTGCTTTACTTAAGTGCAAGTCCTTGAGGCAGGAGAAAATTTTGGTGCAGGAGGTACCAGCACTTATGACAAATACCAAGGTAGAAGTTACTGTCCATGGAACATTTGCTCACCTAATACTGTATATTTTGCCCTGCAGAAAAACTCCTTTAAGTTGTATTAGTTGTATGTCCCTGGTGCTATTGATCAATGTTAGTGTATCAGCATTGGCCTCAGGTGTGAGTGCAATAGTGTGAAAAGGCTAAAGGTGGCCTGTCACTCATTGTATGAGGATCAGTGAAGGATATTCGGGACAATACTTTAAGGGTGTATAAGGAGAAAATATGGCTTGGTCAGCCATTTTTGGAGAAAGAAGAGTATGACTTTGTGGGTGCAGTCTGGTACATGCAGCAGGTGACACTGGAAGCACATGGCTCAGCCCAGGAGAGGTACAGCTCCCTCAGTCATTCCTCAAAGGCTCTCTTTACACACCCAAAATGAATTTTGGCTGAGATGATCAAAAACATCCAGTGAATGAAAACACAGTTGCTATGAAGGTGAGAGAAGAATCTGTCCTGATGAAACAATACTTTGTAAATAATTGAGTTGCCATCATGTGTAAATGCTTGTTTTACTTTCTTTTCATTCCGAGGCTGAACAGCTGAAGTGGCAGTGAAGACAACAGGTAAACCCCAGACAAGGTCATCCCTCCAAGTGGGACAAAGGGAATGCTATAAGATTGGGTGAAATTCCCTTGGAGCTGATGGCCATTCATTCGGGACAAGTGTAAGAAGCCCTTAAGTGCCTCTTGGATATCCAGAACAATAGGGTTCCTTTTTCTGCTCAGGGAAACAGCACTTTTTCCCTAAATTCCCTGTAAATAACAGGATTGTACCAAAGAATCCCTGATGCCACAATCTAAGTCCTCTTCCAGAGAAAGAACCAAAGGGTTCCAGTCTCAGCTGCCTGCCAAATGCAAAAGGATTCATTATTCAGGTCATTTGTGCTTGACCACACAAATTCAGTGCACCTAAAGAGGCTCTATTTTTTTGACAGCCCTTAACATGTAATGGACTTGTGCAGTAGAGTACAACTGAAACAGCATTAGCAATAGAGCAGAGTTCACAAGAATGTTCTCCTCCTTCCAAACCCCACAACAGCAGGAACAAGAAAGAAAGATTCCTTTTTGGAATCTCCAGCTCTCTGTTCTCCTAATATATTTTGTCTCTTTTCACCCTCAACACTAATCTCTCTTTTGCTACTCTTCCATTGGTCTGTCTGGCCAGTCCAGAATTCCCCACAGATGGTAGGAGATGACTCCGACAGTCACGGCACATCTATTGTGCTGTCCTGACAGTTGCTGCTGTTGGCAGCATCAGGCCTGGTTTTTATGCAGAATCTGCCACCCCTCCAGAGTTTCCCATTCCTTTGCTCTGTGCCCTGTCCTGCAGTCTAACTGTACTTCCACCCGCCCTTATACAATGGGGCTTTGAGGTTGACTTATTTGTTTTATTCATAATGCATCAGAGTAGGAAGCAATGAAAGCTCAAGTTTTGGTAGTCTTTTTTTTTTTTAATCCAGTACCTTCCAAAACCCTCCCAAATTATCCTCAGAATGAAGCAGGTGCTTCAGCAGGCTTAGGCTGCCAGCAACCAGGAATATGGACATGAGGTTATAGTCCCATACTCATTTTCAAAACAGCTGTCATGATTTAAGCTACCACAGAGAAAGCTTGTGCTCCTGCTCTGTCTCAGTGCAAAGAGAAGTCAGTTTACCCAGGGGTAGGGGTGATCCTCCTCTGCTGACTTCAGCTGTTACCTGAACATGTTGCTGCTCCTTGTCTGTTTTCATCATCCATTCTGGCTTCTTTGCCCGAAGCATGTTGTTTTATTTGTTTTAAAAGTCATTTAATCACAGCTTTCCTCAGCACTAAGCTGGAGGAAGATCACTCAGGCGGTGAAACTCCCATGCTCAGTGTGATGCAGGGAGGGGAAGAAACAGCCAGGCTGGGCAACTCCTCTCCCAAAAGGAGGAAATGTCGAGTTTGCATGCCTGAGCAGGGACAGCAGGCACGACAGGCCTTGCCTGGAGCTGTCAAAGCTATTGTTGGAAAAGGAGATGTCCTCACTCTCTTCACCAGGGCAGTAGTTTGCTCAAGTCCTTTTTAAAGTGGTTGATTCGAATGCCTACAAAGGTGATTGATTTCAGTGTCTTGGAGAAGCGTTAGCAAGAAATTAAATCATTCTAGCTGTTTTGCAGGCTCTCTGTGGATGCCCAGAAATGTCTCTCTCTGCCTGGGAATCTTCAACAAATATAATATTTACCTGACTTCAGTCTTGTCTGCTGTGAAGAGGAGATTTACCAGGGTGGGGAGCCTTCTGTGAAGGCTGAGCAAATCAGCTGATTTTGGTCTACAACAGTCAGCAATCAATAAACTAAGGAACTGTTTCTTTCTGAAAGTCGTGTTTTGCTAGATAAAAGATGAGTTAAACAAAACAACTCAGTAAGATTGTTTGCTTTAAAACAATGAAGAAGTTTATTAATATTTAAGTGGCCTGAGTTTCCCTACAGTTTACTTTTTAAATCCATTTTTTTAAAAAAAATGATACTTTATTCCTTTCCGAAGTTCTATACTGAAAAGGTGAAAAAAAAGTATTTCCATTAACACCCCTGATAATCCTTAGGCAAACCCATGCTATCAGAATTGCTTATTTTTGATTGCTAACATTTTTCTTCATTTTTTTATATATTGCACTCCTGTGGGCTTTGAAATTTACTCAGTTACACAGTATTATATGGGTTTAAAAAATCCAGCAATGGATTACATTGTTTTCTTGTTGGAATGTTGCTTATTCCTTTCTCACCCACAGAAAACAGGGAGTTCTCTTCCAACAGGATGTTTTTCCCTTTGTACTTACATTTGTATTCTTTGCACTCAGCTGAAATCAGAAAAAAAAAAAAAGCTGGCCTTCAACTGAACTGGTGGTGACATGTTTCAACTTCAGAAAATTTGTGATGCTTGGAAAGTGGCCCATCTGTCTGAAATGACCTAAGAAAGCAGGACACAATTGTTTTACGCTTTTGTGCTTTGCCATTAAAACAGGCGGCAGCAGATGCATGTTAAGCAGTGCAGGTTGGGGAGCGTATGCTGGAGTGACACCTCCCCCCTGGGAGCACAGTGAGGCAGGAAGAGAAAAGCTTGCCTGTGCCCTGCCTACTGCTTCCCTGCCCACAGGATGCTCCTTCATTACAGTGCCAGGCTTGGGGTTCTTGGGGTTCAGAAGCAGCAGCAGGTTGAAGCTCACTGTATCTCACAGACACATCTTCCAGGGCTGAGGACCAGAGCAGGAAACTCATCCAGATGCAATATCTCAAAGGAGGGGAACTTTTTAACCTGTTCTGACTTGCAGTGTGGCCCAAGGAAAGGTTGGGGTGAGAGGATGGAAGTGATAGCAGGGACTAGCCAGTCTATCAAGGTGTAGGGATGACTGTGTGTGTGTGGCTCTCTTAAGGTCTGATGTGATTGATGAATGCATCCTTAAGGACCAGAGAGGCACCTGTAGAATGTGGATGCCTTGTAACCAGTAGAATCTTTCCATGTATGTTAGGTGAACTATTGACCAATAGTGTACTGGCATGTTATATACAGGAGTGGATAAAAGTGAAGCTGTAACTAAAAATAAAGTCCTTTGTCTTTGGTGTAGCCTTCTGATAAAACTGCAGCCTGAATTGTCTCTGCTTCCTCTGACTGCCACTGAGCTAATCTACTTTACCCTGACAAAGGGTGACCCCAGTAGTTTCTGTACTGTTTAAGGGCCCATATGTCTTCTGTCAGTGGCAACCATGAATCAAATGTGATAGTGGTGTTGGAAGTCATTGTTCTCCTACAGTCAGTGCTTTCTTTCTACAGGGATTTTTTGTGTTGCTTTTTAATTAAAAACAGTGTGTTCTAGTGTTTTGCGTGAGTTAATGCTCTTACTTTTTTCTAGGAGTTATGAAAAGAATGGACTGGCTGCTAGACCTAATGGGCTACATCAGAAATGTAGCATACAAGTCAATACCACTACAAAATGTCCATCTTAAAGAGGTACATGATGTGAAAATAATTTGGAAAAGGAGAACAAGGAGGTTCTGATATATTTGATATTCTTCCTCAGTAAAAAGTATTATTCCCCATGCTTTTCTGTTTTAGACGATTGTGATCCTACCTCCACAGAGAAAATCTTCTCAATTTTTGTGAATGAATGTGTATTTAATAAATGAATGTTTATTTAAAACTCTTACATTAAAATAGTCTTGACATTTAAATTATAATAGAAGCTAAAGACAACTAAAGGAAATAGTTACTTCAAAGTTACTGTATTTAGAATAATTGAAGGAAAATTTTGGATTCACTAGTAGAACTGTCTAAGCAGGTCAGAAGTGTATAGCTGCTGTTTCTGCAAGGGCTTGGGCAGTTTTTGTGAAACAATATTGTTTAATCTTATGTTTGAGGACAAAAAATAAGCTGCTCCTTTCATCAGAAAGGCATGTATTACATTGCTACAATATTTCCCTACCATTCATAGCACCACAAGGGTGACCATCTCTGATTTCCCTCAACAGGCAGGTTGTTGTGAAGAAGTGATTCCCCACTTTAAATGAAATGTGTATCAGCTTTAATATAAAGGATGATTTTAGATGAGTGTGGTTTTGATTTTCTTTCTATAGACATTTCAGTTTGACTTTAGAAAGAGGCTTATGCTGTTTCAAAGTATAGAGAATATCAAGAACTTTTTATTTCTTGCATTTTGAGTTTTAGCTGAATTTTCAGGTGATTGTTTTAAAGAGCAAGTCACTATCTGGATTTTATTCTTGGGATTTGGGTTGGCTTCTTTTTTGGATGGATTTTTTAGTTGTTGTTCTCGTGGGTTTTTTTAATTGGGATTTTCCCCCACTTCTGTATATTCATTTTTGCCTTTTTCCTGTTTAGTGCATAGATTTCCTCCTGTGGGTGTTTGCAGCTTCTGTGGTGGCGTGGGCTGACCATGGTGCACCATTACTGCTCGGCCTCGGTGCTAACTGGTCACTATTGGAGCACCACACAGTATTACCGGAATTATCTGAGGATCACATTGGCAAGCACCCCACTGACAAGTTTGCTGTGCAAGAGACTCTCACTCTACTTCCAAGCAGCATTTCCCTTTTGCTGGCTAAAGAGCCTTGGAAAGAACAAACACAGAAGGTAAAATTGTGTGTCATGGTAAGCATTTTACAGGAGTCAGAACAGTAGAACATTTGGTCAGGAGACTGATAAGAAACAATCATATTGATAGGTTAAAGCATGAACAGTCAAGATGGAGGCAAACTTTTTACTTGCCTTCTTCGTTACAAAGCTTTATTGCTGAGATAATGAGAAGGAACAAAGGGAATTTGAGATTCAGCTGTGAGAAGAATTGCACTGACAGTGAGATGTACTCCAGGGTGTTTGGGTACTTTGGGCAGAAACTTCATTGTACACTACCTCTGATTAGATAACTGAATTTAGCAGCAATCAGATGTTGCCTGTCAAACTGATGAGAATTTGTCATGTTTTGATACAGAAGCTCTTTAAATCACATTTTCTTCATGTTTCAATCTTTAGTTTATTGACTGGCTGATCAATATGATGGAAAGTCCTAAGGAATCATTATCAAAGTCTTCCATGGACCTGTTGAAAGGTAAGATATTTTTAATTGAGTCCCTATTTTTTCCCAACTATCACAGCAGATCAAAATGCAGTTGTTAGAAGGAGTGAGATGAGCTGTATTTTGTCTTTAACAAAGCTTTCACGGATAAGTTGATATTCTTTTCTGTAGCCTTTCTTATATTTGCTCTCTCATCTGCTGATGCTTACTATGTAGTGCTGAAGGTCCAAAGAACATAAAGGTACATCTAGTCCTACAAACTTATTTCAAGGATAGATCTGTCCACTGTTTTTGAAGTTACCCTTAAAAATAAAATACAACATACTGTTTGGAAACCCTCCAGCACTAGAATAGAAATCACATTATTTAGATGCGACTGTAGACTGCACTGTGGGGAAGGGATAGGAGATGGACAATGTCAGCCTAGTAAATTGGTCTGAAAAAAAAAGAAAGAGGAGTGAGGGTTGCTGAAAAGATATATGAAAATAAAGATGGAAAGTAGATGATATTTTCGCCTGTGCATGAGTCCCATTACACACCTACATATGTAGGATTGTGAATACAATCAGTGCAAGTAATTTTAAGAGGACCCCACATGTACTCTCAAATGAAGTAAATGAGGTGCCCTCGTGCTTTCTTCCATTAACACAAGGCACGTCTTTGGATCACCTGATTTGTTGGACCTAAACAAGGCTTCTTGAAATTCGGTTATAAGTTCTTTGCATTGTGCTCTGATAAATTCCCCTGTTGTGCCTGCTGGTCTCCACCAGAAGCATTGCAAAGGGCTGTTGGAGAATCTCCTCTATATATCAGAGGATTCTGATATATACAATATATTCTCAGTATGCCCTAATAGGATAAGTCATTGTTCACCTTTAAACTTTTCATTGTTTGTTTTGCTTTTACATGCTAGAACACAAAAGTCCCTCCTGAATAACTGGACTGACTAATTTGGCTACTGGATTTTGTCTAAACACATTATCTTTTCAAATTGAATTAAGGAATCAGTGAGTTCCATTTCCAGTCAGTGAACTGCCCAGGTTCCCAGTGTCTCATATCTCCCCTCCTGCATCATTGCTCTCTGAATTCAGACTTTCTCCAGTGTAATAAACTGTCTGTGTTCCTAAGTGACAGACTGATTAGCAGATGATGTGATGTGATTTCAGTAGGAGACATGCCATAAAGCAGGAGAAAGGCCTAGTACAACATCACGTTTCAGAGGAGTGTAAAGACCAGAGTACCGTGAAAACAGTGGGAGTAACATCAGAAACCATCAGACTAAAAAGTGAAAGATTCATGAAAAGAATCAGTAAAAGGAGAACTAAACCTATACCTCTGTTTAAAAAATTACTAGGGAGAATACTTGCACATCCTTTCCAGTCTGGACTGCACAAATTAATTTAATTTGTCCCTGTCTTCACAGTTACACTTCTGGCCTTGAGATCTGTTGCAGAGTTCAAGAAGAAAGCAGTGTGGACTAAAGCTTGTGGGTGGTAGCTGCACACCATATCTTACCCAATGAAGAAAACTGTTCATACTTGTAAACATAGTATTATGACTCAGACATCACTAAGCCAAATTTCAGAGATTTCTATCAGAAGGTTTTTAATTGTTCTGTTTTTCACATTTTCCTCCTCATAAAGACTCCTACTGAAACCCAGTATTTTGTTTTTAACTTATGAGTTGATGTTCTTTTGCAAACATGATGAATCTAAATGAGTAATACACATTCAGATGAATTTCAATTGAGTTGTTTCAGTGACATCTGGGAACCTCAAAAACTGGAGTGGAATGTTGCATTAGTTCAAGGAACCTTTATAGCAATGGCTGGAAATAAAACAAACTTGTAAAATTTATTTGGATATAAATAAATATCCAAATAAACAGACTTCTGCTTGAGCATTATTTTTAACTGATAATCCTTTTTTTAGAAATAACACGATGTTCTTATGCAGTAGTGACAACACATTGCAGGTATATAGTGTGAGCAAGGTTTCTGAAATGTGTGGTATGCCTGTCAATTTGCAGTGGCTTTATAAAGATCACTGACATAAGTCGTTGATCCTGATGGTTGTTATATCTGCAGCTCCAGGACAGCTGTCATTTTCTTTCCACTTACTACTCTCCTTTACCCTTATTGCCCATAAAGAGAGTTTTTCTTTACCACTAGGAAAAGGGACAATACAGCAACTCTTCTGCCTTTACCATCTTAATTAGATTAGACCCTGCTATTTTCCCTATTTAATACTTCACCCTTTCTGAAGGTATAGAGAACTTTGCCACTTTCCAATCTTGCTAAGATCTTAAAAGAGATTTTGTATTTAGCAATCCTCCTTGCTGGAATAGACAAAAATTAACTGAATTTAATTGTTTGGGCACTGTTCCTTAATGCCTTTCAAAACAGTACTAGTGACAGCATTGTTTATTTTCATCAGCTTGAAGGAAATGTTGCCACACTGCATCTAGAAGACGCATCTTGTTTCAGGAATTCTCTTATTTTCAGGACTCATAACATTTCCTCTGTGAAAGAAATTGTCCTCTGACTACTTGGTCACTTGCTCTGCTCATCCTGGAGAAGAGAAGACTGAGGGCGGACGTCATTGCAGTCTACAACTTCCTTGTGAAGAGCAGACACTGATGTCTTCTCTGGAGTGACCAGCACCCAAGGGAATGGCCTGAAGTTGTGTCAGGAGAGGTTTTAGACTGGTTATTAGAAAAAGGTTCTTCACCCAGAGAATGGTTGGGCACTGGAAGAGGCTCTGCAGGGAAGTGGTCACACCCCCAAGCCTGACAGAGTTCAAGAAGTGTTTGGATTATACTCTCAGGCACACAGTGTGACTCTTGAAGGTTGTCCTGTGTAGGTCCAGGAACTGGACTTCAGTGATCCTTTTGCATTCCTTCCAGCTCAGAATATTCTGTGATTTGTGATTCTTTGTGGGTTTTTTTAATCCAACAAAGCTACTGTGGGATGGCAGTGAGCTTCCCACAGTGATTGGACATTTCTTCAGCTATTGGGTGTGTGGAGGATTAATGCAGTCGTTTGTGTTTTCAAAATAGTGTGTCATTAATCGTGATTTTCTGCTGCATATGCAGCTGTATACTGAGAAGACTGTCTGAAGGTGAATGTGCAGAAGGACTCACTGAGAGCAGTTGTCACTAAGTCAGTATCTTAGTTCATGACATTTTCCATTTGTGTGTACTCTTAAGTAACGTCTAACAAAGCCAAATATGTCATATTTTAATAGCACCATCTCTAATGTACTGTTTTAACCTAACTTAAACCTTTACTCATTTCAGTTTGCATCTGTATTAGCACTTTAGTTTAGATGAAATTTTTGTCTTTTTTAACAGGCATTGCTGAGTGATGCCTATTTGTTGTGTTTTAGTTTGCGTAGCAGAGCAGTATATAAACATCTGAATTAACTGAATTTCTGCTGATGTATAGTAGATGTAAGCCAAGGGATGGCATAGCATGGCCTGAGGGTGGCAATGCTGACACAGTTGCAGGGAGCACTGAAAGTTTAGGAGCATATCTGAAGTGCTTGTACACCAACACACATGATACAAGAAATAAACAGGATGAACTGGAAGCATTGGTCAGCTCCCAGACCTATGATATCACTGGGATTAGTGTAGTGACTTGGTAGAATGAGTCCTATGACTGATGTGCTGGGATGCAGGGAGGGATAGGCAGGGTAGGTGAGACAAAGAAGTTGCACTCTCTGTGTGTGAGGGACAGGTTTGACTGTTCAGTCTTTACAGTTAGGGATAATGTGGTTGAAAACCTCTGGGTGGGGATTAAGGGAATAGAAAATGAAGCAGATAATGCTGCTGGTGCCTACTGTTGTTCAGTCAGCCAAAGTACCAGCACCGATCTTTTAATCTGTAGGCTATAAGGAGAAATTTCTGGATCAGTAGTCTGTGTCCTTATGGAAGATTTCAGCTTTGCAGACATAACTGGGAATACCAGAGCACTGTGATAAGCAAGTCTGAGAAATTCCAGATAATTTCTTGTCACAAGTATTCAGGGAGCCAGCTAGCAAAGATGCTCCCCTTGACTTGTTGTTTGTGAATACAGAAGGACTCATGGGAGATAAGATAGTAGGTGGCTCCTTGGCTACAGTGATCATGAAATAGTTGACTTTAAATTTTTTTGTGTAAATGAGAAAAAAGGTCAACAGAATTCTTGCCCTAGCTTTCAAGGGAAAAACCTTAAACTGCTCATGGAGCTGTTTAGCAGTGTCCTCTGGGAATCTGCTTTTGAGGGCTTTGAGATCCATGAGTGCTAGTCAGTCTTTAAGAACCACCCTTGGGAAGCACAGGAGCAGGCAAGCATACTGTGCTGAAAGTCAAGCAAGAAGAGCAGAAGAGCAGCTTGGCTGAACAGGGAACTCCTCTTGGAACTCATGAAGAAAAGAAATTGTATGATCTCTGGAAGCAATGTCAGGCTTCACAGGAAGACTACAGAGCTGTGGTTCTCACAGCTCTGTGTAGGGAGAAAACACAAAATGTCAAAGCTCAGTTATAGTTGAAACAGACCAGTGGTTTAGATAACAAAAAAAAAAATTTGAAAATGTTAAGAGTAAGGGAAGATCTAAGGAAGATACTGGACCACTACTTGATGAAAGTAGTCTCCTGGGGAAAAAAAAAGGATGAAGAGAAGAAGAAAAGGCAGAAGCATTTAATGCTTTTTGTGCCCTCAGTCCTTATTAACACTGATAGACATTGGTCTGGCTGGTCCTCTGAGGTAGAGGACATATAGCAGCAGTGACTTTCCGTTTGTGGACACTGAAACTACAAATGACTGCTTGTATCAGTTTTATCTTTGTAAGCCCAAGGAGCCTGATGGCATTCATTCCAGAGTACTGGAGGAGCTGTCTCTTGGGTGGCTGGGGAGGTCCGTGCCGACTGGGAATTGGCTAATACTATTCCAGTTTACCAGAAGAGCATGAGGGGAGACACAAGGGACTACAGGCCTCTTAGCCTAACCTCATTACCGGGGAAAAATTACAGAGATCATACTAGGTACTACTATAAGGCATTTAAAGAACAATACAACCATCAGGCACAGTCAAAATGAGTTCACAAAGGTAAAGCCTTATGTAATGAATCTGATACATTTCTATGATATGGTGACCCACCCAGTGAGCCTTTTGAATACTGGCCCTTACAACATCATTCTGAACAAGCTGTCCAGCTGTGAGGGAAGCGTGCACTGGCTGAGGAACTGGCTGAAAGGCAGAGCTCAAAGGATTGTAGTGAATGGGGCTGACAGTCCCCAGTGGTGTTCTTTGGGACTTAATTCTAGGGCCACTTCTGTTCAACATATTTATCAATGATTAGGGGGCAGGAGTTGAATGCACCATTATTATGTTTTCTGGTGATCATAATCTGAGAGTTGCTGTTGACTCTTGAGGGACAAGAGGCCTTGAAGAGTGATCTGTGTAGATCAGAGCCTTTGACTGTGATTAATGACATGAAATTTAACGAGTTGAAATTAGGATTTTGCACCTGAGATGGAGTAACCCACGATACAAGTCTAAATGGGAAGAGGAGTGATTGGAGAGCAGCCCTGCAGAAAGGCTGGTGGTGCTGGGATCTCAAGACTGATAAAAGTTTTGAACAAAGATGTAATCACAGAATCATTAGAAGGGAAGGGACATCATCATCCAATGTATTGGAGATCATCATCCAGTACAATCACCTTGCCAAGGCAGGGTCACCTAGAGCAGCTTACACAGGAACGTGTCCAATTGGGTTTTGAATGTCTGTAGAGAAGGAGACTCCATGACCTCACTGGGCAGGCTGTTCCAGTGCACTCCCAGTGTAAAGTTCTCCTTGTGTTGAAGTGGAACTTCTGTTTTAGTTTATGGCCATTGCACTGAAAAGAGTCTGGCACCATCCTCTTGACACCCACCTTTGAGATATTTTTATGTATTGATGAGATCCCCTCTCAGTCTTCTTTTCTTCAGACTGAACAGGCCAAGCTCCCTCAGTCTCTCCTCATATGAGAGATGCTCAAGACCCTTAATCGGTCATTTCATCTCTCCACTGAATGGTCTCCAGTAGCTCCTTGTCTTTCTTGAACTGTGAAGACCAGAATTGCATGGACAGCCAGAGGGGGAGGATCACCTCCCTCAACCTACTGGCCACACTCTTGGTGCACCCAAGGATACCATTGCCTCTTCTGGCTGCAAGGGCTCACTGCTGCCTCATGGACAACTTGTCATCCACCAAGATTCTGAGGTCCTTCTCTGCAGAGCTGCTCTCTAGTAGGTC
>JAOXXN010000364.1:30030995-30052702 GCA_026770055.1 Myrmophylax atrothorax
ACACCAGGGAGAATTTTTGACTATTTCCTTTCAGACAGTCAGTTGTACATCTCACCACTCCGGAGAATCTGCCATACTTATGGATAAGAATTTGTGTTTCTTCAGGTGGGTGGCAGTAATGGACACTGAGGGCATGTATTCCAACTGGAGGAAGAACATTCTAACTCAAACGGGCCATTATGATCTCCTTATGTTACATGGATATCATAACATCATTCAAGATGCATGAAGATGTTGTACCGCAGCTGGTAAATTCAAAGCTGTCTCAGCTAATTCTGTAAATGGGGAATAATGGAACTGCAGTTTGGCAGTTTAGCTGAACAACATTTTTATATCTAAACTTTTATGAATGAATTGGGACTTTCCAGTCTTTCCTGGAAATCATGTGCTGTGCTAAATACACATAAAACATGCACATCTTTATAAGTTCCAGTTAAACAGATGCTAAAATGGATTAGCCTGATTTTGCATACACAGAATCTGTACTTGTATCAAAGGCAAAAAACCCCTATTTAGCTGCAGTGTGAATTCATAAAGAGCAGATCGTGGTTAAGACACTATGACAAAATGTACCAGTGCTGAACAAAAGGCACTGTTTACAGTATGAAGCTGGCTAAACACACATTCATTGAACAAAGCATGATAGGGATTTTTTTGTTATAGAGGAATCATTCTTTCTTCTTGCCTTTTTTTTTTAAATGGATAAACACAGCCATCACTAGTAGTAAGCGGTGTGAGCTCACCCCTTAAACAGGCATTCATTGCAATATTCCATATGCAGTGATTCACAATACTGTAGTACCTCCTGTTCAAAATTCTTTCCAAGGTAAGTTTAAGATGCCAAAAGTTAAAGTGTGACTGGGGTTGTTACAGAGCAAGATAGCAAAGCTCATAGGTGCCCAATCTCTTGCTGGTTTGTTTAGGACATAATACATATTTCTCTTTGGAAGCCTTAGACATAAAGAAATCAGAGTTAGCTTCTTTCTTCAGAAGACTGATAAATATCAGTGTATAAGAGCAGCTATTTTGTACATCAAAATGCACAACAGAAAAATGCAGTCTTTTCTTACACAAAAGTGATTTTTTTGTAGGTAATTTTCACTAGTGATGTTGGTAATTAAAAACAGAGGTAAAACCACAAATACACTTGTTCATGTTTCTGGAGTCTTATCATACTGTTTCTACTGTTCTTATAATTTTTAGTGGCCTTAGCCTGAAAACTTTTTATCAAAAAATGAGTATTTTTCTGCCCCTCCTTTTTTTTTTTTTTTAAAGGAGGGGGCCTCTAGTAATTAGCTGCATTTACAACAAATGGCACACAGACTGTTAGCTCTGCATGTGTGCTATAACATTGGTGTTTACCCTATTATATTGCAATTTAAGTATGTCATAAAGTTTTATCAGTGATCATATAGAAATAAACCAGAATGCAGGAGTACCAACCATGAAATATTAAGAGAATGCAGTGTGAAACAATATGTATTGACTTCTGTATTGTGATAATTGCATCAGTTGTGAAAACTGTAATGGGATACGATATTTCTCATTTATATTTTGTGACGGTTGGATATTTTTAGCAAATGAGTTGTCAGCAGAAAGGCTTCATTAGACCCATCAGGGTATCTGCCCATGAATAACAAATCCCAAACTGTACTGACAGTTTCCTTGAGCCAAAATGATGAAGCACCTCTGACAAAAGCCATATTGTGCTCTCCATGTGAGGAATGTGAAGAACAAAAGAGACAGTTTGTTCTTAATTTCGTCAGGTTAATATTGACACAGTTAGCTTAGAAGAGTCAGAAGTGTGTGCAATGTACGCTTGGCAGTGATCACTTGGGTAATCAGAATCATGAATCAGAAAGTATTGCAAGAGACAGAATTTCCAGATTATCTTTGGATATTTCTTGGAGATTTTGCTTGTTTTAAAGAACCATCCAAGTTTATAGTTAACTATCAAATTTTTAAAAAGAGATTCTTGTAAGATCACATTTCAGAGAAAGAAGTTTCACAATATACAGCATACACAAAATGGTATTTCTCAGCAAAAATACATTGTAAGTAACAGGTCACATTCAAAAATCCTTCAAAAGTCTGTGAATTTCTTTAACTTTCTCATTCTGCTTACCTAAATGATAAGAAAAAGATTTGTAAATTTCAGGATGTTCATCACATTGTGATGGCATAAGCCATTTATATACATTAGAAAAGAAAAAACCAGAATTTTATTGCACGTTATGAAACTAAATTTCTCCAGCAGTGATACTACTGTTAACTATGCAAAATAGGTTTACTGCTACAATTCATTTCTTTAAGTACATACATTTCAGGTACTTATAATCCGGTTAGGTTACTTATGACAACTGTTAATGTTTACATATGCTGTTTATTTACTGTACACTATGCAAATATTAATGCTCAAGCCAGCCCGTGCTAATAAGGTAATGAAAAGTAGTATGAGAATGACTAATTGACTGATCTTTGTCATAGTTTCGTTGTGTTAGTGTATTTCCTATTTCCTATTGTTGCTTAATAAAATTATTTTAATGGGAAAATTGAGTGACTTAAATTGTAAAGTATTATTTGAACAGTAATTATTGCTTAGTAATAGTAATGTAAGAAGCTTCTGTGTTATTCTTCATGTCACAGAATGAGAAAGTGGGTTTTATACCTTTGCTTGATAGTGACTTTTTTGTCAAGTTTTCTTATTGACAAGCTATGGAGTTAAGTAATAAATGGGTTGTGATCAGCATAATTTTGCTTGTCTTGAACTGTGTTTTGATGTGGCTTAATAATTTCCTCAGTATTATAGTCAATTGTATGTCACTGTAAAGCATCTCTTGCGCTCTTGCACTTCTAAATTCTGAAATAATTCACATTTTCTTTAAAGATGTTTTCTTTCAATGTGGTGTGTGGTGCTAGAACACCTATGCCCATTCCCATGCTGCTCTGAGCAGTCTCTCATCAGTTGATAGTGTTTTGCACCAGATAGCTGAACCCAGTAAGAAAAGCCTCTCTAAAGTCTCTTTCAAAACAGTCTTTATTAGCGCTAACATTTTAAGGAGAAAACCCTGTAGCTAACTTTACAATTTCTTTATGTTGTGGGAACCCTGAGAGCTGTAGCTTTGAATAAGCCTCCAATCCGTGCATAAGCATGCTGGAGACACCCTGGTCATAGAAGTGATTTCCACCTTTTTATCATTTTAGCTATGATAGGATTTTCTTACAAGGAAATTCCTAATTTCTACTATCAAATAGAAATAATACGAGAACTTCTTCCTGCACTTTTAGATAAAAGCAAGGACTCACAGGTGAAGTAATTGCCAGTACCAAGCTGATGCTGTCTGCAGACTTCTCTATTACAGGCACCTGGCCGGGTTTATTTTGCACCAAAGGAATATATGTAGTACAGCAAAGGCTATAGAGAGAAATACATGTACTACATAAGTGATCTCCTTCTCATCTTATACACAATAGAGAGGGACAGGTAGCCTGCTCAGTTAATCTTTTGGCTTCCCTCAGTCATCAATGTGCTGACAACCTCAGGAAGAAAGAAATACACCCTCATAGTAAATTTGAGAGCATGGAAGAAATGGTGAAAACCTTAAGTAGCTGGATCAGGTAATCACATAGGTAGTATAGGTCCATTGTTGTTAATATTAATGTGGCCCAATGTGAAGATTTCCTGTCCAATTGCTCCACTAGGAGCAATTGATACTGTGCAACTTCCCCACTTACAGCCTCATGATACTGGATCACCTGTTGCTACATCAATTCCTTTTGACTGCAGGTAGTAAATTAGCAAAAAAAACAAAAACAAAACCAAAACCAACAAAAGGGCACAAGGCAAATTCAGATTTTAGCACCTTCAGGGGCTTTAGCACAGCCATTCACACTCATCCTCGGTTCCTGCACTGGGTGGTGGAACTGACCTTTCGTTGGTGCCACATCCTTGTTGTCATAACCATTCCCACTACCAGCATGTGAATGTTGGATCTTGTTCTATTCTATTCGTAGTATTGCTCTATGAGGCCCTAGTGGTTCTTGGCCTTAGATTTTAGAAATACACCTCTGATTGCCTTCCATGCACATACTGGTTCTTCATGTGGCCATGGTTGTGACAGGGCAATTTTCCTTTGCCTTGTTGGCACTGATGCCTCAGAGGTGTTTGGTTTTGGTTTTTTTTTTAATTTTTATAGATTTTAGAATTAGTTATAGTGAACATAGATTTTAATGTACCAGTAAAAGTAACCTCAGTCATTCAATGTTTATACATATCAACCTCATACCCATATCAACCCCTCAAAATTCCATTAGCTGTTTAGTCTTCTTTTCAAGGTAAAATGGCTGAAAAACACCTGAAGGCCTGCACCAAGAGACCTAATCGTAAGCAGAATGCCCTAGAAGACCAGAATGCTGGAAAACCTCAAAAAATATATGAGATATGAGGAAGATGAAGATGATGAAAGAGCTCCCAGAACTCTCCCAGACTCAATTCCTGATAGGGTGTGCCTGGGGCGTAACAGGGCAGATCCAAGGGATGGGTGAAAGGAACTGAATGGACATTATTATAAAACTCCTGAAACCAGTGTTTGGGATATGCATGTGGATATGTATTCCTGCTTGAGCCTGGGTGCTCATTAAACTTCTGCTCTCTTATCTGCTACTAAATTAGCCTATAGTCTTTTTCTCGGGCAACAGCTTGTCTTCTCAGGCAACAGCAGTTTAAGACGTTCCTTGTGGAAAATACTGGAGACAGCAGGGTTTTTGGCATTCCCCAACCCACCATTTTCTCAGTACCAAATGCAGGCTGAAATTATGGCAGATACTATCCCTGTCAATGTCACTTTCATGAGGTTTACATTTCAGTCTCATGATTTAAACAGAACATGTCTAATTCCTTGCGTTTTCAGTGGATACAAGACTGTGAAGCATCATGAAGCGTAAAGACCTTACATTGTTTAGAATGATCATTTATTTACCCTATGTACAGCCACAAAACGCCTTGCAGATTCTTGATTTGCCTATGTTCTTCTCTGTGACCTCCCAGTCTTCTTAAGTAGGTTGTGAGTGGGTAAGTAAGATAAGAAGATATCAGGGATTTTCAGATGGTTTTGAATGTGCTCTAGTTCAAATTTTTCATTGGAATAGATTTTGCCACAACTGCAATAACTGAAGTAACTTTTCCATGCCTAAGGGCATATTGGTACTTTTTAAAATCTACACAACACGAGCATCTTCAGAAAAAAAAATGTTACTGGTTTGGACGTTCAGACCTTATTCACAATAATTCTTCACCATAACCCCCTATTCAGATTTCACATCTGAGTGTCCACAGGTAAATGGGCACCTGACTCTTTGGGCCTTAATCTATGTGAATTTTACATAAACCTCATTTTTAGGTTACGCAAGCACCAAAGTGGAACTTCATCTCTAGTCTCAGAAAGGAAGATACTTCCAAAGCATTGGACAAACAGATTTTTTTTTATTTAATTTTGACTTACAGGGAGGGAGATGCATTTTATGGACACATTTGAGTAGATTCATAAATAGTATTTGTATATTTGTACCCAAAACGGTAATTTATTAGGTAAGAGTCAGATGCAGGGGAATAACATGTTAATCTGCACATACAGTGTGTTGTGCTCATGATGAACTGCTGTTTATTCAGGGCCAGTGTAGCTTGGCAGCATCAAAAGAACTCTTAGCTAGAAGATGACAAAAAATTGCCTCAAATACAAACAACAGAAACATAAAAGAGAACGTAAAATGTCTAAGTCTCTGTTCACCGGTAGTTACCAAAACTGAGGACTGAAGAGAGACATTTATACTTTGTGAATTATGTGCCCCCAGTTGAGAAAGGCAGATGTATGGTTTATGTTTCAAAGTCTATATAACTGGGCTAATCCAAGTATAAATGAGAATAGGAAAGGAAATGTTTGCCTTCTGTGCATTTGGTGTGGGGTGTGTGTGAAAGTAAGGAATTTTTTGGATGCAAGGATTTTAAAACTAGTTTGCCTAATATTGTGGTGAAACTTCTTGTGTTTTAGTTATGGCTATCACTGCATGTCCTCCTGTGGCTGGGCACCACTGAAACAAGTCTGGCACCACCCATCTTGCCTTTGATTTATTGATGTGATTAATGAGATCCCCGTCAGTCTTCTCTAACTAAACAGGCCCAGCTTCTGCAGTCGTCTTTATAAGAGAGATTCGCCATACCCCTTATCATCCTTGTGGCCCTCTGCTGGACCCTCTCCAGTAGCTCCTTGTCTTTTTTGCATTGAGGAGCCCAGAAATGAACACAGTACTCCAGACATCACCTCACTAGAGCCAAGTAGAGGGGGAGGATCACCTCCCTCAACCTACTGGCCACACTCTTCTCGGTGCACCCGAGGATACCATTGCCTCTTCTGGCTGCAAGGGCACACTGCTGCCTCATGGACAACTTGTCATCCACCAAGATTCTGAGGTCCTTCTCTGCAGAGCTGCTCTCTAGTAGGTCAGCCCCAGCCTGTACTGGTACTTGGGGTTATTCCTCCCCAGGTACAGGACCCTGCACTTGCCCTTGTTGAACCTCATTAGGTTTCTCTCTGCCCAACTCTCCAGCCTATCAAGGTCTCACTGAATGGCAGCACAGCTTCCAGGTTTTCAGACACTCCCTCCAGCTTCATAATCACTGGCAAATTTGCTCAGGGTACAGTACATCCCTTCATCCAGGTTGTTAATAAACAAGTTGAGTAAGACTGGATCCAGTATTGATCCCTAGGAAATGCCACTGACTACAGGCTTCCAACTGGATTCTGCTCTGCTGATTACGACCCTCTGAGCTCTGCTATTCAGCCACTTCTTGATCCACCTCACTGTCCACTCATCTAACCCACATGTCCTGAGCTTACCTACAAGGGTGTTTATGGAAGACAGTGTCAAAAGCCTTGCTGAAGTCAAGGTTGGAACATCCACTGCTCTCCCTTCATTGACCTGTCCTACCATGACATCACACAAGGCTATCAGGTTGGTCAAGCAGGATTTCCCCTTGGTGAATCCATGCTGACTACTCCTGATGACTTTTCGTTGACTTGCTTGTTGATGACCTCCAGAACGATCTGTTCCATCACTTTTCCAGGGACTGAGGTGAGGCTGACTGGCTGGTAGTTTCCTGGGTCCTCCTTCTTACCCTTTTTGAAGCTGGGAGTAACACTGGCTTTTCTCCAGTCATCAGGCACCTCTCCTCCATGACTTTTCAGTGGTAATGGAGTGGCTTAGCAACAACATCTGCAGCACCCTTGGGTGCATCCCATTGGGGGCCATGGATTTATGGTGTTAAGTCTGCCTCATCAATCTCTAACCCAACCCTCTATGACCAAAGGGAAGTCTTATGTTCCTCCACCCTTCTCTTTTCTGCAAGGTCTGAGATTCTTGAAGACTGCCCTCAGCAGTAAAGACTGAGGCAAAGAGGGCATTCAGTAATTCCATGTTCTTTGTGTCTTCCATCACCAAAACATCCATTTGATACAGCAGCAGCCACACTTTTTCCCTAATCTTCTTTTGCTGCTGATGTACTTGTAGAAGCCCTTCTTGGTGTCCTTGACATCCCTTGTCAGACTCAATTCCAAGTGGGCCTTGGCCTTTCTTGTTGCATCCCTGTGTACTCTGATGATGTTCCCATAGTCCTCCTGTGTGGCCAGGCCTTTTTCCCTAATCCCATAAATTTCTTTCTTCTAGTTTGGATTAACTGGAAGCTCCCTTCTCATCCATGCAGGTCTCCTGCCATCTTCGTTTGGTTTATTGATCATGGGGATACACTTGATCTGGAGCTTGGAGGAAGTAATGCTGAATCCTGAGCAACTCTCTTGGACTTCTCCTCTGAAGCCCTGTCCAATGGGATTCCTCTAAGCAGGTCTTTGAAGAGGTTGAAGTTAGCTCTCTGCATGTTTAGGGTCCTAGTCCTGCTTACTGCTTTGCTTCCTCCACTCAGATCTGCAGTTCCACAATCTCATGGTCACTGCAGCCAAGCCTGCCCCAACCTTCACGTCTTCAAACATTTCCTCCTGGTTTGTTACTACAAGGTCCAACGACACACTTTTCCTCGTTGGCTCTTGCCCCACTTGCATCAAAATGTTGTCTTCAGTGATCTACAGGAACTTCCTGGGCTGTGTGTGCCAGGGTGTGTTGTCCCTCCAACAAACACCAGGGTGATGGACGTCCCCTAGGAGAACCAGGGCCTGTGAACATGAGGCTACTTCCAGCTACCCATAGAAACCCTTACCAACTTAATCTTCCTGATCAGGTGGTCTGCAGTAAACACCAGCAGTGTCACCTGTATTAGTCTATCTCTTAATTCTTACAAGCTCGCAACTTATTTGTCTGCCCTGAGTAGAGCGCAATACATTCTAACTGCTGTCTTACATAAAGAGCAACTCCACCACCTCAGCTCTCTGACCTGTCCTTTCTAAAAAGTGCATAGCTATCCATGACAATGTTCCAGTCGTATGAGCTCTCCCACCATGTCTATGTAATTGCAATGAGATCATGGCCCTATGACCACACATAGATTTCTAGTTCTTGTTTATTCCCCATGCTGCATGTGTTTGTGTACAGGCCTGTCAGAGAAGTAATCAGGCATGCAGGTACCCAAGAAGGGGTGTAAGGGGATTCACCATAGCTATAAACAACCTTATGATTCTCGTCTTGAGAGGCAGCCAAGGAGTGTCCAGTGCTGCACTGGTTGGCATGGCCTGTTCCCCAGGAGGGAATAATGGCATGATCATTACCACTTCGAATGCACCCCCTGAATCCTTTGGTTCAAAGCCCATGCTGCCAAATTTGGCAGCCTGCTGCCAAAGATTTTCTTGTCTTTTTAGACAGGTCAATCCCATCCCTCCCTATTAGGCTACAATCATTGAAGTACCACTCATTGTCATAGAAGCCATTGTCTTAAACATCTCTCTGCCTGCCCAATCCACAGCTTTTCCAAAAATTCAGGTGAGGCATTGGAGCTGAAGTTACAGTGACCTGCTGTGGTCACACATGGAAGTCTGACTTCCTGCATCTCCCAGTTGCCTGCCCCAAGTTACCTCTCTACCAGAAGGAGGTGGAGAAGTCTTCTGTCATTAACTTCATGCCTTTTTCTTGCCATTTAGGTTAGAGGGTCCTCCCCATAGTGAATTTCAAAAGAATCATTTTCCTATTCCAGCCTTTTAGCCTGCTTTAAGACTCAGTGACATAACATTTTTAACATAAAACAATAAACATGACTTAATCTGCAGTAAGTTTGACCTCAGCTGGCTGCCAGATGTTGATTCTCATGCCACCTCCTCAACAGAACAGGGAGAAAATAGGATGAGAAAGTTCGTGGGTCAAGATATAAACAGGGAGATCTTTTACCATTCACTGTCAGAAAACCAGATTCAACTCGTAGAAGAACAATTAATTGCAAATTAAAAATAGAATAGGATGGTAAGAAACAAAACTAAAGTCACCTTCTCCCCACCCCTCCCTTCTTCCTAGGGTCAACTTTTACTCTCTCATTCATGAATCTTCTACCTCCTTCCTCCTCAAGCAGTGGAAGGTGGGTAGGGAATAGGGGTTGCACTTGGTTCATAAAACTTCATCTCTGCTGCTTGTTTCTCTTCACACCGTTCCCCTGCTCCAGCATGGAGTCCCTTCCATGGGATACATTCCTTCATGGTTCCTTCTCACAAGCTGCAGCTCTTCAAGCACTGCTCTACATGGTGTACAGCCCATCTGGACAAGGCTGCTCCAGTATGGGTCCCTAATGGGCCTACCAGGAACTTGCTCTTGTGTGAGCTCCATGGGCTGCAGCTTCATTCAGGGTACAACCACCCGAGGCTCCTCTGCAGGCTGCAGTGTGGGTATCTTGTCTAGCATGTTTCAACATGGGCTGCAGAGGGACAACCTGGTACACCATGACCTTCTCCATGGCCTGCAGGGGAATCTGCTGCAGTGCCTGGAGCAGCTGCTCCTCTCTTTCTCCATTGACCTTGTTACCTACAGAGCTGTGTCTCTCACATTTTTCTTCTCACAGCTGCTGCGTAACACCTTTTTACCTTTTCTTATATGCATTTTCACAGATATGCCATTATTTTTGCTGTTTGGCTCAACAATGTCCTGCAGTGGCTCAGTTTTGGAACTGGCTGCAACCAGCTATTTCTGGCATGGGGGAGGCCATGGCTTCTCATGGAGACCATTCCTGCAGCTTCCCCACTACCAAAGCCTTGCCACGTAGACGCAGTACAATATCATATGTCGTGTTTCCTCTTATAGGGTGTGTAAACTCCAGCCAGTTTCATGGCAAACACATTAGACTGAATTTCCAGGGGGGAAAATGTTCATTTTTCAACTTTAGCAAGTTATATAGTGGTTTGATTTGGACTTATTCTGGCTATCTTCTACAAAACTCAGCCTACTCAGCTGTTCTAGATGTTTCTTCACATTGTTCACACTGGAATCAGTCTGGCTCAGACAGAGATTCAAAATGGAAGTACTTTTGTTTCTCTAGCAAGTTCTAAATTCCTGTCTGTTTGCAGTGCTTTGGGAAAAAATAATCTAGGGTTGACCTATTCTGTTGCATGCGTGATCTTGTCGCTTATGGTTTGCAAACACTCAGTGGTCACAATAGTCTGCAGGCATTGCCTTTCACATGTATTAAATATTAAATATACACGTTGCCTTTCATAACACATTAGTTAAGCTTCCCTGTTTCCTTATATAATGCCTTAGGATACAAGGTCTAAAAAGTCATACAGGTAAAAGCCTCTTCATATTGTGATAATGTTTATTTTCCTATTAAATTGTCTCCTACAATTATCTTGCCTCCCTCCCCACAGTTTTAGTCAAGCTCAAAAAAAGAGCCTCACTTTTCTCCCCCACCTGCTTGAATTGAAATGTAGATGATAATCAATACAAATATCACAAAAGCCCTTGCCCTTGCCATGAGTTATTTGGCTATTTTTGCCTGTACAATCCACTGAGTTGCTGTTGGTATTCTTCATTCCCAACCTCTGAAGAGCCTGTGTTCTAGTTGTATTCTCACAGGTAGTCCTACAGAAGTGTGAGAAACAATGCGATTGAGTAAAAGGCCTAGAATTTTGCACATGGCTTTTGATAATCATTCACTTCCCTTTAAAGAACAACACATATTTAGCCTGACTACTTTGTACTTCTTTTGCACACATCGATCTGCTGTTCAACATGGAAGAAAATCATTGTGGGGAAAGAGACTGACATGGCAGACACATGATTGTAAGTATTTATTTCTGAACCATATCTATCCCCTTGAATATATAGTAGGTGAGTACATGATCACTTGCCTTTCTGTTTTAGTGGCATTTTCTGGAGTCTTCTTTTGATAAGTGAAGACTGGGCCACAACTTGAGGCATCCTTTGTGAATGCCCAGGGCTAATCAGCATGTCAGTCTCAAAGGTTTAAAGGTTCTGGCTTCTGCTCTTTGAGAGATTCCAGTTCCAGCCAATTTAGCTTTTGTATATGAGGCACATACATATTGGCCTAATATAATCTTACTGATTAAATAGTATTGTCATTATAGAATATCTGCTGCCAGTGAGGTAAGAATTTACATCAAAATAAGGGTTGTTGGTGTGATTATGAGTGAAAGCACTCTTCATTTTTTCATAATTCTCTAATATATGTTAGAAAAAAAACATACTAATTTTAAAAACTCCAGCTATTTTCAGTCAAAATTTTCAAAAGTTTTCAAAAATTGCTTCATTTTTTATGTGCATTCAAGAGACTGCCTTTCTGAAAATTCTACACAGACAGATAATGGACATGCAAAGAGGGGGTTTGCATTGAAAAATCTTTGTCCAGTTTCTTTTTAACCTATGATATGCAGCAGTCCACTAGGAATATATTTTGTGCTTCCAAACAAAATACTGACTTAGCTTCTTTTATTTTTGATGTTGCCTGTCCCTTGGTGTGCCTTTCTCTCGGAGAAGATGTTCTGGATGATAAAGCACATACCTAAATTAAAACACAAAATGAAACAAGGGAGTTGAGTCCAAACTGTCTTCAATTCATTTAGAAGGAACAGTAGGAGCCTTCACCTGGCAACCTTGCACAGTTCCTTCCATGTACTTGGTAACAGAACACTGCATCATAAAAATAAGATGCCCCGAATTCATATTGAAATCAATGACAGAACAAAGACTTCTGTATAAGGCAGCTAAATTCAATCCAAATTTTTCAAAAGTATTTTGAAAAGGAGGAGAAGGCATCTATTTACTTGCAGGTTTTGAAGGGGGCTAGTTTTTTCATCCCTTTGAAAAATAAAGCTGTAAAAGTCTTAATTTGGATATAACTTCTCATCCAAGCTAGGAGAAGTGAGTGAGGAAGAGTTGCACAGAACAAGAGTATGATCAAATGGGAATAGATTTGTTTAAAAAAAAGCAAAAAGAAAGAAATCTTCACTGAGTAGCCATAAGGCCAGGACCACTGAAACAATTTTTATTGTTTTGTGTGTTTATACCTCATACATATTGTATATCTTGCAAATTCAAAGATTTGTACTTGAAAGACACTGGAAATCAAAACAGGTGGTGATACATTTCCCTTCAGTGGTCAGCAGAAGATATAGCGGAGACAGTTTGTGAAAGGGACAATGCTGACTTGATTTTTTGTTGCTATAGCCATCCCAGTTGCCTTGAGACCCAGCTTTCTGGCAGATGAGTTACTTACCTATGAAGAGCATGAGCAGGTACATTTTCAGAACATAAGGGAAGTAGATTGAGAAGGTGAATGGAAATGGTAGCTTGATGGAGTATGTACCAAAGGATTCAAAATAAGGCAGCGATACACAAATTGCATATGCTGTAAAAACATGGTAAATCCTTAGTCAAAAGGAGGTGGAAGATAATCAAAAAGCTTTGTGTAAAAGTTAATTACTTTTAAAGCACAAACAGCTGTATTTTATATACATATGCATTGAGAGATATATATTCATGTTCATATCTATTCATACACATATGGACATTTTCTCCTTGAGTTCAGCTTTGTGCATCTGAGGTGCTAATTGCTCTTTATGCTATAATTAGCAAGTATTTCCTAGTAAGTAACAAGTTCTGTCAATTGTGTAGTTGCAGTGCTTTCAGTGTACTCTGGGCACTTTTCTTGGGAGTAAGTATGATAACTGGCTAAGTATGGCCTAAGCCAGTAAGGTTGGCCTCAGTGGGCCGAGGAACCTGCTGGAACCTGCTGTCCAAGCTTTGGAATCTGCTGTCTAGTGTGCTTAGTCTGGAGTGGGGAAATCTGTTTGTCTTTTATGAGAGTATTTTTCTGCTTTACTCATAACAGCAAACACTTTCCTATATTGTTAAAAAACAATTCAAAAACAAAGAAAAACCCCACCAGAAACACAAACCCCAAGCCCCAGAGAGCCTCTATTGAAGAAGAAAGAACAGAAAAAACAGGTGATATAAGGTTAATATGAAGGTACGTAAACATTTGTGGCTACTTTGACACAAGAAGAACTATCTTAAACACAAATGGCAGTTGAAGTGGTCACATTTTGTCGAATCATACTGAGGAAGGAAGCTGTTGGCACCTTCCCTGCCTCCTTACCTTCAGCCAGAACTGAAAGTGGATAAAGTGGGATGCCCAGTGAGAAGTTGAGCCGTGTCAGTGGTAGGTAGTGTATTCCCATCCTTGACAACATGTTGTAAGTGTATCTGCAGCAAGAGGAAAGCAGATGAGCAGAGGCAATGATGATGTTTTTAAAATAAAGAGGCAGTACTGAAAATTTCAAAGGAATTGCAGAAGAAGTTGGAGCTGCCTATCTAAGTGAATTTCATATCAGCAATAGTTGTGTTCAGACTCTGTTGCCTGAAAGTAGGTGGTTCTTTGTTTTGGAGGGATTGTCTGTGGTGCTATCTCAGAGCAGGCAGACAGCAGTAGAGCCCTACAGACAGAAAGCTGCATCAGAAACAAGCATGATTTTGTACTGGTCCATTAGAAAATGGATTTCAGATGAGGATATCCCAACTGGGAGGGGCAGGCGGAATATGGCTATCACTTGGGACTACTGAGCTAGTTAAATCTCTGCTGGAAATGGCTAAATAGGAAGGTAATTGCAGGAACTTAACCTTCTGTAGAACACCTGCCACTCTCTCCTGACCTCAGAAGGGGTAGTAGGGGCAAAAAAAAGACAGTTGCATTCCAGTGTATTGCAGCTTTTTTTTTTTACTGTGACTGTTACTGTTGCTCACTGCGAGACCACCATGCCTAGGACTTCAGCCTCCAAAGGTGAACTAGTTCTGGTTTGATCATAAAGTGGTACAGCAGCGTTCCAAACACTGAGAAACAGGTCTGATCACATTTTTGGTCAGCTGAAAGGCTTTTTGCCCTATGGTCTTGCTAGAGATATGAAAATCTATTACCCAAGACTTTCTGACAGATGAAACCCACATTAAACAACTTTCTGTATTCCCTTAATTAATTTGATGAATTTTGCATCCTACCTGGACTGTAGAGGAGCTGGAAATGTACCATTTGCTCTCAAGTTTGAGCTCTACAACCTCAGGACTGTCTCAGTTTTTTATTATTGTTACTTTTAAGGCTGAATCTCAATCTGATACAAAAAGGAAACAGCTACTCTCTCTCTATACAACTCCATGGGCTGCTCATGGTACAAGCAGGAAAGATCAGCTATAGAAAGCATTGCAGAATAGCCATCATTAGCTATAATGCATGATAAATAGTCCTTCAGGGGTATTTATGTCCTTGAAAGACTATGTTGAAGAACATCAACATCTTGTAATACTTAAGAGTTGTTGGCTAGTTGGATGGGGTAGATCCCTGTGCACTTTCGGATATGGATGTTTCTTACGACGTGGCTCAGATGCTATAAAATAAATCAGGCAAGAATTCTAAACTTGTAGGAGTTGTACTTGTGTTATTTGAATTGGTCATTTGCTGATATAGACCACAGTATCTTTCTTATTAAACAACTGCCTTGACTGCTGTGATGCTGGAGTGTGTTCTTTAGCAATGGTAGAAAATAATGATGCACTGACAGGACTTTATAGCCAATACTGTTTATACTTTTGGCATCTCTCCAGCAGCACAGAACCCTTTAATTTCAGATTAGGTTCTACTATTTTAGCTTTACAAACTTCAAAAAAATGTGGTATGAAGCAATCATCAAAATAATTATACAAGTAGTAGTCTATTAACACATGTAATGCAAATACTCGGACTTAAAATCTCCATCAATTCTGACACTTCCCTTTTTCAGATCTCTTTTATAATACACTTTTCCTTTGCTGCCTAAATCCATATTCTTCAGTCAGCACCCTGAGCAATATAATTAAAGTAGCAGAAAGCTGTTTCAGCAGAAAGAACAGATTTTGCTGCCATAAATATGTTGCTCTGAGGTCTATGTCTTCTTAATATGCTTCTTAATTCTGTATGTCTTACCTGCTCGGAGTCTACAACTGAAGTGCATAGAGGCTTATGCTACATTTGAGAAATGTGTTTATTGACCTTCTGGTGTGATATATGACTTACTACACCAGAATTCTCAGTCTCTGCAGCAGGAGCTTTTGGCTTTTTGGAAAGCACAGTGGAATTAACCCAGAACGGTCTTTCCCTTTTAGCAAGGAGTGCTGCTGGTGCTGCCCTACTGTGCCCTACTTTTAGAACTTACTATTCCCCAGAAGGTAGTTGTGATTTCCTTTTAAATTTTTGTTAAAAAGGTAAAAGCCTTTGAACTACAGATGTTAATGCATTACTCTTTTATCTCTAAGTCACTCTGCCTCTCAGTCATGTAGATTTTTGTAAAAATCAGTAACTTACAGGTTTCAAGCTTTCACTTAAAATGGATAATATGCTTGGCCAGTTTTGAAACCATTAAATGAGTCTTCTGCACAGTGGGGAGTGGGGTCCTGCTGGCAAGAATAACCCATTTTCCTGTTGTGGTTTTGACATTGACTCCTTACCTGACCACATCTAATAAATTCCAAAGGAAAAACAAAACACACACGATGTATTTCCCTTGAACTTCTTCCTGACTGTTGATCACGACAAATAAAACAATTATTCTCTCAGTGATCTGAAAAGAAAAGAGCATTTTTAATTCAGGTAGGACCTTCTGTAGCTGTTATTTCTGTGCCATTTTAGCAAAATAGGAGGCTACAGGTGGATTCATTTTCCTTTACAAAAACTGAGCAGTGAATTTTTTGCTTTTTCACCTGCTTTTGTTCAAGATCCCGTTGGCCTTCAGCACAGGGAGCTGGACACTGCTAGCTGCAGCACCACAGATCTGCTACAGTAGGTGTGGAGGTTTGCTTGCCAGCCAAGGAAACCTGTGGATGAGCCAGCTGATGTCAAGGAAGCAAGGATGACTACTGCTGCACACGGGTGCCTGGAGGGCCAGCTGTGATGAGCTTCCTTGCTCATAGGCTATGTGGGAGGCAGTGGGATACAGAGGACCATTCTTGGAGGGGTAGAATGCCAGAAAGTGCTAATTGCACACTCCCCATAACTTAATCTATGTCCCAAGGTATCTCTGCCATGTACGATTTGCAGAAAGAGGGAGGACTACCAGAATTCCTATCTTTCAATTTCATTCTTTGCTGGGGGAAGTAGGTTTGAGCTTGTCATTTACACAAATGATTGCCAGAGTATTTATGTCCTAACATTTTTCTAGTGGTTGAACTTTATCCAAGCCATAATGTATGCCTTTACAAATGAAGGATAAAACTGGATTAAACAGGCAGTGTCTCCAGTTTAAAATAACTGCTTCGGTAATATTAAGTCTCAGGAAATTAAAAACAAGTATGTCTTTTTGCAACTTTCTTGGAAACATTTCCTGACAGTATCCGTGCCCTGCCCTGTAAATATATCAGTACTACCAAGAGCTGCTTGTTAAGCTCTCTCAGAATGTTACCAGTTTACTCTGTTTTACACTCTAAGTGTTGAACGAGAAAACATTCATTTAATCACTTGGTATGAATCAGTGTAGCTTCACTGGTTTCTTTTTACTGACTGCTCTGTCTTCCATGAGGTACCTTTGGTTTAGTGAGTTCTCAGGTTGAGATGTAAAGTCAGTGAAAAGTTACAAAATGAAAATGGATTACAAAGGTTGTTTTCATTAGCACAGTTATTCTTTTTCACTGGTTTCCTCTCTTCTCCTTACTCTTACCTTAAATGAAATAAGAACTTCACCTCTCAAGCACGTTCGTGTGGTAGTTTTACTACATAATGTTCATGGGTTTCTTCATGGATCATTTTGGTGCAAACTTTTTTCTTATTTGCAAACCACATCTGTCACATAAAGCAGCCTTCACTTCACTATTCTGCAAAATTACGTGAGAGCAATATTTCATACAGAAAGAGACCATGTCTCTCTCCCAGGGATCTGGTTCCTCATCTTGGAAATCACTGAGGGGCCACACCAGCTAAAAAATGGGTTTTCTGCCTCTCACCTTTCCCTGACTGTCACGTTGTGTTGCTGATCCCCTAGGTGTGTAACTGATGAATTAATTTCTAGAAGGTCAGATGTTGACAGACTTCCGCATAATTGGGTCAGGAAACAGAAAGTGAGAGGTAATATGTCCTCTGTTTGTATGCTGATGCTGAGGAACCTGACAAAAACATCGGGGAACTGGAAGTATTGATGCAGGATCTGAAACCAGATAGAACAGAGGTAGGAGAAACATGACAGGACAACCATCACAAGAGGGAAGTCAAAACAAAGGTAAAAGCAGTGTGAGCACTGAATGGGATTATGTGCTGGAGAGAACAGATAAAACAGGACCTGAGATAAAATTTTTAGATGACAGGTGGTAAAGAGTGCAGCATTGGTGGTGTGGGCATTTAGTGACTGACCCTCAAATCAGACTGAGATGTGGAGAGAGACTTCTGCAATGTTGTTAATACAAGAGCTGTTTCAGGGAATTGCCACAGGAAATTGTCCTAGACAACAAGGCTTTATCCTGATAATGAAAAGGTGGACATGTTTTTAGATGTCAGAGTTTGAAGATTTTCCAAATGGTCACTTGCTCTTCAAGAGGCAGCTGAGTGGAAATAAGTTAGAAAATAGCATGAGTCAAGTGATCAGGATCTGATCCTGTTTCGGTGAGAGAAAGTAGGAAGATAGTTAGCATCCCCAGTTTCAAAATTATGTGCACTTGCTAGTGAGACAGAGTGGCTATGGAGACACACAACTCAGCCTCATGATCTGGAAAGGGAAGAGGCTGTGGATTTCCTTCTCTCCCCAGGGCACACACAGAAACACAACAAGCAGATTTCCTCCATCAGAGAATTCATGTTTTGGAAGGGGAGTGATGGAGGCACTCCGCTTTACTAGCTGCACATGAAGGAACTCAGTAATTAGACTGTAAAGTATATTAAGAACCTGCAAGAGCAGGAAACTGAACATGACACAAAGCTGGTCTCCTGTATGTCTTCTGTTCCTGTTAGAACACAATCTTACCTGGCAAGCAATGGGATGCACAAAGCAGCCACCAGAGACTGAAACTGGAAATGACATGTGGCCTTGCTCTGGAGCATATCTGCAGACAGGACACAGTCCTGGCTGCTCAGGGCAGTTGTGATGTCCTCTTGAGGACAGACAATGGCATCCTACCTCTTTTTCTGCATAAATCAGGGTGTTGCCTGCCTGCTTGCCTTTATTCTCTTTCAAGACATTGTGCTTTTTTCTTTCACAGCACTCATACCTTTACGTAGCCCACACAAATCAAAGGTAGATGCAGGGGCTAGTCAGAGGCTGGGGACCTTTTCTGCAAGTGACAAAGCAGGGTGCTACTTGAAGAAGAGAGACCAGTGAATGTCTGATGACGCTGCGCCCTTATACGCACCATATCTGTGCATATATAAATACATATACACACATAGATAAAAAGCACATGCTACTGCTTAGCCACAGGTCATTTGCTGCATGGATCGTGTGTCCTTGCATGAATGAAATATGGTATTCTTTTTTGCTGCTTTCTTGCTTAAAAAAAAAAAACACAAACCAAAAGCAAATCTACAAGTCTTAGGTTTTCACATTGATCAAAAGGAAGTATGTGCTAACATGTCCCAAAGCATGAATACAATGGTTTCAGTTTTCATTCCTTTCTTAAAATCAAATCAGAATTTCCTTTCTCTCGCAGCACTGTTCTCTCAGAGAATACAGCAAGTTTTGTAGAATGGCATAAATTTCCACAAGGCAGCCTGAGTTTTTGAATCAAGTAAGTGAAACAGAGCAAATTTGGCTAGCTGAGGTTTGGGCAGGAGGAGACAGCACTTTCACTTCCGTTTTTTAATAACCATGACTGTGCAGGATCCTACTTGGTACCTGAAACCCTTGTATGGCTCTTTGGTTTAGTGAATATTAGAAAAAAAAACCAACAACAAGAGATAGTGAGAAAAGTGCTACTGAATACTTAAAATTAAAAATGAATGGTTTTATCACAAACCCATAGTAGATTGGTTTTGGTTTGGTAAATCAAATCCTGTTTGCGTAGGATGAAGAACTGGTGTTTTGTTCACACAATCACCAGTCTCGTCTCGTGTCTTTCCTCTCTGCTTGCTAAGGTACCAGACCCACCAGCCTTTGCTCCCTGGCCAGACTATCACATTTTATTAAGTTCTGTTTTGGTGAAAACAGTGACATGTGGCATAGTCTCCTGCACTTCTCCAGTCACTCAAGCTGCAAGTGCCCTGAGAGGCATCCCTTTGTGATCATTCCCTGTCTTGCCTTCCCCCAGTGCATCCATCACACAGGACTCATCTTTCTTTCATGGTGTGACTTGGCCTTGGCTTACCTGGCCCTTCTCAGGTGCTCAGTGGCCTGAGATTTTGCCCCTTGATGAGGCAATCCTGAATGAGGCATCCTCTTGTGTTTCTTTTTCGCTATCTGTAGTGTTTTTCTTAAATGCTACTATCCCATGACAAATGGGGTATTAGGCAGAAACCTTCCGTTCAAAAATTCATTTAAATCTTCTATTTGCTATAATGCCTACAGAACAACAAGCCACCACAGGGTCTTTTTACAGCTTGTTTCATTCAAGGTTTAGTATATTTCCACCTGCACCCATATGTTTTCCCAACATTGCCCTTAACAGCTGTTCTCTCATTCCAGATGAGCTTCATTTTGGATATGCAGGCATGTTCCTGTTATAAGGGATACATCCAGGGGTATATTTTAAGCTCAGAGTCAGAACAGGTAGGCATTACCTCAGTCAGACAAGGCAGCCACTATCAAATTCTTGCACATTTAGCAGTGCCCTAACTCTGCAGTAGTTCAGTAGTGTGCAGCAAGGTAAGCATCTTTTAACTAACTGTCCTTCCCTAGTTCAGTGTGGAAGATACATCCTTTTTTCCTTCCTAAGAGGCAGTAAGGAAAGTGTGACAAGACACGTGGGAGTACTGTTGGCACACAACTGCTTAACCTTCACTCTCACAGCAAAAGCAGGTAACCCCACTTGACAGCAGTGTCTGCATCAAAGAGCTCACACATGTTACTTGGGCAGCCTGAGACCGCTGGTAACATCAAGGGAAGAGAGTTGTGTTTGCAGTGAGTGTACACTTGGGGAAAGAACCAAGTAAGTATCTGAAGCCATATTTGGTGTGAGGCAAACACTGAGAGCCACAGTGCTCTGAGTTGCCTTCTCCATGCTGCACTGGAGGGCACTACAGTGACTGCAGTGCCCAAGAAAGGTTATGGTTTTCTTCTCAGAATATCCATTTCATACTAATGACATCTGTGGCAAGAGAGAGCAGTGTTTGTGCAGGCTTTCCTGATCTCTTCTTCTCTAGGGCCTGCTAGGAGAGGAGTGGACTATGTCAGGCTGGGGAATGTGTAAACTCTGCCAGGACAAGCCTTGCTTTAGTGACTTGGAGCAAACTGCTCTTCTCTCCAAGAAATGACATGAGATTTTTTACAGGTCGTATTAGATAGGATACTATTCCCCCACTAGATTAGTGTAAAAGCATGTGGATTTAGACAGGGGAAAACTTACTTGCATTTTGATGAATTTGCTACCATATTTAGTGAGCAGCGTAAAGAACAGAGGTCTGTATTAGTCAGTTAGTTAATTAGTTATTTAGTCAACTAGTTAATGGAGATTTAAAAAGAGGAAAATCTTCAACCCATGCAGTATGTCATTTGACAAAAATGGGCTATCCAGAAAACTAAAAACATAACTAACTACTTTTGGTCTTTTACGTGCTGACTGCTGAGAGAATATGAGTTTCACCATTATTCAAATACAAATTGATTGGAAAGGTTTGAAGGTAAATTCAAGTCAATGTTTTTGCTTTTTCCAATGCAATAAGAAAAATACCAAAACCTGAAATTAACTTCCAGGTGAAAAAAAGAGTGCAGCAAGACAAATGTCAAAGTATCATCTTGCTTTCTGCTATAGCATATGATCTTTTGTCGGGTTTTCTGCCTGCAGCTGAACATATGACAAGCCAGCAAGGAGAGAGACTGGCCTGGTTAAACAGAGATCTTAGACTGGAACTCAGACTGAAAAGAGAGTGTATCACCTCTGGAAGGATGGACACATAACTTGGGGGACTGCAAGGATGTTGTGAGGTATGTAGGGTAAAAAGGAAAAGGTCCAAAGCTGCCCTGGAGATTAATGCAGCCACTGCAGTTAAAGACAACAAAAAAGTTTCTACAAATACATTGGCAGCAACAGGAGGGCTATTGAGAGTCTCCATC
>JAOXXN010000364.1:30052802-30063194 GCA_026770055.1 Myrmophylax atrothorax
CCCTGTCTCCTGCAGCATTCTCCTGGAGAAACTGGCAGCTCATGGCTTGGACAGGTGCCCTCTTCACTGGGTGAAAAACTGGCTGGGTGGCAGGGCCCAGAGGGTGGTGGTGAATGGAGCTAAATCCAGCTAGAGACCAGTCACTAGTGAGTGTTCCCCAGGCCTCAGTGTTGGGGCCAGTTTTGTCTAACATTTTCATCAATGCTTTGGACAAGGGGATTTTGACAGGCTTGGGGTAGAGTAGCTTGAGAGCTGATTAGCAGATAAGGACCTGGGTGTGCTGGTCAACACCTGGCTGCATATGAGCCATCAGTGTGCCCAGGTGGCCAAGAAGGCCAATGGCATCCTGGGCTGTATCACAACTAATATGACCAGCAGGACCACAGAGGTGATTGTCCCGCTGTACTCAGAACTGGTGAGTCCACACCTCAACTACTGTGACCAGATCTGGGCACCTCACTTCAGAAAGGACATTGGGGTGCTGGAGGGAGCATGTCCAGAGAAAGGGCATGGAACTGGTAGAGGGTGTGGAGCACAAGTCTTATGAGGAGTGGCTGAGGAAGCTGGGGTTGTTTAGTCTGTATCGCTCTCTACAGATACTTGAAAGGAGGGTGTAGAGAGGTGGAGGTTGTTCTTTTCTGCTATGTCTCAAACAAAAGCACATGAGGAAATGGCCTTTAGTTTGCAAGGGGAGGTTCAGATTAGATATTATAAAAAATTTTTTTCACTGCAAGAGCGGTTAGGCATTGGAATAAGTTGCCCAGGAAGATGGTGGAGTCACATTCTCTGGATGTGTTCAAGAGGCGTCTGGATGTGGCACTTGAAGATATGGTTTAGGGATGATTGTGGTGGTGCTGGGTTGGATTAGGTGATTTGAACATTTCTTCCAACCTTGATGATTCTGTGATATGCCCTGTAAACCCCTTAACAACATCACAACCTCTGGATGTTTCCACAATTTTTTGGAGTCTGTGAGGGCAGACACCTCTGCAGCAAGACTATGACAATTCTTTTTTTCCCCTCTCAGCATGAATTCTTCAGATCCTTAATTTCTCTTTCTTAATCAATTCTTTTCCGTCTATACTCTGCAAACCACGTTTCAGGAGGCTTGATGTGCTGTTTGTTTTCTCACTGTCAGCCCTTTGCTACCCCAAATCTTGTCTTGTGTTTGTCTATAAAATAAACATGCACTTGTTGGTGAAGAAAAGGCATGGAAAAAATGAGATATTGAAACTTGGGCTCTGAAATGCTTCTGACTGTAAACAGGTTGGCTGGGGAGCTAGTATCTTCAGCTACTTATGGCGCCCTAGAAGTGGGGGCTGACCCACTTCTGCAGGTAGCCACTTGCCTGGACATCTTCTCAGTCCCTGCTGTTGTGGGCCAGGCATGTGGCACTCACTATTCAGTTTAGATCAAAAAGAAAAAGGTTGAGAGGTCAGCTCTTTCCCAGCTAGTTCTGAGGATCAATTCCTGCAGTTAGCACACTATCAGCAGACCAGGCTCCCTGGGTAAGGGGGCTGGTGGAACATTAAGGGTAGTTCAGCCTGGGCTTGTCCCCAGGGGCAACCAGGGATCATGTGTGCAGGTAATGAAAGGAGACTCTCAAGAAATTAATTTACCTGCAAAAACCTGGGAAGGAGACAGCTTTTGTCAATGCCAATGAGGATGTGTAGGATCTCCAATACAGATAACAACTGGCAAATGCGCATTACAAGTCCTATGGAGTAAAATGTGTCAGCCAGCGAATCTACAGACAAAGTGAAAAGGAAAATTAGAGGGTAGTTATACAGTAAAAGTCTGGAGCAACTAACAGGTTTGCTCTTGCCCTATCACTGCTGGAGATATCGAGAAATAAAGTTCATGCAGTACCATACTGTTGGGTAGCAGAAGCAAAGCTTCAGGGAGTGGAGGAGGCAGTTCACTCGGTGTTTGTGACTCTGATGCAGAGCAAGGGTGCTGAGAAAAGAATTACACTCCCTATAATTAATACCTGGGCAAACACTGTGCTGGATGTGTTGGTTTACAGATATTGCTTTAGAATATTTCCAAATAGGAGGAAATGTTGAGGAAATGCATGAGGAATGTCTAAACGTGAGGAGATGTTGAGTTCCTGCCAGTATCAGTACCCATGGCACTGCCTAAAATATGTAGACCAGAAAGCAGCCATTTAGATCTATGTCTAAAGTCAAATGTTATTGGCATGCTGCTGAATATTAAAGCTCATTAGCAAAATGAACTTCATTCCTGATGTGACAGCGGCAGAATGTAGGTGCCAGTAATTTTTTCAGCCTTTTTAAAGGAGTATTTTTCTAATTGAATTACAATCCCTGGTATTGGACATGCATGTATTCAGAATCTTAATTTGTCTCTATTTTGATATTTCTGTGTGTCTGTTACTGCCTCTTAAAATGCCTAAGGAAAATAGAGAAGGAATCCTACCTTTTCCAAATGTCATGAACCTGATGATCATATTTGTAAATATCCATGAATGTCCACAGAATTGCATTAAGTCATACACAAACAGGTACGTGCTCATGGTAAAGCTGTGGAATAAAAAATAATAAAGCAAACTGTATGACTTACAACAAGATTATAAGAAACTGCACCCTCTTCAGACATATTAATAAATCAAAGCACAGGAGCTGAAATTCAGAACAGCCCTGCCGAGAAGGACTTGTGGGTGCTGGTGATGAGAGGCTGTACACGAGTCGGCAATGCACACTTGTAGCCCAGAAAGCAAATTGTTTCCTGGGCTGCATCAAAAGCAGTGAGGCCAGCAGGTTGAGGGCTGTGATTCTGCCCCTCTGCTCTGGTAAGATCCCACCTGTAGTGCTGCATCCTGCTCTGGGGTGCCCTGGCCAGAAAGGACATTGACCTGTTGGAGCAAGTCCAGAGGAGGACCACCAAGATGATTTGAGGAGTGGAGCACCTCTCCTACAAGGAAACACTAAGAGAATTGGAATTTTTCAGCCTGGAGAAGAAATGGTTTCCAGTACCTTGAGGGAGTCTACAAGAAAGATGAAGAGAGACTATTTACAAGCATATGTAGTGACAGGACAAGGGATAATGGTTTCAAACTGGAAGAGAGTATATTTAGGTATTAGAGAGAAATTCTTTACTGTGAGGGTGGTGAGGCACTGGAACAGGTTGCCCAGAGAAGTTGGGGATACTCCATCCCTGGAAACGTTCAAGACCAGGTCAGATGGTGCCCTGAGCAACCAGGTCTAGTGGAAGGTGTCACTGCCCATGGCAGAGAGGTTGGAGATAGATGAGCTTTAATGTCACTTCCAACCCAAACCATACTATGGTTCTATGAAATGTTAAAGAATCAGTGGAAACTGTGTCTCTCAGTGGTCCCAGAACAGCACTCTGCCTAATGGATCAAAGTCTCCCTTTGTTGTTATACTGAAGATGTCCAGAAAAATTTTCTGAGTTTCCACCTATCATTAAGGTGAGCTGTGGCCATGAAGAAAAATTTATGCCTCTAGGGGGAAAAGTAACTAAACAAAGACACTCCACTGACTGCTGGATTCAAGTTGCATTTAATAAAATGAATCTTCTGTTGGAGCAGATTCACTTTCGGAGCTATTCTAACCTAATTTTTATGGATGATCTGACTTTTTGCAAAACTTCATAGGCTCTGGAGATACTTAATTTCCAATAAATATATTTTCTTCTGTCCTATTCTGAAGAGATAGTCTTGCTTGTCCTCCAGCTGTAAAAAAGACTATCTACCTCCTTGGGAAATGAATTTGTTAATTTTGTATTAGTATTCATCTCCTGCATTTGACCTATTAATTTCCTGCCCCAGTAAGCAGCATACTCTTTGGGTTGCCCCTTGATCCTGTGTGTTCACATGGTAGTCTCTGCCATCAAAAGTTATTTCATTTATATCTGTACAATAACAAATGCAGTAAATTTGTGTGTTTAGAAATATCTAAATTTCATAAATGCCTATACTTCATTCTCAGCATTGGACCAAGACTGTAAACAATGATACAGACTTATACAAACTGATCTAGATAATCTGATCTAAATTTTCATTCTGTGTAAATCCCAGGGAGGTCATAGAAATTGCCTGTCTTCCTCTCTTCCAGTAATGCAGGATGGCTGCTATTCGTATCATCACTTCTATAAGCACAAAAAGATTTGTGGGAAAAAATATCTCCCAAGAAACATCAGTGTCCTTTGATAGTATGAAAATAGGATTTATAAGGACCCAAACAAAAGAATGTATTCTGTATACCCTCCTTTTGGGAAAAGTATGATACAACAGAATTGTACTACAGACCAGTGAGATCTATAAATATTGATCCCAAATCCCATGTCTTTAATTACTGAATGACACTTTGTTCTATCTTGTGGTAAGATAAAAAGAAGGGAAACTGTACAATACAAAAAGACAGAAAATTAGGAACATTGTTCTGATTTAAGAAACAGTCTTATTACTGGATGGATAGGAATTACTGTAATGGATATGGAAGTTACAGGAACAATAAAAATCTCGAGGGTTTCCAGTCAGCAGCTCCACCACTCTCTATTCTGATATTGCCATGTAGGCTTTGCACTGGATGCAAGCTGAGCATATTGTTTCTTTCTTCTGAATTTTGGTTTGCTACATCTGTCTGTCATCCTCAGAACTTGTCTTTCAGTGATTTGGTTGTATTTTCCAAACTCTTCCTTCATTGGCTGGTTAATAAACTGGTGTTTTTACAATTCTTAATCTACTTCATCTTGACTAAACAGGGAATAACCAAGAAGACATTCTTAAGTGCAGCCTCACATTAGTGTTTTGGCAATGTGGCAGCTATTGCATGTTACACTTGTCATCTTTAAAATGTACTGGCAATTACTGAACTGTGTACACACTGTTGGCATTCAGGAGGGCTCCATATTCCCAGTAGTGTAGAGATGTGCTGGAAGGCAGTGTGCTGGTGTTATCTGGCAGACGGATCCTGGCCCCAGGGCTGCGAGCAGCACAGCTCCCTCACTTGGTGATGTTTTCCACTGTGTGAAGGAACAGGCCTGACCTGAAAATGCTGTTTCATAAGACCAAAGAGAAGCCTTTGGCAGAAGTGAAGTAATCTGCAGAGAGTACTAAAAAGAAGCTGAAATGTAACTGTTCTCTAAGGTCTTTCTCATCCAAAGGCTGACCTCCCTACCTAGAGAAACAAAAGCAGGCTGAGGTTAACTTATTTCACTGTCCTAATGGGTTTGTGTCACAACAAAAAATTCAGCCCTCTGCTTCTATCTGAAAGTTGCTGGCAGAAGAAATGGGCTTTAGTGAGACTCCTTATTTCCCTCACTTCACAGCAGTCATCATTCCACACTTACCCCACAGAATGTGCTTCTGCAGCACCCCTGCAGATAAAACACTGCAATCCAGAAGGATTAGCAATCCAGGAGGTAGCTGTTCAGTCTCTGACCCTGCCCCAGGTTTGCTGGCTAATCTTCCAAACCTTGCTTTGCCTCACTAGTGCCTGATTTACTGCTGTATTTCTCCTTTGCAGTGTGATGTGCTTTAAGACTTTCAGATTGATTTCCTTTGAGGCATTGGGGGATCACTGCTTGTTTCAGTATTCTTCCTACATTGATGACAGGAGAAGAAAACAAACATGGGTCTTGCAAGGGACAGACACGGAAGACTGGACTTGCTGTCTGCTGTTTTAGTTGTCAGTTTCTCCTTACTGTGGCTGATTTTATGTCAAATACATTGAAAGGCTAGGGATGCTTAGTATCAGCTTTACTTAGTGGAAAACTTTCTCTGCTTTCTCACTGGGCTGAAAACCTAGAAAACCAGATGAAAGGTAAGTAGTATCAGAACTAGCACATGCAGCATCATGGCCCCAAATAGCCTCTCTTCCCTCTTACTCACCAGCAGAGATTTTACCATTTTATTTTGCAAAACACGATGTATTTCCTCAGGAGGAAATATCATGTAAGTGTAACTGTTGCATTTTATTATTTTTGTCATGAACGTCTCCAGTGTGTCTTTGTGGTAACTATCATCCAAGGCAAGCACGGAGATAGGCACCCTCTGTGTATGAAGGGTGGTCAGGACCATGTTCCCCCATGAGCTAAGATGACAGCACAGCGGAGGCACCCAGCTCAGGACAGCCCTTTGCCCCAGATATCTGTCCTTTTCAGAGTGCTGAGAGGAAAGACCACACACGGGTCCCTCTCAGGAGGCATCAAACCCAGGGCCCCTGCCTGCATGCAGGGAGCCAGTGCCCAGGCCTGCATGCACTGAGCACTTCCCTGCTGTCAGGGCCATTGCGCTCAGCCATCTTCCCCTGTGTCCTGACTGCACATGAGGAACCAGCCCTCATGCTGAAATTAGAGAGCAATGTTCCTTTTTTTGCTTTTTTTTTTCAGCAGAAAAGATCTGCTAGAAAAGCCCCTATGCTGAGACGGTTTCCTTTTAAGTCGTACTAAGTCATACTGGTCTCATGTTCTGTTCCTTCTCCCTCCCCTGTGACAAGCTGCCAAGTGCTGTAGCTCAGGAAGAAGAGTCACTGAGAACTAGAATAGTTGATGTACTTTTCTCCCACAGTCAAATCCCACCCACTGTTTTTTCTCCCCTTCCCCTGCATTTGAGCAGTCCAGGTCACCTGCACTCAAGAGATATTACCTGTTGCAGGGGTTGGATTACTTCTGCTGCTCCTGAGCTTTCTCCTTTTTCCTCTCTGCAGCTGCAACAGCTGTTTGTTACATGACCCCTCCTCTTTCCTCTTCCCCCACCCAACAACGTCACTGCATGTAGCAGTGAGCAGGAAAAACACTGCACTTCCTGAGAAAAACTCTTCTAAACCCAAATGTCTCCCTTCCATTTGCTCTACTCCTCACCCAGCCTAGTCTAACCTAACCTAACCTAACCTAACCTAACCTAACCTAACCTAACCTAACCTAACCTAACCTAACCTAACCTAACATAACATAACATAACATAACATAACATAAATTGATTTCTTGCTTTTGTAGCAGTAAGCTAGTCTGTAAATCCCACTAACCTTATCTCTTAACCCAGAGCAGTATGTTGAAGGATTACTGGAGAGAATAAATGCAAAATCAAACACTTCTTTTATGTTTAAATCCTCAGCACTACAATGGTGCTAACAACACTCTCAAACAACAGGGAAGACTGGGAGCACAGCATAAAAGGAGAACTTCAAATCACTTCAGGTAGAGGAAAGAATTTTCCACTTCTTATCTAGAAGTTTATCTGGTTTTCATGCCCTTGTGAAATATGGGCATTCCTGGCAGAGGAAAAAGAAGTGTTCATCATAGTTTACTTCTGCCTTTAAGTGTCTGGAACATCTCAACATAAATCTGATGAAGAAGAATGCCTTAAGATGTTTATAAAGTCCTTTCTGCCAATAAATAAGTTTCCCCACAAGCACTCATGTTGAAATCACATCCCATCCTACAGTGATACTTGAAATTTGATGTTACAACTGAGCAGTCACTGAGGACATAATAAGCATAATTATGTGTAGGTACAGAATGTCTGGGGGATAAAATGGGCTTTACTGGGTCTCATCCCTACTGAAAGTGGCACTGAGCTCCTTGCAGGACCATCTCTATTCCCTGCGGTGTCCTGGGAAGGTGAGAAATGTCTCCCTGGTAAGTGGATGATTTTTTGGCAAGCACAGTGGAACACTGTTTTCTCGGGTTATGTCTCCCACCTGGAGACATACCAAGGATCATGCAGTATGACTGACTTTCCAGCTTGTTTTCACTGCACAAGAATCATCATCTTTTTCTTTCTCAGTATGAAATAATACATCAATGTTAAATAAAGGTTGAGCAATTAAACAAACGGCTATTGAACAGCTCAGTTGAGGTCTTGCACAACAGCCCCAACGCTGCCTGCCTCTAGAAGGACAACTGGAGTGACTAATAACTGCCAGCAGTGGAACTCACCACTGGAACAAGATCCAGGAGCACGAAGAACAGCTCTTTTCAAACTGCAGGTAAATACCTAAAAGTAACAAAAGCTCACCCTGCTTTGTGACATGCAAAACACTTCTAGTGGGCAGCAACCAAGATAAAGTGTACACAGAAGACCAGTGCAACTACACGGGCTTGTGAGCTGGATGGAATTCCTGTCCATGGTGGTGACCACTCATGGCACAGTCTAGCAGGAGCCTGGGGAGGTGCTGCCCACCACTGAAGCATTTTGAGGGCTCTCCTTTGACAGCAGTTTGGCCCTGTGAAGTGGATGCCCAATGACTGCTGGAAAAAAAAAGCCTCCTGGGGTGATGGCATTGAAAGGAGCAATGTTGTCCTCCAAAAGGCATGATGTTGCTGCATTCCAAGTCTGCCCTGTGATGAGGAATGAGGCATGGCAAGGGGCAATGACTAGAAAATCCACTTCAAAGGTGTACTTCTGACCTGAACTGTAATGTTTTTATAAATGCATGCATTTGAGTGGCACTGTACTGTACGAGTGGAGCCAAGGTACAGGGCTCATAGATCTATTATATAGATATAATATCTATTATATTATTTCCTTTTGGAGATATAGAATACAATTAATTCAGTGGCTTGTAGTCAATCTGGCCCATCAGATCTAATCCTAGCCATTAGGATACGAAAAATCCTTCTCTGAAATACAAACATTATTTTTCTGTGTACAATTTTCAGTTGAAAAATGTGTGTAAGGTCTCTTTAGCTGTGCAATTTGCAGTGCTGTTTTTGTAGTGTGATGGGTATGAGAAAGGAAAATCAGTAACAATAGGTACTTTTTTGAGAATAGATAGAGGTGGGCATGCTTCCAGGCACACAGGGTTTGGGGAAAGGCTTTTATGCTTAAAACATTTACAGTTCTATAAGCTGCAAAGGCATTCAGATGAAAGCAAATATTAAATTACACTGTTGGAATACATTATTTCCTGAATATGGGAACAATAGAAAAAGACCTGGAAAAAACCCTACCTTTTTCTCCACTCCAGCTGCTTCTTTTGCAGAAAAACTTCCGCCCAGAAACTCCTTAACCAGCATCAAAAAATTACTTGTATATAACTGCTGCAGCTCTTAAAACAAGCTGCATGAGTGTTCAGCCCATGTTAAGCCTGTGTCTCCTGGATTTCTCAAAATATAATCAGATTGTTACTGCATTTAGTTTCTCTGCATCATGAGGTGGGGGAAACGTTCTGTTTGGGCATGGTGCTTGTGTCAGGAACCACTGCAAGGGAATGCTTTCTTTATGTGAGAAGTTAATGGCAACTTTGAAACATTTCATGTGATTTGGAATCTCATTCCCTTCAAGCATGAAACATCATCATGATAAAACATCTGCCTAGCTTTTGTTTCCAAATTCCTGCTATAAAAGCAAAATGCAGATGTGCTTTTAAGAAAATAAATCATGCATCTTAAAGTTAATTTTCAATATTCCTATTAATTCTATGTCTCCTTTACTCCATTATCAGATTTTTTGTCTATGTGAATTCAAGCCTGTGTTGGCCAGTGGATTAAGCTGTTTTAAGCACTGGTGACTCATAGCTCTGAAACACATGCTTAACTGGAAGCACACGCTCCAGTGCTATTCACTTCAGTTAAAGGGTAAATCCTGGGCTGCCTAGGGCCATTGGAAGTGATGTGGTGCAGTACTGGCCACTCTTATTTCTTGCTGGCAGGCAGAGTATTTGCACAGTGCTGGGTGATGCTTGCGTTGTGTGACCAACATGGCTAGTGAGGAAAGGAAGGCTTGGCACAGGCAGCCAGGGAAGAAAAGTCATCCTCACTGCAAGCAGGTAGTGGGGGAAAGTGTCAGTGGTTTTGCCTGTACTGTCACCACCTGGAGAAAGAGGAAGCAGCTGTGCCAGCTTCACACCTCTCACACCCTGCAGTTTTTGTTAGTTCAGCAGAAACCCTGGCTTGCAAACAGGTCCTGCCTCACCAGAGCTGACTTGCTGATGTCATCTAACAGAGTAAGTCACACCAAAGTTCCTGGCTGCTTTAGGGTGAGAATTATAGAATCAACTGGGCTGGAAGAGACCTCTGAGATCATCAAGTCAATTGATCCAACACCACTGTGACTCCTAGATCATGGCACTAAGTGCCACATCCAATTTCATCTTAAAAGTCTCTAGCAAGAGAGAAACCACCACCTCTCTGGGCAGGCCAATCCAATGACTGATTACTCTCTCTGGAAAGAGTTTCTTTCTAATATCCGACCTAAACCTCCCCTGACAGAGCTTAATCCTGTGCCCTCTTGTTCTGCTGTTGGTTGCCTGAGAGAAGAGACCAACCCCCACCTGGCTACAACATCCTTTCAGGGAGTTATAGAGAGTGATAAGGTCTCCCCTGAGCATCCTCTTCTCCAGGCTAAACAACCCCAGCTCCCTCAGCCTCTCCCCATAGGACTTGTGCTCCAGTCCCTTCACCAGC
>JAOXXN010000364.1:30079548-30095395 GCA_026770055.1 Myrmophylax atrothorax
CTCTCCCCACGTGGGTGTGCCCTTCCAGCCTGCACAGTGGATATTTTAGGTGAGGCACAGCGTGCACAGAACTGGCCCCACCCTTTAGCTCCTCAGGTTCATCTGCCACGGCCCAGCGAGCTTGGACAGTGACAGTGAAGTCCTCAGGACTAGACCCTGCAGCCCCCGGTATTCCCAGGAGGGCTCCCATCCAAGCGCTAACTGGGGCTGACCCTGCTGAGCTTCTGAGATCTGATGGGATCGGGTGTCAGGGTGGCATTTAACTGCCTTTTTGAGGCACAACAACAAAATGATATAGCAAGGCAAGAGAATTTGTATGAACAAAACCTGTTTTCATCCAGCTAGTGGAGTGAAAATTCAAGACAGAATGCTTAAAACTGGAACAGCTTACCTCATCGGCTGGGGCCAGTTCTGTTCTGACTTCTGTGTTTTGACAGGGACAGCATAAATATCTGGATGCTTCTGGGCTATTTCAAGCTTTAAAAGAAAGTAGAAAAGAATAACTGTTCTTTGTAAGTCTATGCATTAGGGATCCTATGCTAAGATCCAGCACCTAGCAGGTCACAGCTACATCTGAAACAATTAAAGCACAAATGGATAACATCTTACTGATATTCCTACAATTATATACAATCTTTTGCTAGAGTAGTAATTTAAAGTGCACGTGAAAACAACGGATTGTCAAAAGCAGCAGATTATTAGAAGTCAGCTTTCTGTCGGTACACTAGGAAGCCTTAAAATATGTCCTCTTTTTATATGCAAATCCACACAATGGTATGGCTCCGTGTGTGGTTTCCAAAAATTCTCCCTTGAGAAGCAACACAATGCAAAGGGCATGATTTTCATTTTCAGGTCTCAGGCTGTTCTGTAGGCTGAAAAGCATCGCAGGGGAAATACATTTCTTCATACCCTGGCATTCTGGGCCTCTTGTAGCTCTTGCATTCTTTGTATCCTTGCCTTATGATCCATCTCCTCAAATATTTTGACTTTCCTCAATACTGATTTAGGGGTATTGTCCTGTTCATTTCCTTCCTCTTCCAATTTTGCTTCCTCCTCCTCCTCCTCTGCAGGTGGAACTGCTGGCTGAGAGTTTCTTAGAATGGGCCGTCCAAAGGCAGGTTTCACAGAAACAGGTGGTGGTGCTGCTTTAGCTGATACAGTTGAGATCTCACTGCTGACAGCAACATTACTTGATTTGAACTCATAGTTCTTGGGGAAGTCATATAGATCCTCTTTGTTTTGTAGCTTTCCCTGCAAGTACAAAACACAATGACAAATTTTACATCAGCAACTTTATAATTTTCATTTCAAAAGAGGGCTTTAACTTGAAATTAATCCCTTTGCACTTGTATTTAACAGTGTCAATCTTCATATGATGTAACACTTGAAAGGTATCTGGACTGCCCAATATTTTGGCTGTATGCTCTTAGACTACACATCAGCCTATAGAAGACTAGGACATTTAGGCTTGTTTGTCCTATTTGTTAAAGATTACCAGAGTTACAGTGTGTGTTAGGGTACAGCAGAGAGAAAACTGGTGCCCCAAATAATTTTTTCAGTATTACCTCAAATGGAGTATCACTACCAGGAGTTTAGAAGTGCACAGGACCCAGTTCTGGTTTATATAATCCTCATAAAGGAAGGACTTTGGGGTCAGGGGAAATCAGGAATTGCTAAAATAGAACTTGATGTCCAGACACTGTAATTTCCACCTCACCCCACATCACTCCTGAGCAATGTTTGAATAAACAGTTAACATCCATTTCTAGTGATGGTCAGAGGTGGTAGATTTTTATTTTGTGTTTCACAGTAACAGACACATCAGATACACTTTGCCTGGTGATTAGCATACTTAGGTTCTTGCTGAGTTAAACAGTGCCTTCCAGTTTGTTAACAGACACAAAAAGGAGTCTACTTTCTCATTTCATATAGAATATTTTCTATTTGAATAGAATTGTTATCCATTAAGTCTTCTCTCTGCTTGATCCTGCAACACCTTCAGTCCTTCCTTCTCTCCACACTCACAATGTTTTCTAGTCTCTGATGATTCCTACTGCTCTTTCCAATGCACCATCCCGGAAAGTTCTCCAGAAAGAGGATGTTTTATTCAGATTTGCTTCTAAAAATTTACCTTAGGTGGTTCAGGCTTGAATGCTGGAGGTGGACTTGGTTCTCTAAGGATCTCCCTGCTACCAGCTTTTCTTAACTGAGCCCTTGGTTCTGGAGTAAATTTTTTTAAACTCTGTGAAGACAAAAAGATACAAAATCATGACAGTAGCCAATAATGGAATTGTTTTTCCTTTCTCTCAATTTTACTACTTTGGGAAAAGTTACCAGGAGTCAAATGACTCTCAGCAACCTGACTATGATTGTTGCAGATGTAATTGCAAAATTCGACGTGATGAGACATCATCAGGAAATCTATAAAGTTAGGCTGAAAAGCAGAGCTATTATTTTTGCTCTGCACAATGTAGCCCTAGAACACTACCAGAAGCAAAGTAAAGCTGTAGTTAAAAAAAACCCCTGATTTTTAAGCCATACATAGAGGGCTCTCAGAAAGCCCAGAGTCCAGCCTTGCTGAAAAATCCAATCATCTCACCTCCTCGTGATGTACAGGCTCAGAGGACCGGCTAACAGATGAAACCCTCGGTTCCTCCAAGGGCTCATCAAGTTCATTGTCAGTGTATGCACCTCCTTCTCCATCTGTATCCTCTAGGTCACTGATCAGCCGACTGTCACAACTCAGGTAGTCAGCACCCATTGCAGTAAGGTAAGACATACGATCATCTGCATCATCTTCCATCCCATCCATCTAGAGAAGAGTCAGTAGAGAATTAAAGGAACAAAGATTAAATAAATCAGAATTAGAGTCCAGTTAAGTCTCAACATCCCGCCAAACAACTTCTTAGGAATGACTTGGCGAAACTGAAAGAAACTAATGCAGAATCACAACAAAAAGTCCTGTAAAAGTTTATCCCTCCTCATTTTCTCCCTTAGCCATAGCATTAGCGATGAAAGCTCCAAAGTACAACAGCAAGAACAACATTATTTTTTGTTACCAAGACAGACATCAACTGACTAGTTGTCTAGCCTATACATCACTGGCAAACAAAATTTTGAACAATTTTTACCGGCAAGAGATACTTCGAGAGTATGGATTGATTACTTACCTTTCCTTCAGATACCCATACTGCTTCTCCTTGCTGTTGCTGAATTGTATCCTTCAGATTACCATACCAGCTATCATTGGCTGAATTTAAATTGATGGTTGCTGTAAAAATTGAATGGAAAAGTATATATACACAGCAAATGCAATGCATTACCCATTCTTTCCTGTTTAGCAGTTTTTGTTTTAGCTACGGAGGAATGTTAAGCAGCCATTTTATTTAATCATTGTCAGAAGGATGGTATTTTTATTTTATTGTTTGTCTGTTCCCAAGCATATTAAATCACTTATCTTTTAATGACAGTATGCCAACTCACAGTTTGTGTTAGAGTTTTGAAAGTTTGAAAAAAGGTCAAGGAAGGGATTGCTTATGACCACACTTCCCCACCCTTTTAATTCCAGCCCACATGAGTTACTATGCAGAGCAATAAGTAGATGTTTCAAGACTTACAGTCACATCCAATTCTCTCTTAGCAGGTTAGACAAACCTTCCTTACCTGTAAAGAGGTGGGAACAAGTTTTCTTTAGTTTGTTTGCTTGCTCATAGAGTTTTCTCGAGCTCTTGTTTGATGTGGAACACAGTCTTTGTCTCATGGTCTTCACACCTTGCTTACTGTCTGGGTTAAAGAAGACCACAATGGGAAACCACTGGGTATAATTTAGCAGGTCCACTGCTTTAGGAGTGACGTCCAACAGAGCATGTTTGTCCTGTTAACAAGAAAGCCCAGTCAATGTGGTGCTTATGGGGAACAAGGAGGGGACTGGAACATGCAATCCTAGGAAAAGCAGGATACTTTTGTCCAAATAAGACCACAACTTGTTGAACATTTTCTCACAGTTATATCATGGTTAGAATGTTACATTTTTGATGACAGTAAGAGCAAGTAGAGCACTGCCTGACAGTAAAGCCCCCATGGCAAATTCAGAAAGCGTATAGTAAAACACAGATGCTCCTCTGTCAAAATTCAGAAAGGACTAAGGAAAGACAATTTAACTTCTAATACCAGGTTCAAAGCTATAAAAATGACAAAAATTGCTGTTGAACAATTTCAAAACAGTTTTATCATTAAGCCAAGTCTGCTTATTACAGAAATAAGATGCAGTGAAGATTTGAGTACTCTGCAAGTTCTAGAAGCAAACAAATCAAGCAATGTGCCTTGAAGCATAAGCAATTTTCAGAGGAATACTCTACCTGTTCAATGATTTGTCTCACAGTGTTCAAGCGCACCACCCCAGTTGATTTCTCCGAACCTGCATCTCTGGGTTCTGTCTCTGCAAAGACAACATTTTAGCTTATCCTAGAGTGGCCAGGCAGCTGTGATTATTAAGGTATCAATTCTTTCACTTAAGGATGAAAAAGCAACTTGGACGACCACTTACTTGCTGTCTGGTACAGGTGAGGCAAATCATTTGACAACTTCTCCATAGCAACATCTGCAATAGGGCCAAATATCACCACAGGTCTTTTAAAACCAGCTGAAAGAAAAGTATTTGGAAAAAAGGTAAGTCTGGTAAGACTGGTTTTATATATAACAAAAATTACTGTGCAAAGTTGTAAGTATTTAAAAATACATACTTAAAAACATGTTTAAAAATTTTTATTTCTCAAAAGTTTGTGCAACAGGATAACACAGAAAGCTTTCATCAGCTCAGAAAGCAAGAGACTGTTTTAATTCTGCAGCTTCCTTATTCCCTTTAATGAAGTTGCATTTAGGAGATTCTACATCTGAAAACATACAGCAGATCTTCATTAATCTTCTTGTCCATCAAAATTGCATGACCTTTACATAGTGGGTTTTGTGTGTATAAAGATTCAAATGCTAAACAAACTGCAAGACAGCTTGAAGAAGAGAAATGCAAAACTATGTTATGCTCATGTCAAAGCAAGCGCAAACACAGCTCTCATAGTTAATGGGGGAATTCCATTCTCTTTTTCTGTCTTCATCTTGATATTTGGGAGCTCCCCTAAAATACTCCTTACTATTTGTTTGCTCCAGAATACTGTCATGTGCGAATACCCAGAAAGTCACCTTGATCAGCTCACCATCACTAGTAATACAGGTAGTTTAGAGTCTCAGAGAGAGACCACATTAACCATGACTACATTTGGACAATTCATTGAAAATACTTTGGTTCTCTTTGCTCTAAAATTAATGTCAAAGTGGTATTTACGAAGACTGGGGTTGATCTCAGGCATGTGGATTGTACTTTCAGAGCTAGTCAAGGGGAAGTTGAGAAACGAGTAAGCCCTGATTGTTTCATCCTTTTTTCATTTTAAACCTTAAAGCTGGCATGTCTCATTTGGAGGTAAAGGAGAACAGCAGCAGTTTAAAAGCATAAAAACCTTTTTTAGTAGTTTATAGCACCCAGAAATTTGCATTCTGAGAAAAATGTCATCCCTTCCTGGTGCTTAAACTTCACATTGTCAGAAATTGCTAGCTGACCAAACATTTGAATGTTAAACCAGCCAGCAATAAACAGGCAGCTTGCTCACTGCAGTCTCACCTTCACGCAGCTGAACTCGCTCATAAGCTGGGAATTTTGTGCTCACAGATACAATAGCTGTCAGATCTTCACGACTCTTCCTCAGATTCTTCTTTGCTCCAGATCGCTGGCCACGTGTTCTCCAGAAGTCTGCCCTATCACTTGAGCCATCTTTTTGGGCATTTTGAACACTGGCCATCTGTTCAGCTCTGACAGAGAAAGCAGAAAGTTCATTTGTACAGAACTAGTCAAAGAGGGCAAAGGTGCTTTCATTGAAAAGCAATGGATTTTGTATTTGCGACAAGTAAATTGCCAGATAGGAATGAGCAGAATTAAAAATAGACAAGTGCAGGTTCCTTTGCCTTGGAGCAAACGTAGTGTAAGAATAATGCTCCAACTTGCCACAGCTGGAAGTTGCTGGGCAGAAATGAGTCCTTAGGTCCTAAATTGGTAAATTATATAAGCATAAATTAAAAAAACACAACTGTAAAGAGGTGGTGAGAGAGTGCAGCTCAGAACTAAAGGCCTAAGAAATTACTGTCACTATTCCCTGTTGCATTAGGCCTTCTAAGTTGCTACAGTATAGAAACAAAGGCTAGTTTGGGCAGATCAATTAACAGAGAGGAGAGAATATACGAACCAGGAAAGAGCCAGGGGAGTCACATAAGAACCGTATTTCATGAACTTTTATGTACATTGATGTACAGTGCAATCGTGAGCTTTTTGTCCACTGAAAAATCACAACTAAACTCAAGAACTTAAAAGCCATAGTGTAAAAATATCCTAATTTCTTTTTTTCTTTGCTGATTAATACTTTGTACTCATTGTGCACATTTCAACACTTCAGAATTAAAGAAATCACAGAATATTCTGAGTTGGGAAGGACCTACAAGAACCATCAAGTTGAACTCTTTAAGTAAATGGCTGTATGGGGATCAAACCCCTGACCTTGGCATTACTAGCACCATGCTCTAACCAACTGAGCTGAATTTTGTTACTTCACATGAATTTTGACTAGGAAAGCATATTTAAGCAAAAATATTGCTGTGGTTCACTCAACATGTCATACAAAAATACAGATTACAGCTACCGAAAAATATTAACCCCAGAATAAATTCTTGAAATGCTTTCCATAAGGATACATGTGAGAAATTCAAGCACTAAAGTTTTTCTAGAAGGTTAATCATCACAGTATTCTTCCACAGAATCGTGAGCTTCCTAATGTGTGTGGGGTTTTGGTTGTTGCACTTCTGTTTTTTAGTTAGTTTTGTTGTTCTCTTTGATTTGATTTGGTGCGGGATGGGCACGCAGAGAAGAAAGGGGAGAGAAAATGAAAAAAAAGGGGCAAAAATAGGACCCACCACCTATTTTCTGGAAGATGAACTAAAGCAGCTAGGGGTCAAAGCTTGGTTGATTGCTGAGGCAGAAGCTCTAGTTGTGTGCTGCAAATCTAGTATGATCTAGTATGTAGGTAACACCACCCTGTCTCATCATCTCCTTACATAATGCCATGGTTCTAAAATCTGCAGCTTTTATAGGCACACTTCTCGTAAAGACAAAACCATTCATTTTTGTAAGGCCAAATAAAAAGGAAGAAAGATATCATATAAGAAGCAAAAAATAAGTTCGGGGGAAAAAATCTTATTTCTAACAATGGGTAGGAAGACAGTGTAGCACCTTACCTGCTCTTATTTGGAATGAGGCCCTTTTCCAGTTCATTTCCAATTCTCACAGCCAGCCAGTTTCCCAATTTGCCATCATACAGTGTATCAACTACCCTAAAGATCTCCCCTCTGGTGAATGCTAAACTCTGTGGTGACTCTTTTTCACATTCGAAGTGACTCCTGATGAAGAATGAATCTCCTCTGCCACAGGCCATGATGTCTCTGTAGACTAAAACAGGATGTCCTTTTGAGTTTACTTTTTTAACCCTCGAAAGAAAGATTAAGCCATGATTCTGGAGAGTAAAGTTTTAAAAATCTAGATGTCCACTCTAAAAAAATGTAAAAACCAGACATTAATTTACATTCACTGCCCTACACCTACTTTGTCAAGGTGTTCCATACTTGCATGCACACAGCCCTTACAGCCGTGGGGAAGGGAGGTACTTTCATATTCCCAATACAAAAGGCAGCTCTGGTACTACAGTATTGCAGCAGACTGTGTCTCCAACAGAAAAGCAAATGGCTTTCTTGCTCCTTAACTGTTCATCAATAAAATTGTCCATTTGCTGCTGACCAAATCCCTCATGACTGCCAAGACACAGTAGACAAGGAATGCTAACAGCATGTCTTGTGCCAGCTGCTACAGACAGAAAAGCAGAAGTAACAAATAGTGCCTTACCACTCTTCAGGACTAAGAGATACTATTTCCTAATAATGAAAGAGATGGAGAAGTACTCTGAAAAACACATAACACGTGCACCCTCGTGTGTATGGAATACAGCTGTCTTCTAAACTAGTGAAAAGGAGAGTAACTAAAATGCTATCAAGAATAAGAACAAGACAGATTATTTGTGTTTCACAGACAAAGCAGAGCTTAAAAGCTTCACGGATACACATATGTTTTGTTCAAAGCACCTACCTTCATATTTGCTTTGAGCCAAAATTGTCACAGTTTCACCTTTGGGAATTTCTAAGAGATACAAAACAGCTTCTTCTCTAACAATGCCTCTGAAGTCTTGAGTATTTACCTATATACACACAAAAGTAAAAATAAAAAAATCGACACCTGAAAAATCAACAATAACAACAGATGTTTGTTTCATGTAAATATTTTAAATATTCTCTTCCCTTAATAGATTTTTTTAAAAAAAGTCAATATTAATGTTTCTTGTGAATATTTTATTCCAGGCATTTACAGTAATCTTTTTGAACTGACAAGGTCCTGGATGTACACTGCTATATTGCTTCTTCAACTTAAACAGGCTCCAAAAGGAGCAAGAGAAAAGATGCAGAGAGAAAATTGCATTAGCCTCCCATTTCAATTTTCAGGGAAAACCAAAAAGAATGAAGAAATAAAGTGGCACAGATGATGTCAGTCAGAAACTGGAAAAATTAATCACCGTAACACAAGGAAATTAGAGAAAGTTAAAAGAAGAAAATTATGATGGCGTCAAATTTCCCCCCTTCAACACTAGGAAGAAGCATTGTACAAAGAATCTGTTGTCTGATCTTGCAGCAGTTTCTTGATTAATATTTCTTCTAACTAGTCCTTCCACAAAATTGCAAACAAACTAAAACTTGGTATACCACTCTCCTGCAAAAACTCTGTAAGATGCCTCTACCCCACATACGCCCTTCCAAAGCAATAATTTGACTTCCTAAGATTCTAACTTCTTCCATATTTCCATTAAAAAGCAAACCAATGTATTAAGAAGGTATTTGCATTGCAGCAACACTTATTTAATTATATTCGTACCTTAAGGATTTGATCTCCTTCCTGCAGTCCCTCCTGATCAGCTGAAGTACCTTCTTGAATTCCAGCAATAAATATGCCTACATCATTCCCACCTGCCAGGCGTAGACCCACGCTATCCCCTTTCTTGAATCTCACCATTTTCGTATTAGGACTACAAGATTTACAGGCAGAAAAAGGAAGCAAGGCCAGATATTAGGCATATAACAATAAAAGGTTGTCAAGAGAAAAAAATCAACAAAATGGTATTAACAATATTCTTATGCCCTTTCTTTCACTATATAGGCTATATTTACCCAGAAAACTCTTCAGTGATGGAAGGAAGCAGAGAATTTGCATTTCTCAGAGTGGCAACTAAACTTCGAAAATGACTAAGCGGCATTCTCAGACTTCACACAACAGAGAAACAGGTCCCTGTTCTTGAAGTCCCCAGAATGTTCCCTACCTATTGCACCCTCTCTTTATTGTGAAAATAGACTGAATTATAAATAATCATACACATTGGTTTTCCTCTGTATTCTAGAGAACTGTAATATCAAGTAATTCTATACCTATTTTCTTCACAGTTTAGCATGTTTGTTAGAAGTCTTCAAGTTTCCTTGTAATAAGAAGTATTTCCATGTATAGCCTACTGGGATGTTAACAATCAGCCCTTTCATATTGCAGTGGGAGAGACTACTGGACTAGGCTCTTTTTTTTTGCTGTCAGAAAAGCTGGATGCCTGAGTGACCTTCCAACACAGAGGACACTACTTATCTGTCAGCCATTCTCAGTAATACCCTAAGCCTGTATTATAAATTCCCCCTCACCAAAATAATCACTTGATTAATTTGCACATCAATGACAACATATACAGGGTCCAATGCAAAAAAGATCCAAGAAGAGAATCCATTTAAGAAAGTACTCCAAGGTACAGAATATCTTCAAAGACTTATCTTTATGCTTCTCCTTGCAATCTCAGCACTCCCCTCTTTTCAATTTCTGTATTTGGAAACTCTCCAAAGAAAACATGTAATTTGATTTCCTATTAGTACACTCTGCAATAAAATAAAACTATTATGTCTGTTCCCATGCAAGCTCAGAAGCACAGGGTGTTCTATACCTTCCAGGCAGGTATTTTTAAAACTAAGCTGAAATCCAATTTCAGCATTAGAAGCCATGCCGTATCTCCCTGACATTACCCTACAATGGGAGCATCACTCCAAATGGGGGAATTAAAATGCAAACCCATGCAACCCAGAATCAGGTACAGGTTCCTGGAAGAATGCACAAGAGCTCAGCAAATCCCACCTTACCCATATATTGCTTCATCTTCTGGGCTGGGTTTAAGAATTGTTCGTGTAACTGCTTTTGGTTGAGACACTAAATGCAACAACAACAAAAAAAGACAAAAGAAGTTACTGAGATATTGAAAATGTTATATATGGCAGCAATTTTTAGCTATCAGATAGCAATCAAACCCCTCCATGACAAAGATTATTACAGATTTAAATATCAAGCATGTCTGACTAGAATGAATTTATTTCCCTCCTTTCTTTAATTCTTGAAAAATCACAAATATTTCAAGGGAAGGATGCACAACTCTTTCAGGCAAGCTGGACTGGACTTCATTTGACTGCTTAGGATAACAGGCTAACAGTAGATGCTGTAGGAGAGTACTTGCTTTTTGGAAGTGGTAATTCCAATAAGCAATTGCCTTCAAATAATGTCAGGTGTTTCTTCTCTCTCTGCACCACAAAGCAAAGACAGACCTCATGGCTGTGTGTCAGGGTGGGTCTGACATGAAGAACATACCAGACATGTCAACACAATTGAGGGAGTAGACATTTTATGGCCAGGGAGCCAAAAAAAAAAAATCAACCAAAACTTTCAGACTCTGACCTGATGGGTCATCTTGGTACTTCAGCTCCTTGTTCGTGTCTACACCTGTAAGAGCAGCAGTAGCAATGTCACCAGTCGATTTGAACGGTGTAGGCATTGCTCCCATTCTGGACATCCTACTGGATGAATCATCTTTTGCACTAAAAGAAACAAAAAGAAAAAAAAAGGTGTGGTGAAAACAGATAATCATGTCAAGTATTTAAGAAGTTCTCTGAGAAGCATTACATATGTGAACTAGAAAAGACCATTTCTTACTTTGGTTTCTCTTTCAGCTTTTCATTGGATGAATGTGAATCCAGATCAGAATGATGTAATCTGTCATCTTGAGGAGAGAATGACCTGTTTGACTCTATTTCAGAAATGTCTATAAAGAGAGTGGCAAATCAGGAAATGCGGATTTGTTTAACTTATCTGCTTGTCTGATCACCATTTTTATTTACAAAGTTTTCAAATACAAGCTATACTGAATCTTTCAGCCTACTCCTGGTTTCAAGTTGGATTTGACTAGGGTTCGAAAAGTGCTGTATACCCTTTAGTGCTTCCACCCCTCCATCCCCCACAAAATATTTCAGACAGGTTTCAAACAACCTTTAGGAAACACACTCACATCACATGACTACTTTGAACATACCACCAACTTGTTAGCTAGCATTATCAGCTTTTTATTTGGAGTACAGTGGAAGTTCCCAAAGAGAAGATCACCTTCACATTAATAGTCTTCACATAATTGCCTTTCAGTGGCAAATGAAACAGAGCAGCTCTTGGACACCTAGGTAAAACCTACAGAAAGTTTCAGCCCATATTCTGACATCAGAGGAGCAAGTATTTCATAGTGAATACTGTAACATCCTGCTCCCCAAACATTCTGAGCCCTTTTAAAAGCAGGATTATGTTGAGAGATATGGCTCATACACTGTAAGAGATGATTTGTATAGCACAGATACTGGGAATAGAAACCAGATGACCAGAGGGGCCTAATTTCCTCTTGTCCTGTTATTTTTTCCCTCCAGTTGAACGCTGCCATGAATGTTAATGCCCTCAGAAGGAGAGGCCAACCAATGCACTTGTTTTCAAATGTTTCATTAAAGCAACTGATCCAGGAAGACTGAATTTGCCAGACCAACATTGCTTCTTCTATCTTTGCCCCTTCTCAAAATGTAATTATATGATTACTAGAAAATTATTTTCACCTAAAGTGGACTTGATGTTTAATTGGCTATTATTTAGGTTTATTTGTGTTTCTTTTCCCCTTTTTTTAGTTTAAAGAACCTAGTACCACTCCACCACAGCAAAGTACTATAAGCTCCATTTTTGTCCCTGCAGAGTCCAGAACCTTTTATCCACATTAAACCTCACCGTCTATTTCTGAGTCACTGTCGTTCAATGAAGGAATGTTGAGCAGTGTCTGCTTTCGGTCCCTGAGAACAACCAGCTGGAGTTTCCCCCGTGATTTCTCAATTAGTTTTCGGGCATCAGCTAAAGACATGTTCTCTGTAACTGTACCATTGATCTGGACATAAAAAAGCAACAATAACACTGAAAGTAAACAAACAAGTTCATATTGTGCTCAATTTTAATAGTGAACTTGACTATACCATGACTTGGTTCAGAATAACCACTATACCCAGTGCCTGCCAAACTGGTAGCAGTAAAACCAGAACAGACCTTGAGAATTATATCCCCTTCATGAAGGTTGCCATCTTTGGTTGCTAGGCCAGTATGGGTCATTTCTTTAATGAAGATCTGACTTCCAAGACGGAGGCCATATTCTGGAATCAAGAAAAGAATCCACTGTAGCTCAGAAGATGAGTGAGGATGCATTTTTAAAAAAACTACACGGTGTACAGGCAGCAAACACCATCGCACCATGATGAGAAAAAAAAGAAAAAAAGAAGAAAAGCATGCAGACCCAGTAAACCCAATTAACCCTGGGCTGATTCTTCTAAATCTGTGCTGTCAGCACAATATGAACATACAACAGTCCAAAACCAATTATGGATGGACGATTAGTCTACACCTTCAACAGCAAAAGAATACTTTTTTTTCAGAAGGTGTTTGTTAAGACACCAGACCAGATTCTTTCTGATTCATATTTTGCCTGGCACAGAGGGAGAGAAAGGTGCTCTGACAGCCAGGAGGGCCTGGGGGGCATCAGGCAAAGCATCACCAGCTGGTCGAGGGAGGGGATTGTCCTGCTCTGCTCTGCACTGGGGTGGCCTCACCTTGAATATTTTGTGCAGTTTTGGGCACCACAACATAAGAAGGATATTAAGCTCTTAGAGAGTGTCCAAAGAAGAGCAACAAAGATGGTGAAGGGCCTTGAGAGGAAGCTGCATGAGGAGTGTCTAAGGTCATTTGTTCTGTTCAGCCTGGAGAAGATGAGACTGAGGGGAGACCTCATTGCAGTTACAACTTCCGCATGAGGGGAAGAGGAAGGGTAGACACTGATCTCTTCTCTGTGGTGACCAGTGACAGGACCTGAGGGAATAGTCTGAAGTTGTGTCAGAGAAGGTTTAGGTTGGATATTAGAAAAAGTTCTTTACTCAGAGGGTGGCTGGTCACTGGAACAGGCTTCCCAGGGAAGTGGTCACAGCATCAAGCCTGACAGAGTTCAAGAAGCATTTGGATGGTACTCTTGGGCACATGGTGTGACTCTTGGGGATGGGCTCCTGTGCAGGGCTAAGGGTTGGAGTCAATGATCCTTGTGGGTCCCTTCCAACTCAGCACAGGCTGTGACTGTGTGGGGTTTTTTTCACAAGTGGCTTCATGCTGACCCTGTCCTATCTGTACCTCAGGAAATGCCTTGGTTGTTTCACACAAAGGAATTTATTTTTCCTCCCCTACCCTTTATTCCCTTTGATCCGAGTTACTTGGGTCACTATATTTGTTACTTTAAAAGAAAGGCGAAAACTCTTAAAACACATGCATCCTAAAGCAACAGGATGTTGTTCTGCTTTAAAAGATCACTACATTTGAGCAAGTCTGCGAAGTATCCATACGAATAGTAGAAATTACTATAGTGTAACTAGCTAAACATAAAAGCTGACAAAGGCACCCTAAATTTCTCCTTATTTGTGTACAAATCTGCATTATCTTTACAAGTGGAAACTTTATATGCAGGGAAAAAAGAAGGATGGAAAAGGATCCTTGCCAGAGTGTCATGGTTTCAATGAAAAAAAGATGTAAGCTCATGCATACAAAGTTCACATTAGCAGAAAATTCTTGCATATCACAACAGGGCAAATTAGAAAAAAACCCAACAACCACACCAAAACCCCCCAGAAACAAATGACCACATCCCCTCAAAAAACCCTTAACAGAAAAGAATGCACAACCTAATCTCAGATATGCCTTACAGCACAAGTATTTATTGCACAGAGCACAAAAGGTCAGGTTTTTGGCTTTCATTTACACATTTCAATACTCAGCAGAGAAAGGCTTTTTCAGCTGTTGCTGTTTCAGTATTCTGTATCAACCAGAACCAAACAATCCTTATTATTAAAGGCAGTCTACTCTTCACCCTTTGTAGCTAACACTTTTGTAGATGCACCAAGGGTAACCTGAACCATGATCACATCCATGTTTTTCATCAGAAGAAAATGGCAGAGAAAGTGGAAAATCAAGGTCACAGTGGCTTGAAAAGACTGAAATTATGTGGGTAAACTGCTCTCAAAGTTAAAGGTGTTGGGGAAAAACCCATCCAAATCAGCTAGGAAGAATGAAAGAACAACCAAAGCCATCAGTTAGAAAAGTCAGATTTAACCTGTAAAAGCAGAAAGTACTTCAGGTCTTCTCCCTCCCCCATCAAACCCCATGCTGTATTAGAAGTTAATTCATCTTCTCCCTTCCTATACCTACCTTCATTATGTCTGCCTTTTGTTAAGAGAACACTGATGGGTGCATTCGGATCCTGTGGTCCAAGGTACTCATGTTGGTGGCGTATTTCAGGTGAAGGACTTCGGGAACGCAGCCTGTCCCGACTTCGACTCCTCACTTCCTTCCCATATCTAGGATCAGACTGAGATCCATGACTGTAATTGGGTGGGCTGTAGTCTCCTCTATAGTCCCGTTCATAGACACCATCCCTGTCAATGCTCCTTCCCCGGCTCCGGTCTCTTCTATAATCTCGATCCAAGCTCCTGTCAATGCTCCTACCACGACTTCGATCGCGGCTGTAGCTGCATTCTCTGCTTCGATTACGGCCTCTGTCTTGCTCATCTCTGTAGCCTTGATCCAGGCTGTTTCCCCAGCTTTGGCTGCGCCCTCCATTACCACTGTGCCAGCTTCTCTCACTGTAGCCACTTTGAGCAATGTTGCCATCAAATTCTGCATGGTCATCCATTACATCCAAAGCCCGTTCCTCATAGTCGAGGGAGGGGCTTCTCTTCAGCGCTGCAGCCTGCACTTTCCTTGGTCTTTTCACTACCTGTTCAGTACATTACAAAACAAACAAAATCCCTTCAAAGATCAGAAAGTGAAATTGAACAGATGAATAGTCTTTATGTTTCAAATAGAGGTTGGTGTAAAAAGAAGAAGAAGAAAAAAAAAAGAACAGTGTTCTGTTTATTCCTGGACAAGATCTGGGTACGCAGGACATCATTTGCCTCACACAACTTTTATCCAACTACCACTCATCAGTCAGTAAAATAAACACAACGGACACACATTGTATTCCCAGTTTTTCAACAGGATAACTTTGTGACACTCTTGTTTAATTTCCACTTGTTTCACCAAGTAGAAATTATGTTCCATTTTATTTACTCTGTACATTCTACTGGAGGCAGTTAAATGCCACCCTGACACCCAATCCTGTCAGATCTCAGAAGCTCAGCAGGGTCAGCCCCAGTTAGCACTTGGATGGGAGACCTCCTGGGAATACCGGGGGCTGTAGGTTCTAGT
>JAOXXN010000364.1:30096944-30108770 GCA_026770055.1 Myrmophylax atrothorax
TTATGCAAAGAATGGTTTGCTACTTGCTTCGGAATAATCCTTTTATTCAGTTACTCAATAACAACTCCCATGCCAGCCATTTCATTACCTGACCAAAAATTAATTTTTGGTAAAATGGACAAAATTTACTTTTTCAAATTGCTATTACTGCTCAGCTTTGGCATTCTTACAAGTTGTCTAGTCCTCATCAGGTATTTCAGGTCAAAGGATGAAAAACTGATCAGGTGGGCTAGAAACTCTCAGCCTACAGATTAAAAATTACTTGTCCATGATAGCTGTTGCCTCACCAAAGACAGTTATCAGGAGGACCAGAGAAACACTTTATTTCCATATATTTTTCCTTCAAACATAAAATAAATATTTAGCAACGCTTCTTTGGGCTGGCTTAAGCCATTCTGTGAAATTATGATAGACACCTAATTGTGTTTTTTGGAGGAAGAACCAGAAGGATGCTTTAAGATACTCAGTATTTCTACCATTTCTTCAAAAGAAATGCAGTCTAAAAGAAACACACTTGACAACACTCCAAATCTTTTCAACTCCACTGAAATTTAATTTCTTATCAAATAGCAAACAAAAACATCTTGAGGCAGAGTTTACTTGTTTTGTTGGGTTTTATTGGGTTTTGTTCGGGGTTTTTTTGTTTTGCTTTGTTTTGTTTTGTTTTTTAAACAGACATCTATGTTTTCAAGAGTGCAGCAAATCCTGAGTGGATAAATTACCAAGATTTCAACAAAGCCTGTCTGAAGGTTTTACACATTCTACAGCCATGCCCCTCAAAATATGCTAAAAAACCAGAAAGTGCTTACTGAAGTAATCCATCTGCTGGACCACCTGGGAGAACATCTGAAATGACTATCGATGTTTCGCCATTTTCAAAATGAGGGTTATCTCTGCCACCAGAAACTGCAATCCCAAATCCTCGTTTTGAATCCTTTACAACAAAACCAAATACAACAAAATTCAAATCCAGTGATACGAATTTTGACAGAGAGAAAGAAGAGTAACATCAATGTTCCTGTGATGGCACTCTAACAAGATAATATTTAAAATACATTAGTTGCATGCAGAGAGTTGTAGAAATACACAGCACCCTTAGATTTAAAAAAGAATGAGTTTACAAGTCCATGTAACAAGACAACAAGCTCCTGTGTTCCAAACTCTCAATTTACAACCCTATGATGGTTAGTAATTAAGTAAAGGGCTCAAAAGTTTTGCTGGATTTTGCTTCACCATCCCACTGGTTATTCATACCAAATTTATTTTTAGGTAAATCTGTTTTGTTAGTCATGCCTGGGAAAACGCAATAGCTTTCCCAGGATCCCATCTTCATTATGATTGCTAACCAGTCTGTAATAACCACTTATTTGTTGATCCAACTAAACAAGATCTGGCCAACTATAAAAAGCAAGTAATGAATTTGTGCATTCTCTCTAATTATCCCTATCACCACAGAAATAACAGATCCATGGAAGTCCCAAGATGGCATTCATAAAATCAAATACTTCACAGAATGTGAAGGAAGAGTGTCGATAGCACTAGACCTGAGAACTGAGAGCATAACTGAACTGCAGACAAGATGTGCACAAAACCACACAGTTTAATTTTATCAGCTATTTAACATATACATCATATCACTAAAAATTACAAATTATGCTGCATTTAAACAAAAATAGTGGCAAAGTAATACACCACAGTCGTGCTTTTCTCCCAACTCACACTCAGCATGAGTTGTTCATCCTATGTCAGCTCATCTCCCACTGATGTGATATCAAGTAGTTACCTCTTAAAGGAAGAAAAAGCAATGTGTTTTTGTTTTTAAACAGCACTTCACTTGCTGCACCTGAGTTTTACACAGGAAGCAGTTTGATGCTTCACACCAAAACAATACCATTTCAAAACAATGGTAAAATTCAATGGTAATGGCTGATAGAGCAAGTCCAATAGCTCTTTGCCATCTCAATAGCATAAGTCTGTGATAAAACAGCAATGCTCATTTACATGATAAACGAGAGATGAAAAGCTGGAGATTACAGGAACCATGATTTTCTGCAATGCTTCTCCTGTCTACCTCTGCAACTTGAAAACCAACCCTCTCTCAATAATACAGCACATGGAACAGGCTGTGTAGGAAAGACTGCGATTTTACATTGGGCTGTCAAGTTTAGTTCATTGCAAAACGTATAAAAACTAATGCAGCTCAGTACAGGCTGCTAAATGAACCCAGAGCAGCAGAATAGCTGTGAAGACCATTCCCACCAAAGCCAAAGCAACACACCTTGTACCATGGTGTGGCAGCCTGGCTGCCAGGGGCTAGAGGTTGTGTGGCACCAGTAGTCCGGGTGTTTTAGAAATGGAAACAGTGGTTTTCCACTACATTCTACACTGGTAGATATCAAAGTATATTAAAAAAATAAAATCAGTTCAGTGATTATTGCAAAGCTTGGACATTAACCACAAACTGCTTGATAAAACCATCTGCTTTACTTTTTAGGCTATTCAATAATGAATTTAACTATGTGGCTAACATGTGGTATATTACACTGATATTAGAAAGATCAAACAGTAGCAAACATAACATTTAAATTGTCAATTGGTAATTAAATTTACTCTTAACAGTAAAGAGTCACACTATTGTATGAATAACTAGCAATTAAGCTTTCAAATAAAAAACATATCTGATTTGGACAATGAATTAATCCTATTCTAGACTCAGATACGCTAATAACATCTATTGCAAACCATATTTAGATTAAACCAGTGCTTGAATATTTGAAAACTAAAAATATAACTCACCTTTTGTAAGGTCACAGTGTACTGTTCCCATATCAGCTCTTCCATGCCTGGGGCCTGCTGCACACAGAAACCGATTAGTAAAACACAGAGCATACAACTATCTAAATTAAAATGTAAAATACTCCACTAAAACACAAGTTTAAAAAAATTTGCATATTCTAATACTTTGGTAGAATTAGGGTGAAATCTATGTATTTCAATTAATGATAATTTTTCTTTAAAAAGGCAAAAAATATTAATAGGTCCAGGGTGGTAGAATCCCTTCACGTTTCACTGATTTAACAGCACATTCTGATTTTCTGGAAAAGCTTTATTCAGCAAAAGCATTTAATTCAGACCAACTCTTGCTCTATAGCCCTGACTCAAATAACACAGAATACTTACAGAAGAGCTCTCCATTCCACTATGCAGAAAGATCAGCAGCTGAAACCAAGGTTTTCATAATGAACTAGGCTTCAGACCTTTTGCTTCTTGTTCATGTGGATTTAACTAACTGTTTAGTCCACTGAATTGCACACCTAAGTATTTAGGTTCTCATAAAGAAATTAAATTTTACAGGAAAACACAGTGTATCACTATATAGTACATAGTGCATGTATAGTACAGTATATTGTATAGTTAGTTATGTGACACTTCTCACTGTCACACTGTTTTCAGTGTTTTTTCCACATTTCCAGTTAAAACTGATCGTGAACTGATCAGTTTCTCTTACATGATATAAACTGAAACCTTTCCAACATCACAGCTTAAAATATAATACAGAATAATCACCCAGCTGTGATGCACCATAGAGTACACAGCCTTCAGTGCCTGCTCTGTAAAACCAGGAGAAAAACAAGCCACAATATTTGACACACTGCAAATATTTCAGTTTAGACTGCATGGTGTTTTTAAGGGCACAGTAGGGATTACTGACAAATGAATTCCAAAGCAATAGACAGAGAACTGACACAAGAAGGGTATGCCTGTACTTAAGACATCCCCTGTATTTCCAGAGTAAGTCTTTTGGCAGTATACAACTGTTTAGCAAGCTATGGATGTTATTTCTTATATGAAAAAAAAAATCCTTGATGTATTGTTCCAGTTGATTCAGAGCACCCCAAAGAGAAACTAGATTTACATTTTCCATTGCACATTCACTGTATTGAAAAACAAACTCAAAAATAAGTCCTGCTCAGAGATCCTGAGGGAATATGCAAAATATTCACCATTTTTACCAGGAATTTTACAATACCAAACAGTGTTAGATTTCCACTGTTCTGCCAGAAAATGAACAATGCTTTCCAGTTTCCAGAACCTCTGGGGTCTAATTTAGAAAAAAATAAATTAAAAATAGATGTAGGAGAGGACGGCTTATATTAAAAATTATACATACAGGAAATAATTTCTAAATTTTGGCTTGACTAGATCAGAGAAGAGTGTGTTCGTAACAATCAGTAAAAAACCACATGTGTCTTGGGGTGAGCACTGAACATGCCAGATCACACAGTGAAACTATTTTATCTGATACTCCCATTTAACCAGCTGATGTGTCTAACCCTTCAACTACATGAAACTGAACTGCCTCACTACATATATTCCCTTACATAGAAAATCATTTCCTTAAGTAAAAAATTCCTCCTTAACTAAGCACTTTTTCTGATCCTGTGATGCTGCCATAAATAGAAGCAACTAGACTTGCTTGTCTGGCATGTAGAAAAATATGTAAACAGTCTACCTACTGCTGACCTTTGGCTACACTGTCACTGTCCCGTTCTTCTACACAGTATTTTCAAGCTGTAGAAAAAACCAGTCTGTGCTAAAGAAGGGCATCAGTGTAATTTAAATTCCAACTGACTTCACTGAATAAAGTTTTAGAAATGAAAATCAGCATCAAACAATGGGTAAAATTTGAAGGACAAGCAGGTTAGTTCAAATTTTGTAGAAGGAACAGAGATGTGCCATCTTTTCCATCCTTCTCTCCATAAAAAATTAGCCTCAACAACTTATGTGTGTAACAAGAACGACACTTAAATTCAGTTTGCACTGTATGCAGCTCTTACCAACACTACCCCCCAGCCAGGAATACTGAGGCCAGCTCTGAGCAGGCACAAGAGCAAGGCAGGCAAAATGCAGCTGATGAGAGCTTAGCACCCATGGGGACAAAGAAAGGCCTGAGAACTGACTGCTTATTCAGCATAATGCCACAGAAAAAGGACTGAGGTAAGCACAATTAAGATGTCAGGGATGGATTTAAGGCTATGAAACAGGAAACATAAAGGAATTTCCTTCCAGAAAAACGTGGCCTCTCATGAGCAGTGGCACAAGTAAAACCTTGTGCACAACTGCATTGTGCAGGATATCAAAGCATCGTAAACTAACAGGGTCAAGTTTACTTTGCTCTGACAAATAAGTCATGGTATCTTGTAAAAAAAAAGTAGTAAGAATGAAAGAGACACTACCGCCCACTGATACTATAATTAAGGTATTGCAAGATATTAAGCCTATAATACCATCTCATTTGTGCCTAGAAAATGTTCCTCATAGTATCAGTGACTGTTTCAGGTGCATTCTAAGTAAATTTTGGGTGTTTATTTTTAGCTTGAAATGGCTACCTAAAATTAAACAAAAGATAATTAAACAATTCACTTTTTAATTCATTGAGTATTTTTTAAAGTAATCCACTTTTAGAAACTGTTCCTTGAAAAACTGTCTCCCATTTGCTGTATGGTACATTAGAGAAGGAAGGTACACCACATACTTGCAAAGCTAATTTTTGTACATAATTACCAAGACAACATGACAAGTTCTGCCATACCAATAAATCTATGTAGGCTCTGCAACACAGTTCAGAGAACTGAATGGTGACCTTGGAAGCCCATAAGGCAAAACCACACCTGCCCTCCTCAAATCTCTAAACAATAATCTCTTTCACATTATAAAAGGTACTGCTGCTTGCCATTGTCATGATGCTAACCCACACTGGCAAATTAATGGAGAAGACTGAGAGGAAGGGAGAGACTACACATGTTATAAATCATCAGCGGGGGACTTCAGCAAAACTAGAATCTAAGTCTCCACCCCAACTGGAAAATGCCTGTACTCTGCATTTAATAATGTGACTGACTCTGAATGGATCAAGTGATGAATTATGAAAAGCCTTCATCACCTTGCCAATTTCTTCATACTTCATCTGTAAGGAAACACAAAGGGATCCTGAGCAGCTTGTGCATCCCTTACAGGATCGCAGTTTCACTGCAAGATAGCACACCAAAACACTGGAGAGAGAAAGGCAGGCAAAATGGTTAAGAACCCTACCTCCAGCTACTAACAGCAACTGTTTTACAAGTCTACCCAGGTTTCACACAGACAACAGACTACCTGCATGAAATGCAAATTACTGTAATTAGCTAGTCTTAATTCATTAGTGACTAAAGTCAGTCCATTTCTAATTAGAACACTGTAGTCAGGATTTACTTAAATCTGCCTAATGCTCATATACTGAAATGACAGGTGCTTTCTACATACCCAAAATAGACTGCTTAACAGAATCTTTGGTAGGAAACTAGTCAGAGGGCTAAAATGGCCTGTGTGCTACGAACAGGCAGCTGTTCCAGCTCTCACTGACAGTCATCAGAGATTTATGCAATTACTTGCTACTGAGAGATCACCGAAGACACCTTCATTCATGCTGAAAGAAGAACAAAACCAGAAGATGTGCCACAAAGTCATATGGCTATAAAAGTCAGTTGGAGAGGGGAGGGATATATGAGGAGAGGAGGGGAAGAAAAGATGTGGAGCAAGATGCAATGAAAAGCAACTCACGTGCCCTTTCAAAATCCCCAACTTTTTGACTGCATGTGACCACATTCGCTGCAGAGCTTGAGCTGTCTTCATTGTTGCAGGATATAATCTGTGAGGGAATGCCGTACATCCCCGTCTTTTCATCTGTTTTCACCACTCAACATGGTTATGTAATTCTAATACAATAGTGGCCTACATACTCGAACAAATCCTGCTGTCAGTTTCACACAGAAATACATCAAAACCACAGCAGGGAAATCTACCATGGGTTTAACTAACTCTCACTTTCAGAGATCCCAGGAAAATGCAGAGCTGTAATCTAACCTTTGCTTGTTTGTTTTTAAATTAAGTGTCAGAAACATATCACTATGCAGAAATTTATTCTTATTCCAAGCACATATGGGTTCATCACACCAGGAACCTGATTTAAACTTTGAAAGAAAAATAGCTTAAGAAGCACAGTGCAGATAATTTGAAAATTCTTATGTTGGGTATAATATTTTACAGTTTTTGCAGAACTGTGGACTTGGGTCCAGCAAGTGAAAAGAGAAATAGAGACTAAATAGTAATAGCTGCAAGTAACAGACACTCTGTTTTCCCTCAAATAGATACTTGCAAGAATGATAAGATAATCATACAGCCAAACAGAGAGGTTACTTTATTGGAAAATAGGTCAAGCTATCACTCCCATTTATGCTGCATGAATGTTGTGAAATTTAAGCCTTAAGTGAACTTTTCCCCTAGACTTCACATAAATTTTACATGCAGCGAACAGACAGGAACACAAGACAAGTTCCTTACACAATGCTAATCACCAAAACCTCCACAGATTGCATTTTTCACTAGTGGAACAATTTTAACTACTGAACAGGATGAATTCAGATAGCAGTGGAAAATATGAAGGGTTGTGCTGTTTCGATTTTCGTGGGGAGAGGATGGGGGTGGTGCAGGTGTTTAAGTTTGAATTCAGCACCCTGTATTTCCAATGTGACTCCACCTCTGCAGTAGCCAGCGGAACTAGGATGAACAGAGGCTTGTAACTTCAGCTCTGAGCTGCCAAGAGCGAACACCAGGGAATCCAGGAGAAGCACACCGACACCAGCTCCTGACAGAGGCCTCCCACTTCCCAGCACAGGTGTGGATGTGAATAGTTTAAGACTGTTTCACTAGAGTTTGGTCACAACAGTTTAGACTCTCTATCAACATTTCTAAACAACAAACACATTCCTCTTAACCGACTCACATTCACAGCTTACAAAACTGTTTTATATTTATTTATTTTTACAAAAAGGGCAGGGAGAAGAAACAAATGTAAGCATGTCTTTGACATTTCTACGGCTCTGCCTCAGCTTTCTTGCTTTCCCCATCCTTGCCCTAGCAAAGCTTTAACAGCACTCCAAACAGAAACATCACCAAAAAAAGACTGTGATGATGGGGAGAACAAAAATGGTGAAACATTGTCCCTGAACTATAGTGGTGTTAACAGAAAGGACTCTTCTTTCTTCATTTTGGACTCTCCTTTTTGCTAAAGGAAGATAGTAAGAAAGGCAGATGGACTGACTCCACAAAAATTTAAAGGGAAGTTTTCCTGAAAAGAAATTTTACAAAATAATCAAGAAGTCTACGAATTTTGCTGCAAATTTTCTTGTATAATCAGAACGGGAGCTGTGAAGAGACTAGAAGACTTGACAGAAAGATGATGCTTCTGTATTTGGATATTTCTCTTTGAAAGAAAACAATTTTTATAAAATTGGAATTCCTCTATTTAATATTTTTAAAGTGAGATGGAAACGATTTTTTAAAAAGTAATAGCCAAGCTTTCTCCCAGACACTGTCTTCACCTTATCTGCATGCTTCTTCACAAAGGCTAAAGGAAACTATAGCTTACTTCACCCTTATACAAGATTACAGATCAAATTACAACCCTATCACATATCTCAGCCACAGACATTTAAAACAGAAACTCTTTTTGAAAGGAAGCTCAACTCCAATGACAGACACACACAGTGTTTCTTTGTGGGAGTCAACCTGACAACAAAATATTTGCGAATCACGTGGGTAAAGATAAATTGAAAACTAAGCATGGTGATCTGTTCTGTAAACTGGGACTCTGAAAAGAAAAACAGAGCCCCCATAAAACTCAACAGGGCAACCTCAGAACGTTGCAACACAACATTACAGCAGAAGGCTGCATCTCTCCACTCACCCAGCCGAGCTTTACACTTTACCTATTTTGATATCTTCCTCTCCAGACAGTGAAGAAAAAGGGTGTTTTCTCACACATAATCTATACAAGGCTGCGTAAGTAAGCAAAAAGGAAACCTGAAATGATCTTGTTGGCTCCATTATGGAAGTGACACAAAAAAGGAGTTCTTCATCCACCCCCTGCTTCCCATTCCCCTTCATCTGCTACTGTGGACTTAGGCATAAAACCATTGAAAGCTAAGTCTCAGTGTTCCCTAAAGACAGACTCCAAACACTGAAGATGATCAAGAACATCAAGCTTGGCTGAAAGTCACCCACCTGTAAAAAATGAAGAGCAGGGGCTCTTTCAGCCACTGATACGAACAGCCAAGCGAAGACAAAGCTGTATCAAGACATCATCAGCATTCCTGATCTCAAAGACCTGGTACCCTACAAGAGGATTCAGAAACTGCCCTCACATGTCACCTGTCTGCATAAAGGCAATTGTGACAGACAAAAAAGATGGCCCTAGATTTACAGGTATTCAAAACTCCTGATCCACTGAAATTTCCGTATGACCCCAAAGAAATGCCCTCTATGAACAGTAAAGTCTCAGTGAAATGAGATGCAATCTGTGCATCAGTGTGTCGTGTCAAGGTACACACTTTCTCTTTTTCAGATGCAGGCCACAGACTACACATATACATGTATACCTATGTACATACACAGCAGTCTTTTTCTCCTGTAGAGAAGGATTCCCAGGATGATTAACAGCTCAGATTAAAGAAAGAGAAGTAACTAGAAGTAACAAATAATTGCAAGGAAAAAGCTCTTTTTTCTCTCCTAGGATCATGATGGAGTAACATAAGAGACAGCTTCATGTTAAGAGATCATCAGTTCTATTTTCACATTTGAGTAAAATCAAAATTGTTGTTAAAATCAAGATGAATTATATTGTCAGGATGCAGAAGTGAGAAAAAAGAAGTTATATACCATACAAGTATAGCTCTGCACTGGAATGGCAACTTTTAAGGAGACGAAACAAACTCACACAGAAATGAGCCACGCAGACATGGAGAAATACCAGTTACATTATATAGCCTTTGCTTTCACCCCAGTTACTCAAAAAGTAACTTGCTCTGCTAGCAAAGTAACAAACATATAAATCAGCAACCTGGTCTCATGGAAGCTGTCTCTGCCCATGGCAGGGAGGTTGGAATTAGATGGTCTTTAAGGTCCCTTCACACCTAAACCATTCTGTGTATTAGACTTTATGAAAAAAACCCCACTTTTTCCCAAAATGTATGTAGAAACTATAATCTGAAGGCTGCCCCAAAAGACTTAAAGAAAATATAACATTTCTAAATATTTGTTCTTTGTAGATTTGATAAGTTGAATGTCATTACACAGAAACACAAACCATTTTTCATGCAAAAGAAGTGATGATGTTAAAAACTTTTCTGAACCAGATTTCACTTAAAGGTGAGACCTTTAAGTACCAGCAAATGATGTATAAAGTACAACAAGTCCATTCCAGGCATTCAGAGACCACTCTATTTATTAATTTTCATGAAAACTTTTAAACACATCAAATGAGAATTGTTCACTAAACAATGTTATTTTTTTGTTTTAATTCTTTTTGTTTTACTTCTTTCAAGAATAGGATGAACACATCCTGACAAGGCCCACAGTCATTACTTGACACTGGGCTCAGCACTATTTCACTACAGTTTGCTTCCAGTTAGCAAAACTACACCTGCTTGAAGAACACTCAGTGCCAAAGCTGTCAGCTGCAGAGCCAAGAGCATCATTTTGGCCTCTTGACTTCAAGTCAACTAGCCTACCCACTGAAACATGTTGTGCAAGGATGCAAATGTACAGATGTCCTCCATTTCTGGCAAACACAACTCCTCACACCAAAACAGCCCCTGTAATAAGAAAACAGGGGTCAACACTCTCCCATTGTGGGAGATTTAGCCAGCTAACAGATGAGGAAAAACTCTGGGGTGCAGAGCCTGCATTCGTTTCTATCTCTTGTTGTACTAGGACACAACAAATGCTTTCACACTGCGAACTGAACTAGAGCCCACTCCTATCCAGAACTGAGGAGATGAATGGCAACAGCACTGTTTACTATTGAGAATATTAACTGACAAACACGTCTAGGTCTCATTTGCATTGGACACAGCATAGCACCTCAGATGTTCCAGTGCACAAAAAGTGTTTTAACAAATAAGCCAGGGGGTATGGAAAAAGGTTGTACGCACAGAGGACATCTACACAGATCTGGAGTTTTGACAAGTTTTGTGCTTTTTAATGCAAAATATAATCCAGCTCACAGCATTTCAATGACAAACGATGCTTAAGCGTAATGAAGGATATCACACAATCTGTCCACAGCAGCAGTCCCTGCACTAGCATTCTTCAAATGGTTCACAGCGATGAAACAGCATCCCTACTCCAGAGAATATTTGCAGAAATTTTCCCCAGGCACAGGAAAAAAGAATGCAAAATGAAGGCATGGGATTTGAGTTTTGCAAATATTTAAATTTTCTGCAATTCAAAAGTAAAAAGGTACTAACATGGGCATTGAAAAGAAGCCAGTAAAGAATGAGGCATAAGGCATCCTTTTGCTGGATTATGGCGTAAAGCACATAATCTCAGGATAGTTTTAACCCTGATAGTTTTCAACCCTGTCTTAAAGAAAACTGGGGAGGCTGTACACATAAATATCTGAGTGACACACACACTAGACTCTTTGAGGAAGGAAACAAAAAGCACCTGTTACTCAAACATTTCTTTTTTTCTGCTCAAACCAGTAAAATACTGTCTAGGAAAATTCTGTATTTTCTATATATTTAAAGCCAAACATTCGCCAATATACTGAAGATTTTCAGAAGACAGGACAAACACTTTCAAAAGAAGAAAAGGGAGTGTCAAAGGGTTCCTTCAGGGAATTTTTCTCACCCTACCAACACAAAGGTTATGGGAGTTGAACTGCCAGGACTGAGAACAAAGGAGTGGTTGATGGCTCCAGATTCCAACTAATGGTGGGGCAGAGGT
>JAOXXN010000364.1:30110530-30127771 GCA_026770055.1 Myrmophylax atrothorax
CAGTTGTTAAGAGCAGAGTATACGTACCCTTTCCTGCTTTCTTATTTCTTTTCTCAAACCAAATAGCTAATCTGCCACAACAGGTACATAACTCATCCCATCCCAGCCTCCAAATGTGGGCAGTAAGTGGCCTCTAGCACTCATGCTCATGCTAAAGCTTGGCCAAGTGCCCAGATGCCCATACCGATAGCATGGACTGATGTAACTGACAATGTAGCAACCATTTCCAAGTTACTGAGGCTGCAATTCAACCACAGAAAACAACTTTCAGGCCTGCTTTTTGACCAAGTGGCCCTCCTATGGTTGATATGAAGGTAGGTCTTATGAGGGGAGGATGATGCCAACGAAACAAAGAATCGAAGGATATCAGTGTGAACAGTGATAAGAGCTGCAGAAACGTCTTCAACACCTCAAGCTCTTGCCTCCTGTGGCAGGAAAAGGGGAACAGGTGCTCAAAGCACCTCATTCACCTAAGAGCTATTTCATGGGAGGACAACATCCCCATTCTCTTCCTGTGTAATCCAGAGTAAAACAAAACCAACCCCCTAAACTGCAGGTCAAAGAATCAGGTTGTCACGTGCATGATCAGATATACTCTCCCCTGACTCAGCCTCTCTTAAACACCACAAGACTACATAATGTGGATACAAACTCTGCTGGGACACCAGCACAGTCAGAAGAGGAGGAGCAGCCTCAGCCAAACGGTTTGATCCATCTATGCAGGTCCCTGAGCTCTCTGAGTGTTTAGAGGCCTTGCTGCACGCACATTTCATTGATTGGTCTCCCTTTGAAGTGGGAGGTGCAGGTCCCGTTGTAGTCAATCCTGGAAGGGCTACTGCATAATGAAGAGTAAATGCTGGGTACAAGCACCATGTCAAAATTACAGGAGTCTGGGCTATAAATATGCAGCTGTCCTCTGCAGTGTTTAAGACCAGCTATTCTGCACATGCAGTAACTGTACAAAGCAGCATCATGTGCAGGGGACTTCAAGAAGTGTTATGTAGGCATGCAGAAATTTTAAAATTAACTTCAATGGAAAGACTAATTGGCATTTACTCTAAGAAAAACGTGCAAATAACTTGCCATGAACACATTTCCCATTGAGATTTTCAGTTTAAGTAATCAAGGCAGCCATTGTTTGCCTACAACAGATTGAATCCATGGTCTGTGTAGCCCTAATTTAGAGAGATCACTTGCTGTAGCCTGAGTCATGGAAAACCTAGGACATATTCCATACATTATCTAATGCTACTGTGAATGAAGCCGTTGTGCTGCTTCCAGCATCTACAGAGGGAACACCCATTTAACACTACACTATAGGATGCAAATTTAAAACAAGCAGCTGCCCCTCACAGTTACTCCTGTCAACCAAGTAAGGCTATTCAGCAACTTGCCAGCAGCAACCAAGATTTCTTAGCATGTTGTCATTCAGGTTCTCTGCCTCCTCTCCACCACCAAGCATTTTAACCTGTCCCTCTGACAATCAATTTATTTTTCTGTTTCTTTAAATGTTCAAGTTCAACACTTGGTAGTGCTGCTGGACAGCATGGCAAACAGGCAACCTCCTTAAACAGCTGGGAACTGATTTCAGCAAGAGATGCTGGGAATGTGGGCTGCTAGTCCAGTTGTTCAACTGCCTGAACAGAGATGTCAGTTTTGGTTTTGTTTTTAAGCAAGTGTTCATGATCCTGTGATGAGAGGCACAATAGAAGTTTCTAAAAATACCACATTGCCAAACAGCCTTTCCCCCTTCCTTCCAGGCAATCTCTTTAGACTGCCATTTGTCATCAGCCTGCAAAATCACACAAATCAGTCAGCCCAGTCCTACTTAAATGATTCATAAATCCAATTACATCTGCTTCTTTATATAGTAAGCTGGGCCCTAACAGATTCAACCTTCAGGATTAGAGGATATGTAGGTAGCTGACCTCTGACTCTCAAACTGCTCAGGAGCTACATATGGTTCAAACATGCAGCTCTACACTGGGCTTGCCACATGTATGGCACAGTAATCTTAATCCCTGCCTTGAGGGGACTGGAGAAGAGACACCATGAATACTATCTCAGCACTTGCTACCATGTGTAGAAGTCAGTACACCAGAGGGTCACCAGGATGGTGCAGGCTGACTGGCCCTGCAAGGGGAAGCTGTGGCATCTGGATTTGTTTAACCTGGAAGGATGGCTTCAGGACACTCAACAGCAGCCCAATGGTGCTGACGGGAGGAGACTGAAGAGATGCAGCCAGGTTCTCAGCAGTGGTGAAAGTCATCATGGCTAGGCTTCAAGAATGAAGATTTGGGCAGGGCTCTCCCCACGTGGGTGTGCCCTTCCAGCCTGCGCAGGGGATATTTTAGGTGAGGCACAGCATGCACAGAACTGGTCCCACCCTTTAACTCCTCAGGTTCATCTGCCACGGCCCAGCGAGCTTGGACAGTGACAGTGAAGTCCTCAGGACTAGAACCTACAGCCCCCAGTATCCCAGGAGGTCTCCCATCCAAGTACTAACTGGGGCTGACCCTGCTGAGCTTCTGAGATCTGACAGGATTGGGTGTCAGGGTGGCATTTAACTGCCTTACTGGTGAAAGTAGATAGGAGACAATGGGAAAAAGTTCAAATAAGACAGATTCAGAAGTATATAAGATGAAAATATTTTCCCTGTGAAGCCAGACAAATCACGGACCCACTGCAGAGAAGTTGTACAGTTTCTGTCCTTGGAGATTTTCAAACCCCAGCTGGGTAAAGTTCCATGCAAGTTGTTTTGATCTCACAGCTGACGCTGTTTTGGGCACAAGGTTGCGTTAGAAACCACATGAGGTCCCCTTCCACCTGAATTAGCCTATCATTCTGGGATTACTTCATGACTCAAGTGCCAGTTTAATGCAGAACAATGCAATCATTCTCATGCTCCTTGTCTCCACTTCCAAAGTACAGCTTGCGATTATACAACATAAAGATTTTGGCATGCAGCTGCAGGTTCTGGTCTGTTGGGTCCAGTGTAAGGATGAACAGGTATACACACTTTCCAGGTTTCAAAGCAGCAATTCTAAGGCTGTTATTTTAGAAAGCATAGATGTCCCTGGAAGAAACAGCATCCTGAACTCCATGCATATTTTTGATGGGGTAATTAACAGTATAAAGTGCTCTGTCACTCACTGGGCCACTTATTTTAATATTCTCTAGATAAGGATATTTTTTATTTTTTTAACCTAAAAAAAATAAACAACTTAAAACATTTAGATAATGATTTAGAGCAAGAAGCAACACTGTTCTAAGTCAATCATAAACTCGATTTCAAGTTCACAAAAAAATTTGAAACACTTAAATGCTGAACAAATAGAAACAGCACGAGAGATATTAACAGTATGAAATACAGCATAATATAGTGTATTTTTTCTCAATAATTTTGAAATATTAGTCACAGTTTCTACTAGATCTCACACATTACAAATTTATTCTCCTAAAAACCAGAAAACTGCTTGTTTTGTTTTCTGCTACCTTTTTTTTTTTACAAAGAATATACTGATTTAAAAAATACAGATGTATAGCACATTTCACAGGACAGATAAAGCAACGTGAGACTGTGTAGAAGTGTCTGATAACAGTTAATAAAGATCATTGTTGGAAGAATAAGAAATACAGTCTATTTGTTCTAAACACTTTTTCATCTGTGCAATGTTTTAAACAACACTGCACTGTCTTGAAAATTACACTTAAGGCAAGCAAATGAAATTGTTTGACTTACTGCTAGAGAGTGAAACAGGGACTTAACAGTGACTCTACCTGGACACATACCTTCCCTTCCTCTACAGACTGTGCAAACTAAAGCAACTGTCTTTGGCATGAACACTTTGACATCTACTAATTTAAAAAGCCACAAAAGGTAGTACTGTTATTCTAAAGAATGAAACAACAACATAGTTTAAACAGATCCAAACCATACAAGTGTGTACTGTTTTTCTTTTCAAATACCACAAAAAGGTGTCTATCAACACTGGAAAGGAAATCTCTTCCCTAGCTCCAACCTACTCATTTTAAACAGCAGACACCACATTGAGCACATGCTGTTTGAACATTAATTTTGCTTACATCTCATTTCCTTCCTCTCTTCTCCATGTTTCTTGACTACTCCCGATATGGCTGCAAAACAATCCTCTGCTTTTAGCAATTTCTCTGCCTTCCCTCACTAGAAATCAAACCCTGCAACATCAAAAACTTTATAGTGGTAATCAACTGTCATGGCTCAAATTAATTAAGACAAAACAATAACGGAAACAAAGATCCCATTCTCATGGAGATTATTATGCTTATTAAAAACAAGGAAAAGAATATGCACAAGATGTTAACATATGCAAAAATGTGTTAATTTTTCTAATACAGGGGTTAATTTAAAATACAAAGGTCCTGAAAGCAGTTCGTCAGCCAAGTTAGTTCTTTAGAGCACTAAAACTATGCTTCAAAGCTCTGCCTCCCTCCATCCTATTTATACTGGCAAACATCCTGCTGACGAGCTTATTAACAACACAGTTCTGCTTCCCTGTTCAGTAACAGCAAGGTCCCAGCTAGGGTACCATGCTCACTTTCGGGTGCTATTTTTCAGGAATGACTGAAGTGAACTGGCAAGAATCCAAGGGAGGACAGTGAGGGCAATCATCAGGGAGAATCCAGACAGCCACCCAAGTCATTCACTTGCCAGTTCTACGACTCCTAGGAGCCCACAGACAAGGTGGCTGGATGCATCTTCTAAGGCATCTTGGTTTTGGGGATATGTGGTTCTGGAGTTCCTTTCGCTAAGACTTGAGCTTGCAACTACCCAAGTTCCCTTGTGTAAGGTTTACATACCATATCCTTGTAAGTTTTCATTTTAAGGAAAATTAACGTTAGACTGTGCTGGAGACCTCAGATGAAACATTCCTGTCTACCTATGGTTCACTGATATTCTCGTATCATATGTTCCTTCACTCCCAGAAAACTAAACAGATGAGTAGCTTTGGTTAAACATGTCACAAATTAGAAAGACAGGACAACTGATATACACATTTCCAAGTAAATTACTAAAGCAGCAATAGCTGCTCATCTCAAGAATGAAAGATAAGTCAGTAACAGTTTTGGAAAACAGTATAAAAACCTTCTCCTCTCTTAAAATTGTCATCTGTTAATGACTTACAAAAACAAGCCAAGCATGTTCAAGCAACACATAAAACCAAGGATGCATTTCATGTTCCTTCTGCAGGCACTTGAGAAAAGGTTTCAAAAGCAAAGTTAATATGCCAAAAGGATTATATTTACCTTAATGATGTACTATAAGAAAATATGCAGCAAAACAACTCTCCCTGTGTGTGGCTATTCTGTTTCCCAGGACTGACTGAGTCACGAAGCAATCCTCATTAATATTACCTCCATGCTTAAAGTAATTTATTTATTCCCAAGTCCATGCTAAATATTTATATTTGCTGAAGACATCTTCATAGATTAAATCCATTCTTTACCAATGTTTAGCTAAGAGATGAACTAGTACAGGCCTGTGCATTATTATTTGCATAACTTTAGCAGAATATTGAGTTCATTTCAGAAGCCTCTCCTCTTCTGAAGGCCTGCTGTACATCATCAAGCTTTCATCATATGTGCATGCAATCATTTTAAATTGCTTTAGGAATATAAAAGAACTAGTTGTGACTTCAGTGTATTACTCTATTAAGTACAGTTCCTTAAAACCTTGTAAAAACATAGCTAAAAGAATGTACATTTTAGGTAGCATATGACAAGTATACATAATTTTAAACTAATGGCCAGCTCTAAATGATCCAACTTGACTAGTACCTTGGGAGGAATGACGATTTTTGAATGTCTCTGTCTACTTGCTGTGCAATGCTTTGAGCTTGATGTACAGCTGTGCTCCCAGTCCCATGCACAAGGAGATGGCAGTGCAGTAGTTTGCTCCCTAAAAAACAAAGTTTCATTTAAGTCACATATAATCACAAAAGAATTACTGTGAAGCCTGGAACACTGAAGTCCTAGAGACAAAGAGGATATAAAATATGTTTCCCTTATCAGTTTGGCATACTTTAGCTTCCTTGGCAATCAGGTGGGAACAGTGCTTGAAAAATGGAGATACTCAGCAATATTTACACTCTCAGCAAGACTGCAGATTCAGTTCAGCACTGTCCCTCAGCAGGTATCTGTGCCAAGCATGAAAGCAAAGCAAGCAACGCATTTTTGCCAGCCTAATAGGGTACAGACAGAAATGCTTTGCACTGGTCCTCTCCACAAGCCATCTGGCTTTTCATTTCAATTTAGTTTTAGTCTGATTGTTTAGCTTGCACAAGACTGTACAAAGCAAAGCTGGTAACAGCATTGTATCTTGAGCAAAACATCGGTAAGAACAATGATACACGCACTCGGTGACATCAGCTGGTAACTTCAGTTGACAAATGATAGAAAAGAAAGAATTCTCAATGTAATTTTCTATCTTCCTTCTCCTGATCAACAGGTTCTAGCTATCCCTCTTGGGCACAAGTAGCATGTTAGCTTCCATTCAGCATCCCTGTACAGGCCTCCTCCTCTCCCTGATTCCTTGCCCTAGTCCTTGATTATCCTGTGTAGGAAAACACAAAATGAATGGTTTAACTAAAATGAAGGAGGAACTTTTGCCAGAAATAGAAACAGAGGGCAGTGGTTAGAGTTTGTTGGTGGCTTTTGTTCTGTTTTTATAAGAAAACCAACCCACAGCTTGATAATTTTAATTCTGCCCTCTCAAAAAACCATTTTTCTGAAGCGTTTCATCTTCAAAGAAGGATATAGCCAGACTTCCTTAGGAAAGTACATTAGCCATACTTTCAACAGGTTTGGGTTTATTTGGTTGTTTTGCTTTAGTATTTTTCCTCTAATGTATAGCTGTTTTTTTCATTTTGGTTAATAGTCTATTAACCATTTTTAGATAGCAGGAGAGCCATAAGAAAGAGACACTGAAAGAGTACTGCAGAACTTCCCCAACTCCCTCCAAGTCTACCCCATGTTTTGGTGTGTCTGGTATGTGGCAACTCCCTTTTCCCAAGCACAAATGTAATGAGGTCACAGGTTCAAAAAAGCAAACTTAAAACTTCTAAGGTATTAAAAAATACATTAGGTCTCAGATTAACTTTTTTAAAACTGTAACAGTGAAAGTACCTCCCAGACATCACGCTATGAAACCAGAAGGTCATTTTCCCCTCTCTCTTTACTCTTCCAGCATAAAAACAACTATTGAAAATTAAACTACTGTTTTAAATCAAGACATGATTTCAGAAGTCACTGAACAAACGGCTGCTTAAGATGAGTTTATGTGATGACCAAAATGCAGCTTGGGCTATGCTATGCATTATGAACAAAAATCAGTTTATTGTTCTAGGATGTACACAGAATACTATTCTAGAGGCTGCAGAAAAGTCACACAAGCAAGCTAAATGCTTGTGAAACTACCAATGCTGCCATCATTTTCCCTCTATGTGAAGACGCTAAAAGTTACAAAAAACAATCGGTCACAGAAATCACATCACTATTCCAAGCAAAGATGGAAGTAGAAAAACTGACTTTTGTAACATCTTTGATATGAAAATGTAAATAAATATCTTAGCAAAAGAACATATTTGCCTTTCCTGCCTTCTTTTGCCCCTTAGTCTGAGATTTTAAGCAGAATTTTCACAACTTTTTCAAGCAATGGCTCTGAAACTAGCATCACACTCTAATGCTGTTCTTTTATTTTAGGAGATGATTAAGAAAAATAAAGAGAATGTTTAATTGTGCACCTGGATGTGTGCAGTGAGGAGCTGACAGATGAAGATTCTATACCCTATATTCAGTAGTAGGTTTTGGAAAGTGCCTCATTATGTTACATTTTTTTCCTATAAACATATACACACACTTTTAAGATACCTTTTTTTGTATGAATGTGATGGGGTACCTCTAGAAGTTCAGTGGTAAGCTGATGCTAGCAAAGTGAGTTATTAATCTGATTATTCCAGTTTTATAAAATAAGGAGCCCGTAGCTACAAAAAAAAAAAAAAAAACAAAAAAAAAAACCCCAACCAAAAAACCCCCCTAACACAGTGCTTTTTTCATCATTTGGTTTACTTTGCCACAATTGCTGGTTACCTTTAATTGCTTGAAAGTTTTAATGAAAACATAAAAGGGATCCCTATTACAGTCCAATGACAACAGCTTTTCTGCTTTTCTGAAACATAATCCAAACACATCTTAACCAGCTTGAAACTGCAAGTGTGTACAAGAATCACATTAACTAAACCTTTCCCTGAACGTAGGGAGGTGTCCAAATATGAATGCTGGAAATAAAAACAAATTTTAACAAATTTTGTATTTTGATACTGGCTAATACTCAGTAGTAGCGCAAAGCCAAGCAGTCACAGTTACGAAAGAAAAAATAATGGACATTAGAGTTAACAAGTTTCATTTTCAGAAAAGCCCTGACTCTGTCCAAAACAACCTTCTGGAAAACTAAGAGGAATTCTTCAAGAATGTATCATTACTTTTCAAAGCAGGTACTGAAAATATCAAGAGCCATTATGTACCGTTTCATCAACATGTAAAGAGTGACTGTGAAATTCAAAGACATTGACATGCACATAACTTACATGGAGTAATCAACGTCAGAGTCTAGGAAACTCCACGGTCCTATGTCCAAATACACTGCACTGAGAATCCCTTTAAATGGGCAGCTGTTTAACAAAAAGCCCTACAAGCACACATTAACACAACCCCTGAAATTTGGGACCAACTTGAAAAATAGTTGTGTTCATAAAAGGCAGTAAAGCATTTACACCAATGTATTTTTAGACTAGTTTTTGTGGTTCTTGTGATAGATTTGAAAAAACCCTATAAAAATCATACGGTACACAGTTGTTTAATTGCTTTTATTGTTGCTACCACCATTAAAGAAAGCACTTTTGTGGAAAAATTACAGGATAAATTTGAATTCAGTTACAGCCAGTCAGAGTTGTACTCCCAAGGTTTTTTTTAAGTCTTGCTTGCACAGAACTATTCCAAACTACTAGAAACATACTATTTGGTCTTGGACAAAAGCCCCTCGCATTTGAACTCCTCTACAATGTCTGAAACAAAGTGAGAGTATTCAACTATACTATAAAAATGCGAGAGATTAGAAAAGACTGTGAAGATACCCTTCATCAAGTACTACTCATACAGGGGCAGGTGGGAGAGAATGACAATCCTGTTTTCCACACAATGGAAGTTTTTGCTGGAAACAATTATGAACAGAAAGATTTTCCAAAGCCCAGTGTTCAAGTTGTGCTGTACAAGAAAGCCTTCCAGATTGTTTTTAACAAAATCAGAAAAACCTTCTTGTAGGGAAACAGTATTCCTAAGTATGATGAACTCCTGCTTCTTAACAGGTAAGTAAAGTTCCACACACAAAGTGTGTGTTTATCTTCTCCCATTTCAGAAACTGCATGTTCTCTGATGGATACAAATTAAAAGACACGTATTTTTAAATAGGTAGGGAGGAACACACACATACACACAGAGGTTAGCAGCAAGTAATAAATGCAAATAACCATTTCATTTTTGTTCTGATGAGTATATACATGTTCACCCTTTCTGTTCTTCAGCTAACTCCTGATTTAGAAGTAACCCCTTCTCCTAACTATTCTACTAGCTAAGGACAGGTTGTACACAGAAATCTCTAATGAAACCACTAACCACAACTGCTGAAGATACAGAACTTGAAAGGTACAAACCCCCTACCTTTTTATGAATAACTCTTCTCTTCCTGTTTACCAGTTTTAAAAATGCATGAGTCAAGGTGAGCAGTTTTTCCCATAGTTATTCACTCATTGTTTTTTAACACTTACCCTGGATGTTGCCACAGATTTGCATGTCTACCCTCAGGAAGCAGCTCCCTTTTGTTAAGGGGAGTAATACCTATCGCTGCTTCCAAAATAGTTATGTATTTCTTGTACCGCATCCTGCCTTTCTCAAGGGCTCCACCACGCTAAGGTATCATCCAAATGCAGATGCTGCAACTGAAGTCATGCCTCTTCACTTATCTGAATTGGTCCTTTTCAAAACATACTGTGAAGCACAAAAATAATGCTTTTCCCCCTCTCCCAGGCTTGGACAGTTCACAGGGACGAGAGAGAAGCCAAAGAAAAACTCGTACCAGATTCCCCAGAAACGTCATTGTTACGTAATTCGATCTTTGAATAAGACACTAATGAAAATGATTGAAGAGACAATCACGGTTCTAAGCCTGGCCGGATAATGCACACTCTCCAATTGACTAATCCTTTGCTAAATCTCTGCTGTCTATAATCTTTCAACTGCTAATGGAGCACTAGGTAACTTCTTTGTCAAATCCATCCAGGGAATAAAAGAGATCTGCACAGAAAACTTGAGACCATTTTAGAGAGTGACAGACAAAAATAGCTTTTGCCTTAACTTTTCTCACCAGGAAAGCTCTGTACACTGGAAGTGTCACAAGGGATTTATGTCATATACTCAGAAAAGGCATGGAGAAACACTTACTTATGTGGCTTGTACAGAATTAAGCAAGCTAGAAACTCACATTATGATACCTACTAGTCATTCAAATGTGCCTCACATGATGCCAGAAGCCACTTCCCACATCAAAATTGTTTCAGCCAAGAGGTAAGTAATTGTGCATGCTAAAGACCTCAGGTATGAACTATGAAAGTGGAGACAGATGTACATGTTGAAAGAAATATCAGTAACACATCAGAAACACCGTAGTACTATTGAATTGTAATATTCTGAGATGTACCTGATTGCAAAACTAAGGAAATGTTGCTGTAATGCTTCTGACTAAGAAATGAATGCTTACATATGTATATATACACTTACATATATTATATAAATATTATGAACTTATGCAATAATATGGATAGAAATGTAGAAAGAACAGATGTCACAGGAATACTGATGCCTTGAGCCATAACTCCCTCTGTAAACTGTGCATTTTAGTTTTTCCCCAGTATTATTAGACACGTCTGTATTTCTGTTGTGGCCACTTCATATCACATGCTACTTATTTAGAAGCCAAGATGAAAACTGCCAGTTTTCACTCCTTGTACTGCAAAATACTCAGCTCTTCACAAGATTTGTAAAACTATTTCTAGATCCTACATTTTTAAAAATTCCACATTAAACACCACGTTTGGTGTTTAATATTCAGTCGCATTTGGAGGTTGTACTAATCTTATATAACAAGCACACATTGAACTCTCTCAAGTTATTACTAAATTGTAATTATGAGACCGGACTTGGAAGAGCAAAACAAAATCAAGCATCTTTTAGATTCAGAGAATACCACTACAACTGTCAGAAGAAAAGAATTAGTTTTCACTTGCCTAGTTGCATGCTGATAAGGAGTATGTAGACTGAAATTTTGCAGTGTTAAGAAAAATAATTCTTATACTAAACCCACATGAATTAAATTAAGCAAAGAATTACTTCTCCAAGTCTAAAAAAGTCACTTAACTACAACTTTAAACATCTGTATGCAAAGCATTAAGAAGCTTAGGGAACAGAGTACTACTAGAAGCCTGCAAGCACAGCAAACATCATTAAGCTTGCATGCATCCTGATTTCTGATAGCTTTGGCAGCTCTATAGTAGAGGCTGTACTGACAAGGAAAAGACAAGTGAGCAGTTTTTGACAATGACAATTTTTAAGAATATTCTAACAGTAGCAGTTCATGACAATATTCTGTTTTACTTAGGAGCAGAAATGTTCTCATAAAATCCAGTCTTCTCTCAAAGCTGGCTTTGTTAGTGACTTCAGAAACTTTCTCCTAGAAAGTTTTGGTACTTCTTTCTGTCCATCGTCTCCCCTTAACACTTTTTAAACACAAAACTCTCCCCTTATAGATCTAAGAAACAGTTCTTAACAAAACTTCTCAAAAGTGATTTTCAAGCCAGTCCTATGCAATGTCTAAAAAGCATTTAGTGCAGTTCTGGTCCATCTTTTGTCTCTTGGGGCAAAGGCAATTAATTCTGACTAGAAAAAGGAGCCCCATGAGAGTTTTGTACACAGTGAATCCAAATGCATGCAAAAAGCACAAGTTACTCCCAAGTACTGCTTTCTGTTAAATGGTGTGTGAAATCTCCAAGTATCTAGAGGGAGTAAGACTGACTCACAGTTTATCAACTTCCTTCAACTTTATTTGGAAACAGAAACTCAAAGCTGCTAGTACACGCATTGTTAGGGAAGGATGGTTTTTACAGAGCAAACAAAAGGTCTAAAGCATACCTTCGTACATTATTTTCTGTTGGGGAGTTATCATTCACTCCCCTTTTTCTATCTTTGTATTTTTCCAGGAAGAACAGAAACCAAGTTTTACTGGAAAGAAAAAAGGGGAATTTTCTTAAGTGGGGACACACAAGCAATGGCTTGGAAACTACAATGTATTCCTGGGAATAGGGAAAGAATGACAGAGCTTTTTTCTCCATTAAAGAAACATTTATGAGATCAGAACGAAAGTTTCCTTTTGCTCTAATCCTCAGCAGAATGAAAAATCATACTCTCTTAATTAGATGAAAAACTTCATGTAAACTGATGACAGAAGCATGATCACATCTTCAGTCTCTTCAGACCCAACTACAAAAGAGACAGCCATTGACCAACATAGCCATTAATTACTTTCCTCTTGGGAAAGAAACAAAATCCTGTTCTTTCTTGTCTCTCAACAAAAATCCGTTGAACAACTACAGATCAGAGGATTCTCCTATGAAGAGAGCAAAGAAACAAAGCCCTCCTTCTACATGCATTTGCTCAGGTGACAGGAATAACGATGACAGGTAATTGTTAACTTTCAGAACATACACAGGTTCCATTTCAGCCATACAGCTAAGAAATAGCTTGCAATACTACCAGCTCATATGTAACGGTTGATCTGTTGAAAAAATCTTGAGTTAAAGGAGCATCCAGGATCAGATTGGGAGTGTGTGGGGCAGGAACAGTTTCATGGAAAGAGAAGGACCCGGACACTTCTTTCACACAGCTTCATGGATTGTGGTTGCTTTTGGCTCCTCCTTAGAGATTGTCCCTTCCCTGTACAGTCCATATGTTCCTGGAGATTCTCAGAATCAGCTTATACAAAGTTGTGCTAAGGAGGCTAGAGACACCAGTAGTCAAATCTGCTGGCTATTAAGCAGAGCTAGATGATGAAGCAGATGTTAGAGAGTGCAAGCCAGACTACAGACAGCCTTGTTGTTAAGAATGACATGCAGGGGAGATTTACGGGTTTTCTCTAATGTCTAAAAAAGCCAAACAAAAACTAACAAGGCAAAGCAGATCACAAATAGCTTCAACCAAAATGTGAAACTTTGGTTTTGATGAAGCTGCACATTTTTGAGGTAAGGCTGAGTTTATCAATACAACACTGATGTTAAAGAAATAGTTTTGTGTAAGAGTTACAACAACACAATGCTTTTAGGAGAGCTATCATTGAGCCAGCCTTAGCAAAAAGCCACAGTGGTCCAAAATATCTGAACTCATGCCTTGTTCAATGAAAACATACCCACATCTAACAGACATCCTAAATCTGACATTTCACAGTTATATAAACCACACCCCAGAAAACTGCACATCTTTAAGAAGTAAAAAGAAATTTCTCAAAAGCAGTTCTGGATTGCTGGTATAAAAGGAAGGCAGAGACAAAAGCATGAAAAGGGAGCAGGCACTGGAAAAAATGAGAACAAAAGGGCTTTATATTTTGCCTTGCACACTCATTATGCCCTACTATTGTATCATGAAGTATTTTTGTCTGTCATTTTCACATTATTCATGTGAAAAGAAAGCACTAATGAGTTTCATTTTCTTCCTAGATTAGCAACTGTAGTTATCTGAGGTTCCAACACTCAGATGCACAATGACAATGCTGACCTAAATTCATTGAAGACTTGGGTAGCTCATGTTTCCTAAAAACAAAGCCTGCAGTTGATGAATACACACCAGGGCAGATGCTGTACCAGATATCAGACCAGAGCTCCCACAGCTCACTCTGTTATTTTTAAGCTTGGATCATAAACAAACTAAATACATTCACAACTGCAAGGGCCATCTTACACTGAACAGAAAGGAGCTGACACAGCCTGAGTTCTCATTTGGAACAGAAAACGACAATATCATCTAGCAACATGCCCTTTCAGAAAGCAATCATTTGCTTTAAAAGAAAACAAAAGAAAGCTCCAGTAACAAAACAACTAAAATCCAACCCAAACACTAAGAGTTATGAAATGACCTGAGCATACTTTATTGCCCCATGTAGCTATTCAACTACTATTATGCAATTGCATAATATTTAAGTAAAAAACAACCTCAGCCCTCTACTGTCGAATGCTGGATTTGCCTGGTAAAAAAACAACAAACAAACAACAAACCAAACCCAAACCAAACCAACTAAACAAAAAAAGAAAAACAACCTACATAATTGCATCAGGTTCTAAATCATAATTTATGTACTCAGGAAAAAAATTAATTACTTTCTGAAGTTTGAACCAGGATAACCCTAGACCCTAAGAGCAACAGAAGGCTCCAAATACTCTGTGGAACTGCACACTTTTAAAGGGAGCAGACATGAGGATCCAGCATAGCGCTGCACTTTCTGAGGAAGAGGATAGGTTCAGATGATTGAAAAGTGTCACATGGTTGAACAGCTCTATTTTGACAAAAGCATCTGGAGAGAAATCTGTGTAGAAACTAAACCCGAGTTTAATTTCTCTGGGGACTCCCAAAGAACTTAGAGCACTTGGTCACGGGACTGAAGCAGAACTTTTGACTCTGAAAAAGGTGACATGCATGTATGCCAGCATGGCCATGCAAAACCAGTCCTATCCACTTTGGTGCTCCAATCTTTGTAGGTAACACATCACTTGCAAGCATTCTTCACTATGGTAAGATCCATATATTAGAAGACAAATTATGCCCTACATACGTATTGCCATAAATTTTGTTTTACAAATAGATTGTCTCATTTTTGAGAACTCTTCTGAAGTTCACAGAAATCCACTGCAATTTGGGATTAAGATACACAGACCTTATGCAGCTCATGTTAAGGATCAATCATCAGATTTAAAAATTCATTTTTAACCAGCAATGAGTGTTTTCATACCTGTTTGAAAATAAATCACACTTACAAATCTCTGACCTCAGCAACTTGTAGCTGTTCTAACAGTGCTTTGTTACCCCTGTCATTAGAATGACCACTTCCAGGTTTCCTACAAGAGGATGAAACTGATTATTCTTGAGCATGTAAATACTGTTATTTCAAAAATTAAAAGTCCTGTAACAAGAGATTTTCTTTACCTGACAAGGAACTTCTGCTGGCAGGTTAGAAACTGTCCCCCCCCCCGCTATCACCTAGGCTTGCTCTACATTGAATGCAGTTTTGAAGTAGCCCTGGAATATTAGGCCATTTCCCATCTGAAGATTACAATGATCCAGGAACTTTCTGATGCTTGTAAGTATATCTAGGTTTTACAAAGATACGACACATCCCATTTTGTGCACCATGCTCCTGCCAAAACATTGTTTTAATCACTAAGAAAGATTTCCTGGTTGTCCTTAGAAGACACTGAACCAGGAAAGGGGGGATTAAGCAATCAAAAAAGTATCAGACACTTAATTACTTTGATGCTTCATTCTGAAGAGCTCTGTTGAGATTATAGTTCATGGAAAGTATTGGGATCACCTTAACCCCACTGCATAACCCCCAACACTCAACTTTAGTCTCACAAAAACTCAATGTAGTGGCACTGAGCACCTTAGCAGTTACTGACAGCGATACAGGGCAATAGTGGAAGACAATTAGACAGTTTCTCCAGTCTATGGTGATTTGCTTTTGCAAAGGGAAGAGGAGTCACTAGCACTACTGAAATACAATGTTTAGAGTTTGAGAAGCCGTTTGCATGGAACAAACAGTCCAGAAGCAATTATACCAGTACACCCACCTAAAAGTCAAATAAATTCAGAAAGCTTCCTCAGAAGCCTGGTAACAGCCCTCATAACCCTTATGATAATGTTACACCAAGTATAAATCCTACTGACCATGTCTAATTGGCATACACATGCTTACTCCATGCAAAACATTCGAAGTCTATTCAAGCAGCCTGATAAGCTATCAGTGAGTATTAATACACATAAGCAAATTTCCCATGCCTTCCAGTAGCTGATTCTTGCCATGTCAGGACCTCATGGATCCTGACAAGGATCACTGCAAGAGTTTACAGGTAGACCATTAGACCATGAATGCTTCGTAAATGAAAGAAGCAGTTTTATCAGTCATAGCACATGCTGGTTTCTCTTTTATTTTCTCTGAACCACAGCTGAATCACAGTTCTAAATCTTTAAAATAAAACTTTGCTGAACAAAAGAAAAGGTAAGTCATTTTGCTGGAAATGATGTGACCTTGATAATTACATCCAAAGGTGAAAACCAAACAGACCTTTGTAACCTCTGCTGGAGCACAGATGTGGGACCAAGAGCTTTTGAGTATCATTCTAGCTGTGGGATATGACATCACTTTATAAATCAAAGCTAAGGAGCAGACAATTCAGAGATTCTGCCTGTTTTAAGTGAATAACTATGAGTAACACTGGAGGCGACAAAGTTTTCTGATTGGTTATACGACTCTTAACAGAAGTATGTTCCGATAGCATGTACTTTCTTTTCTGGAAAAAATACGCAGAGGAAACAGGTTTCAAGTAGGGGGAAAGTAACAGCAGAGTGGTCTGTTAAAACGCATATCAGTGGTAGATCAGCCTTGGCACTCCAGGATGGAAACCTAATCGAATGTACTTGGGCTCCAGCACCGCAAACAAGGGCGATACCAACGCACTTTAACAGGGCAATCAAGCATTTTGCTCCTGGAACTGCCTGTTCCTTTGTTTCACAGTTCCCTGTTAACTTGAAACTTCCCCTGACCCAGTTAGCCTAAGCTCAAGGCACGGCTGGAATCCACTCGAGATGTGCCAATTTAAAGATTTCAGGAATTCTCTATGCAACAAAGGCAGCCTAAGCCCCCGACGGTGGGGGCGTGCGCTGGCCCGCGGACCCGCCCCCCCGGGGGGAAAAACCCGGGTAAACAAACACCCCGACTCGCCGATGACATCTCTCCCACTTTCCACGTCGTATCGCACTCTCCCGGGAAGTACTTAGCACGGAAAAAGTCACCGAGAGCCGCTTAATCCCGTTAGGGAAAAGCCGATCCCCTGC
>JAOXXN010000364.1:30159205-30171162 GCA_026770055.1 Myrmophylax atrothorax
TGTTACAACATAGAGCTCAGTACTGATCCCTGGGGCCTCCACTTGTGACAGGCTGCCAGTCTGAGCAAAACCTGTTGATCACCTGTGAGATGATTTCCTGCCTGTCTCACAGACCACCCATGCACTCTGTATTTGACAGTTGTTCAGAAGGAGGCTGTGAGAAGTGTGCCACCTTTCAAATGCATTACTGAGGTCCAAGCAAGCAACATCCACTGCTCTCTCCATGTTGACAGAAGATGGTACTTTGTTTTAGAAAGATGATCAGGTTAGCCTGGCATGATTTGCCTTTGGTAAATCTCTGCTGCATTATCCCAGTCACCTGCTTCATTTGGTTGCTAATAGTTTCTAGGAGGCTCATTACACCACTTTCCCAGGGACTGAAGTAAGACTACTGGGCCTCAAGTTACTTGGGTCCAATTTTGGATTAGTCTTACAGATATTTACCCTCTTACAGTCATCAGGCATGTCCCTTGATTTCCATGGCTTTTCACAAATAATAGACATTGTGACAATGTCAGTCACTTCTGCTGACTCCCTGGGATGTGTTCTCTGCAGGCCTATGGACTTACTTCAGCTGAGCCATTGCAGAGGGCCATGTAACTGGGGGTCAACACGTGCACTGACATAGCTACTTGATCCTGGGGGCTGGGGTCCAGCCACGATGGTGAAGAGGTAGGACAGGAGGTATTGACAGCCTCTGTCTTGTCAGATTTATTAGTAACTTGTTTCCCTGCCTTGTTTAGTAATGGGCCTGTGTATTCCCTGTGCTTTGGCTTAACTGCTCATGTATCTGAATAACCTTTTCATCTCCATAACATCTCTGGCCAATTTCAGTTCATGATGAACCCTGACCTTCATGTCTGCAATTCTGCATGCTCTAGGATCCTAGCAAGGATCTTGTAGTCCTCAATGGGTATTTGGCCACCTTTCCATAGAGGATATGCTTCTTTTTTTTGCTTTTAACAACACTTAAACTCCACAATTTTTTTGGATGATTGCTGCATCCAAGGCTATCATTTGAAGTTATGTTGTCAAGTATGTCTTTTGAGGTTGTTAGCAGTAAATCTGGCAACACATTTTTCCTAGTCAGCATGATCAGAACCTGTAGCAGAATGCAGCCCTCATGTATTTCAAAAATCTCATGGACAACTTGTTCTTTGCTGTACTGTTTTCCCCAAAAATGCCTGGACAATTAAGGTCACCCATGATGACCGGATTCCATTGGCTTAATATTTGCATATTTGCTTGAGAGACAAAGTAAGGTTTTGTCAGCTTTGTCATCCTGGTTGGAACGTCAGTAACACACACCTAACATAATATTCTCTTAAGGTATTTTATAGATGTTTTGTGGGCTCCACAACTTACCTTCATACACTCAGGTTTGTTTTTTTTTTATGAAGTGCAACTCCACCTCCTCTTCCTATCTTTGCATAAGAGTTTGTAGACATCCGTTGAGTTCTTCCATTCATGTGAGTCTTCCCACCAAGTTTCTGTGATTCCTGCCACATCATAACTCAGACTGAGCACAGAGCTGCTGTTCATCCTCTTTGTTGCCCACACTTCATGTACTCGAGGTGGTTGTACTTAGGGTTCTTTGCCTTTGTAAAGTGTTGGGAAGTATTCCCCACTATTCTAGGACACCTACATGCTCATGAGGTTGCTTATGAGTACGTAGGTGTACAGCTTTGGATCCTACCCTTACCTTTGTTAGTTAAAAGCACAGTTCACTAAGTCAGCCAGCCTGCTGCAAGGTTAGGTTGTGTGTGATTAGTCATTTGTCCATTTCAGGATTTCTGAGTCCCTTTTAACAGATTATTTGGGTCAACATTAAACAAGCAACGAATCCAATTAACACAAATCTTACACGCATAGGCTGATCTAATGGGCTACTTGAGATCACAGTTAACTAAGTCAATTCTTCATCTAATTTACCAATGGTACTTGCTACTATTTTGTTTCAATGGAGGCAGGACAGATAACTCCTCTAAGTGTGCTGGACTATTAAATTAGTAGCTATTAAGTGGTTACTATAGATACTCAAATGTTGTTGGCTAAAAATAAAAAAAAAACATCAGTAGTACAGCCTACAGAGAAACAGAGCAGAACATACAAACATGTTTCATTTCCAAGTAAGATCAGATAGAAATGTGTTTCATCTCAACAGAAGAAATTTTTCTTCTGGACAAAGAATCAATCACTGGAAAAACCTCTGCAGGGGAGTGGTGGAATTCCCATTGCTGGACGTTTTCAATGGGGTGCTAGGTAATCTTATCTAGGCTCTCTTTTCCATGAAAGGTTGGATCAGATGATCTCTTGGGGTCCCTTCAACCTGGGTTTTTTTACAATTCTAAGATATTCTAGATTTCTTAAGACAAAAATTAGCTAACTCTGGAGATAAGAAAAATAAAGAATGCAATGAAATCAACATAGAGTATTCAATATGAAAGGAAACGTGCTGTTATTGTTGTCATTGTTTTGGATTTTTGTTTTTTCTTCAATGGAAAACAAATAACAGGAAATAACCTCCTACCATTACAGAAAACTGAAAAGCATTTTGCCATACTTCATTATTAACACAATGGTTAATAGGCAAATAGATTCTTTTGGGATTTGCATTGGCAAGGTACTTAAGCATGTTTTATCTGAAAAATACCTCAGTGAATCTCTGGATCTTGAAGTTAGGCAGGTATTTTAGTCACTTACTGAGCCTGAGTTAAAGGAATTACAGGTCAAAAAGCCCATCAGAATGATGCCTAAATTCCTGTAAAAGACTCACAAAACAACCTTAGTGGAGACAGAGAGATAAGGTAGCCTTTATTGGAAGTTTCCAGGTGCACACCGAAGGTATGGGCACACACATGAGCTAGATGTTACAGCTTTTATAACTTTCAGTAATTAACATGTTGTATCTGTAGCCAACCTGTGATACCATTTTCCCTTGGTGTCCACGCTCAGAAATCCTCAGAACTGCCCTTGGAACCCCTCCAAGGCTGTGAGCTTCTGCTCTTGTTTTGACTACCAGATACCTTATTGTCTCAGTTTGATTTCTTGCAGGAGTTCTACTTTTGGTAGTATGTGTCTACCAAAGGTTTAGGAATGTCTGAGAAAGTGCTCAGTTACTTCTAAATACCACCTAAAATGTAAGAAATTTAGGAAAACTTATATAACTATAAAAAAATCTACAAAATACATATTAAAATCCTTAGGCATCAAGAAACTGTTTGACAACTTACTAAGTAGACATCCAAAACTGAAGCATTATCATTTTCCATTTCCAATGTGCTCTGTTCTGAAGTCAAATAGATGGCACTGTCTTCCAAAGTGAATGTTGAACTTGAAGGTAACCCTTTACTGCAAAGAGAAGGGAGACTAAATTCAACCAAAAATCCAAGCTAGAGAGAGCTCAATCATAGATGAAAATTTAAAACTAGGTTTCTCTTAAACATGAAGATCTTCAAATACTTGAAAAAAGGGAATGTAAATCAACAACTATAGATGTGTTGGCAATGGCTAGATAACTGGAAGCTCGTATTTGGCATACACAAATGCATATATGACATTTAACATACACAAACCACAGTTTTTATTTTTGCATTAACTGAAATTTTATCAGAAAGTAATGCTGTTCTTGAACTACAATATTTAATTAAGGAGTGAAACTATGTCACTTTGCATGTGGCATAACGTCTTTAACTTCAAAATACTTTACTTCCACATTCCACATGGTGTACATTTTGGCACCATTTCTTAATTCAAAATAGGGAAAAAAAGATTCAGCAATTAGGCACAGTAACAGTGGACTTTCTCATGCAGACACAGGTCACTTGTAGGCAAAAGTTCAGAATGAAAAGTGGGAGAAGAGCAAGAATTAATGTAATCCATACAGTTCTGCAAGGAAGTGGTGTTTACAGAGCAGGTGCACTGTATTACTTCATTCCTAGATCAATTTTTTGTTCTCTGCTCTTCAGAATAATGTGAAACTACAAATGAATCCACATAGAAACCTTGTTTTATAAATACAGTTGGCCCACAAAACTGAAACTCTCAAAGGTGTTTTAATGGAATCAGGTACCCATTATTTCATGTCCTTACTAGCTGCCAGTAACTAGGCTTCAGCCTGCCTTGAAAACTCAACTGTCAGTTGTGCAGAGACATGTGTTTAAAGTTCTTACTTATTTATAGACAAAGTGAAAAGCAAAAAATTCTGCATTATAACTGGTTATGAAAGCATGGTTACAGCCATCAGTCCAGATATAACTAATTTCCCCCTCCCTTTGTATTACTTTAAGTATATTTCAGATGGGGTGTAACCTCAGAAAGGTCAAAGCTAGCATGTGAAATAGAAAACAGATTCAAATGCTCAACAAAATAATGGATCATCCATCACTCTCATAGCATACTGACATTAAGAGCCCAACATTACATTCACCAAATTACAATGTTCCTTTTATTATACAGCATATTAGGCATCTTTTCTAAAGCAAGACTATTTCTTTTGTACTGAGGGTGTCCCAGGTCCCACTGCTTTTAGCAACATTATTGTCACAGCCATAACTTGAATTCTATTGAGAAACACGTCAATCACATCAGTTTTATGCCAATGTTTCATTTTACTGATGGAGGAAAAACAGACAGGAAGGAAAAAAGGCCAATTGGCAAAAGCTAGACTGTGTTTTACCATTTCTCATAAAACAAACTCTAGTATGAGACATACTGTTCTTGGCAAAAAGGGAGATGTGGGGAGAGAGTCATATTTGTTTGCAGACTTTTATCTCTCTTGTTTCATAGTTCAGGCCTCTGAAAGTGTAAAGGCTCATTTGTGAAAACCTCATGACATGAGGTGTACGTGCAGTGAGCAGCCAGTGCTGCTATAACAATATACCAACTCGATGGTCAACCTTACCTTAAGGAAAACAGTGCTCAGCATCACTAACTGCACAGCAAGTTGGTCAGGTTGGGGTGTGTTCTTGGCTTTCATTTATGTATCAGGTTAGGTTTAAAAGCAAAAAAAACCCCTGAAATATACATGTTTATATATCCTCTTTTATGTATATCAGGTCACATCACTGCCACCTTTACTGCTGTTATTTTTAATTTCTTTTACTTCCAGAAAACCTCTGGAACACTGAACTCAAGATAATGTGAGGATTCTGTGGTTCACACCAGTGGCATTTTATTTTATATCCTTCATGTATCAGAAAACTAAGATCTAATCCTCCATATTTCAGTTTAACTCGCTGGCTTAGTATGGCACTTCTTTCTCTTCCTTTCTTTACTTTTTTATTAGAAGGCAACAGTTCTTTTGCTCTTAGTTTGTTAAACTACATTCTATGCTGCTCCACAGTCAGCTGTGACTAGCAAACAAAAGCAATGTGGGTTCACCAAGCAGTCTTGGGATTGTTAAGCTACAGGTTTTACCTACAACATAGAACAAAGACAATGCCATCTGCCCTCAGGAGTGTGCCTTTTTTTTCCTACCTGTTACAGAAATACACTATATATAGCCAGGCAGAAAAGGAGTGTTGAAACAAAACCAGCAAAAAAAGTCAAAGAGACACTCCTACAACATTATTATTTAGTTATTTAGTACTAAACTTCCTAAAAATGAGGGGTTTTTTATATAAACAAATTATATATATTATATATATATGTGTGTTAACATACAGAAATAAAAAGGAGAAAAGGGGCAGAAGAAATTCCAAAAATATAGTAGATTTACATGTAGAAAACCAGCAGTGATTAAAGTCCCATTCAAAAGATCAGAGATGAAAGAAGAGAACGAAACAGCACATATGTTACTCCATCTTTCTTCTTACAATCAAAAATTGGAAAATCGGAAAATTGTCACAAGACAAAACTTTCTCTCATATAACTGAAGTTCAGTAACTGGAGCTTCTTCTCTATTGAAAAGAACATGAAATGGCCTCTTTGGGAAGCTAATTTTTAACATGCATAAAGGAGAAGGTGAAACTTCCAAGTCACTGCCACATTAATTTTAATCTGGAGCCCATGCTGGTGTCAGCACGAAAGCAACTGCTTTTGCCAGGTGCTGAGCTCTGATGCAACTTCATACATTATTAAGCATTCTCTGATACCTCAATAACTAAAAGATTAAGTGTAATTGGCTCAGAAAAAGTTAAATGGATAAAGAACTCTATTTTCAGAAAATCTAGATGCCTTGCTGACCCTTTTACTGTCACTAACCACTTGGTACATGATAATAAGGACTGACAATCCTTAAATATTTACACTGAATTCTGGGAATATTTGGTATTCCTCTTGCTATGAAAGTAACTTACGTTAGAACCTAGACTTCAGTGAAAAAGTAGTAGGAAAAGCAAATTTCAGTTTAATCTTTCTTAAGACTGTGAACTTCACAACACAGAGATCACCATGTTAGGTGTAGTAGGAGGCTTAAACCACTGAAATTTAAATGTGGCTTAGTAAATTCATGAAACTGATACATTATCCAGATTTGCTTTAGACTTCACTTTTGAAAACAGACTGAAATTTTGTATTTTGTTATGTGTCTAGAAGACATATCAAGAAAGATTCTCTCTTCTATTCCCATGAACACTTCGTAAACCAACTACAATAAACACAAATATTAACTTCTGATACCACCAGAGGGAGGAAGTTCTGTGCACTTAGATGGCATTGTTTTCTTCTAATGCTTGCCTATATCATTAGTAAAATATCATTCTGTAAGAGTAAATGAAATATATGATAGTTTTTTGTCTAAAAATGTTTTTGATGCTCCTTCAGAACTGGAGGTAGAAGCATTATGCTCTTTAAACCAGTATTTTTCAATCTGCTTTTCTGCATTCCTTGTCACAGTATTGTTGCTCCAACAAAGTATAATGTATAAGCAAATTAAAATAAATTGTTCCTTTTAACACTACCCCTGAACAATTTTAGACATTATGCATTAGTATGTAGACATGTGTTAACTACTACAGCTGTAATCCTATCATAGGAAGAAAAAGAAAATGATCATACACCTTAAAGCACAAAAAGTTCTTCGGATACATCAAAATATAGGTTCTATCAGCACATCAATAACATTTACAAATTACAGGATTTTTTCAAATTAAGTAACTGAGTTAAAACTGACAGATAACATGGAATGTTCTGCATAAAAGAGCAAAACCAAAAATCTTGTAATTAATCTCTTAACAGCAATACACATGCTGTTAGCATGGTAACTGAAAGGTCAAATTTCCGCAACAGCATCATCATAGATGCACTTACTGCCAGTTTTAATGAGGACTTCTGGTAGGCCAAGACAAATTGGTGGAGGGGGCACAGGAGAGAACAAGCACCAGTCCCATATACACAGTGTATCAGGAAGAACATTTCAGTGGAACAGCGTTTTAGTACAATTTCTACAGCGCACTGAGTTCTCATCCTTAATTCTTAGGTTGAAAAAGAAAGAAAAGCCAAACAAAAATAAGCGTTTTTACAGGTACTTTATCCCACTCAGTAATGCCCAGCCACAATGAGTGTGCTCAGCTGTACTGTGGCCTCCTCTGCCTAAAGCATTCTGTTTTATCTTGATTCTTAATTAAAAAAAAAAAAGACAAAAAAAATGGACAACTAATCCCTTCACTGTAGAACTGGGAAAGCTTTGTTTTTGCTTAAGACACAATTATATGTTGCTTCAATCATAGTCAAATTGTCTTTCCCATAGGGGTTCCCTCAGTGTCTCAGCACATCTGTTCAAAGTACTTAAACATTCAAAGTCTTTTTCCTCCACCTAACTGCTCATTATCAGGAAGCTTGCATGAACTCAATCCACTTTGAATTAGATTCAGAGACACTTGTCTAAGCTTCAGAAACTAAGGGTGGTGGGTGGACAGGCAGAATATTTAAACTTAACATATAAAAGTTAGTTTACATAGAAAACCAGACTGGCAAAAGAGGTGATTAATATTCCTTACAACAGGAAAACTAATATCTACACATTCCTTCCATTGAAAAAACAACAGAAGATTTTACTTTTGTTATCCAAGCTCTTTTTGAAAAAGTTGTTTGCTAGAATGAGAAGTCATGGGAATTTCAGCTCAAAGTTTGGATGTTTCAGGAAATTTGACTGTATAAGAGAAAAATACCAAACCCCAACACCTCAAAGCCTTCCAAAATCTCAAATGGTCTCCACTGAAAAAGAGCAATGCAAAGGTAAGACAAACAAAAGCAAGAAAAATATACAGATGAGCAGGAATAAGAAGAAAGGGAAGGCAGAAGTCCATGCTAGATACACATCTTACAGAAAGGAGGTACGTAATGCATAAAGAGAAAGAATTAGATTTCCTACAGATTATTTTCCTAGTCTTAAATGGATCAGAAGGATTCAGCAGTCCACCTTATATAACCCACAATATCTTTGCTTTGCTCTAAATACCGAGAGGTGAATTACCCCTTTATGTATCATGAGATTTTGTTTGGGTATCAGACTGGAAGCCATGAGACCTGCTGAAAAAAACATCAGAAATAAATTTTCTGTAATCTTGAAATACATAAAATGTGAGTTTTAAAACATTTACAGTTTAAAATACTTTTAAACATTTTCAAACAAGTTTCAAACATTTCCAGGAGCACCTGTAAAGGCATTAATCTCCTTCAGCTCTCTACAATCCAAAAAGCAATCTCAAATGAGACAAGAGTCATACTGCTTAGGCCACTCAGATTTGTTGTCTAATTTAATTAGTCAGTATTTATTAAGAAAACTTTTCTTGGAAAGGGGAAAAAAAAATCTTTTATCACTTCCTCTGTATAAATAATCCCTAATATAATAATAGGTATTACATTTCATAAGGTAAAAAAAATGAACCCTTTCAAAGAAGTGGGTTTGGACTAAAATTTAAATTTTCTAGTGGAAAACAGACAATTTAGGTATTGAAATGTCTGCACCAAATATAAACCTGCTTGAGGAGTGGAAAATCTGAAAATTTTAATAGAATCAATAAATAGTTAATTCTGTTCTCTTACTAAATGAATACTTGACATTGTTTATGACAGAACCACTTGACTGAGAAACAGCTTTATGGAACACAAACCAGCTATTTTCTGACAAACATGAAAGCCTGCATTTGCTGAGTAACATCAAGCATGTGTCTCCTTTTTTCCCTTTTTCCTTCCCTTTTTTATATCAAGTTCATTTTGTGCTGAAAAATACATCTATTTTCCCTTCCCCGCTATTCATTCATACTGCTACTAGTTCCTCTTCATACTGCCTGGATAGCACCTCAAGTTTCCTCTAACTGTTCAAGGACTGAGGAATAACTTGGTAAAAAATAATCAGCTTGCAACCTGGAAAAATACTCCTAATATGCTGTATGTTTTTGACTGGTTCTCAGTCTCTCTTTCACTTTATTAAACAAGTCCCCAGATGCTGCTCCACATTATCTACCAATTACTTGTGTTAGTTCTAATCTATACCAAGCCAGGTCTACAAAAATGCTCCTCACAAGTTACAGCCTCAGGAGCTGGCTCTGGCTCAGCAAGTCACCTCTGCCTGCTCAACCTCATTGGCAGCGAGAGTCCCTCAAGTTCTACCACAAGTGCTGAGCATCCTCAAGAAGAGATGGTGCTGATCTCCTTTTCTTATGTTAAGGGCCGTTTCCCTCTCTCTGGGGAAGAATTACGTTCATGGATGATAGAATCAGAGGGTAATTCTGAAAAAAACCCCAAATATAAATTACGGTGTGAACTTCAAGGTATCCAAAAGCATTACTGCTCTCTTTTTAAAGAGGCAAATGATAGCATCCCTCTTCTAACTGGTGTGGGAACACACTGCTTCTTAGCATTAATAGGAGTCCAGGAGCTGTACAAATATCACATTATTACTATGCACATAGGATTATTTACCCATATTGCCCTAACCCAGAGGCTTCTGACAAGTTATAAGCAAATTCATATACTCACTACTTTGTGCTAGGACACTTTGAAGGACAAGCTAAAAGCCTGACAAAGCAGTTGCCAAACTGTAATGCTCTTAAATAATGAAGCTGAATGTCACAGTCAAGTACATATTTAAAGACTGAAAGCCAGCTCACATTCATAAACAAATCTTTAATTCAGGCTTTGTTTGAAAGGCCACTTCAAAATTTCTGTTTATTAGAGAAGAATGACAAAAACAATGAGTCCTGCATCACACAATTTTCTAATATTCAAAGGCAGAACCCCCAGCAAGAAAAACAGATATCTACAATTCAATCCATCATCACATAGCATGGGGGTTTTGGTGTTTTTGTTTCTCTGCTAGCTTTTCTTGTGGAAGGACTGAAGTTCCTCCAGTGAATCATAAATACATAAATAAAACTTCAGATGGATATATTATTTAGTGCCCAGAAAACGGAAGGAGCTCTCCACACTGATGCAGAAAGCAGGCAGGGTGCAAAACAGCAAGTGAATCATCTTGTGGACTTTAGTTCAATATTCAGCATGCTTAGCAGCTTTCTTAACTCCTAAAAGAAAGCCATTAGCTATGACAGGAAAACTAATCCTTATGAATTGTAAAAACTGAGATTGAGACATGCACCACTACTTGATGAGGAGAAAGAAACTGCCTCCAAGCCCTAGCTGAAGAGGGCACATTTAGACCAGCAAAGATGCCAGTTGGTAAACTCCCAGGGCAGGTCTCTTGGCTACACGGTAAGATGTTTTGACATAAGACATGGAGAGAGAGCCACATATCTGTGAATGATGATGCAAGGTCTGCTGTGTTAGAGAATATATCCTCCTGTGTTGGTCAATTAAAAGTATGCATCCCTGGACTGCAGACACTGCAGTCACAATATGATTTTGTAAGGTAAGGATGTATACGGTATTCACATTGCTGGCAACATCAGAGGTTATTTTGTTGTCTGAATCACAACTGGAAAGTAAACAAGTTCCAACATACAATCAAGGCATAGACCTGCTAAAAAACGTACTTATTTTAGACTTATTTTGCAGTATCTTTATAGAAAACTATCAAGGACTTGCACATAGCTTTTTTCTATAGTTAATTTATGGAGATTAAAGAATATTTGAAATGTTTTATTTGCAGTAAATCTGAACTCTATTCAAACAACTCTGCACTTCTGTTTTCTTGACTGAAGTTAATACAAAGCAGCTCAGTAGTTTTAGTTGATGCTTAAAGCAAATAAAAAACCCCAGTTCTCCATAACTTTATTTCTATCAAAGAAAAAACTTGGTAAAAGATCATGGTATAATAAAGTCCTATAGCTAAATTTTGACAGAAGTTGAACCGAATGAGCTCTATTTCTTCTAATGCTTAGTCTTTAGTAGTTTTATTTCCTAAAGCTTGTATAGAGGCATTTTGGTTCTATAATTCCATCTTTGGTACTACACCCCTAAACCGCATCTCATTCCAAATTTTTATAGCAAACCATCAGCCCTATGGAAAATGCCACATCAGTGAGGTTTATTTCAACTTCATGAAAATGGAAGCTATAAATACAACTTTGATTAAGTAATTGTGCAAGTAATCTTTTTCTAAATGTAATTGGTAAATATTTAATAGAAGGTAAAATCCTATTACCTCAAGATTGCTTTTAAAATCACTTGATCTTTTTGGACCACAAGCAGTTTAAAGTAAAGAACTACATCTTGGCACATGAGTAAGTAATCAAACTTATACACTAAGTAATTTGGGATTCCAAATTATTCCAAACAAAATTCAAGATACTTGAGTTCACAGTGGCTACCCTTCTTGATGAAAACAGACAAAGAAATGGCTATTCTGTGATATGACACGTGGTGCAGAGATCCACAAGTGGGCAAGTTGAGAAAACACAGCACACTCAGGTGCACCAGGGACATACAGGCACATGCAGAGACAATCTCCCAGCAGGACTTCTGGCTTAACCACGGTATTGGCCATTACACCTGGCAGACCTCCAATAGTGCATTTCAGAAAAGGGCTTAGTATATGCATTGTGGCAAATTATGAG
>JAOXXN010000364.1:30180729-30196543 GCA_026770055.1 Myrmophylax atrothorax
AGCACCAGCCCCTACTGGTGGGATGAACTGTATTATACATTTCAAGCATATTCAAAACTAGTGAATCATACAAATATTTTCCCTTTTAAAGGTTAATTCTTCAAGAACTTTTTTTAGGTATCTATTTTTTGAAATTATGAATTATGACATACAGCTATATTATACAAAATCTTCCGGACATTTGAGTTACGTTTTTTCATGCAATGTGTATTTTTCAGTTACAGATTCATCAGTGTCCTGCTAAGTGCCTGGTCTTGTGTAGGTTATAAGGACAAGCTGATGATATTAGTTGTTTTTTGAAAGCTCAACAAATAAAATCAGAGCATGCGTTTGGAAGATTTTAAGAACAGCCCAAACCACATTGTGATGTTAGGTTACTAATAACCCAGAGCTAGCTTCTTTTTTCTGATCAATATATGTCAAAGTTCCATTAGCTGAAATATCAGCAGTTTAAAAAAATAGTGAAATCTACCTACCCCATCATAAACAAGAGCTTTCCAAGAATGTTCCAGCTTCTTCATTAACCTAAACATGCAAAAACAAAATCAGAACTGCTTTATAAAGTTTCCACATTTATAAATAATTTCAGAATAGCTTATTTAATGAAAACTTGAAATTCAACTTACCTATAAGACTGGAGTATATCAATAATACCCATAAATAGAAGCAGCTTTTCTCCTTTATGGTTTTTTGCTGGAATACCTCCCATTCTGAGAGAATTTAAAAAATTGTAGTTAGATTACCTATTAATTACATAAATTATGTATTAATGTGCTTTTCCAAAATTTCTTTACAGACAGATCAGGGACAGAAAAAGCAACAGTATCAAGCTCAGTATCCTAATTGCCTGGGCCTCCAGTTGGTCCAGGGTATTTACTCAGCCATGGTCTTAAGGAGTAAGATGTTCATTCTAAGACACTCTCTTCCCTCCCCCACCTAGAAAAAAGGGGTCCATTGCTTTTAGAATCAGAAATGGAAATCCATTTTGCATTTTGTCAGCTTCTGTTCACATTCATGAGTCTACTACAAACCAGAAGTAAAAGAGACAGGATGCAGCACATGCAGTACCACTGAATCATTTTTACCATTTTGAGAAACAAACACCCGAAGCTGCTATCAAAGACATGGTTGGGAGTATTTTCCCCCTTTTGCCACTAAAGCAACAAAAGAGGCTTGCCACCTACTCAACCTTCTCCTTTTTTTTGGTGGTGGGGCGAGGCAGGTCACAGTATGGTGTGGTAGTGGGATGCGGTGGTTGGGAGGATGGGGAGAGGAGAGGGAAACATGTCTTTTATTTTTCTAAGCATAAGGGAAACCTTGTAAGAGACAGTGAAATTTAAATTACTGTAAAATCCTATTACTGTAAACTCCAGCTCCATTAACTGGTCAGACACTCAGAAGTTAAATTATTCACAAAACTATGTTCTGTCAGCTTCTCCTGGAAATTATGACTAGAAATTAAACCCACTGCTTGCAGCAGTTATTGCGGCTGGGTATCCGTTCTCATCCTCATCCTTATATGGCCTTTCAATGAACCACAGCAGAAGACTGATCTATGTGTCTTTTCAGTGAGATCTAGGCTTAGTTTCATCCACCTCAGTGAGGTTTGCCCCACTAGCAGTTATGTCAATATGAGAGAGGAGATAGTGCAAGCAGCCAAGGAAGGACTCAGCTGCTGCAGTAGCTTTTTCACTACATTCTCAAGATCTGGGGATGTATGATCTGTATTAGCTCAAGTGATGTGGATCCCAGGTGGGTTTCCAGAGATCATAAACACAGGGTCCTTCTAGAATGACCTACATAATCAGCTTTGCCAACACCCCTCAAAACTGCCAGTGCAACACCTCTGCCACCATACAATGCACCATACATACAGCACTGACATTTTTCTGTGTGAATGTGAGTGAGCTGTAAAAACTGAGTGCAGTAAAGCTCCAATTTATATTCTAATGCTAAATATCATAATTCTCCTATTTGTTTGCTGAGGGTTTAAGCACATGCTTCTGTATGATTAGGTGCATGTACTTACACAGTACCCTTGAGAACCAGGAGAAAAATATATCCATAATTTAAAATTAAATCCTCATTATAATGAAGGACTAATTATATACAATGCTGAATGATGAAGACAATGTTGTCACTAGCACTATATATATCATGAAGGAAACAATAGAATAACTGCTGTCTGTATACTCAAATTTCTACTGCAGTTTTGGCTAGACAGAAAAATAAGAGGAAAGCAGGAGTTCTTAATCTTAGGAAATATCATCTATGACTGTACTTCAGTGGCTGATGATATGGTTCTACATATTGAGTATACTGTTTCAAGATGAAAATGACCACTGCAGAAATATCCATGCCAATGTGAATAAATACTGTTTGCTTATGTCTCACAAGGCTGCTTCCAGTTAAAATTAGACTATAGCTGGGAATCTTGTAATATCTGTCTTATAACATCTCCCACTTGTGCATACACAAGTCACCCTGAAATAAACAAATTTGCTATCATGTATTTAAAGATGATCAATCTACTAATCAACATTTTAATTTCATGCTCTGTGGCAAATCTTGATGATGCCATTTTTTGGGAAACAAACAAATGAAAAAAACCCCTTAATTTTTCAGCTCCTGAAATGCAGTGTATTCATGAATGTTTTGTCTGTTAATATTTTAATAGTAACTTTAAGAGTGGCTTATGCACTTACGTGTTTGTTGTCTCTGTGGGGACTGAGTCCCCCGACTTTCCAGGGCCCTGTATAGACTCCATAGCTGTGGAATAGAGAACTTGACGTCCTCCATGACGTTTTGGGTCTGCTGCACTTTGAGAACCCTCTTCCTCTTTTTCGTTCACATGACTGTTGAGTAGGTGGATTCCCAGTAGCAGGCTGTAATCCATGATCTTAAAACTTTCTAGAACCTACCAACAAAGAAGAAATAGCTATACTGAAACAAAAGAAGAGTTAATAGCAGCATTTTGCAAAAATCACACATTCAAGTCACAAGCTTCTCTTATTAGGAAAATGTGTGAAATTATAGTTAAGATAAAAATTTTACTATCCCACACAAGTCATATTGCTAGTTATCCAATTAGTTAAATGCTCTTGTTACAAGTGGGAAAGAAATATGCATATCTGAAATGTAACCTGGTGTTATTTTGTAGGCAAGGAAGATAATTCTAGGCAACACATTTTAATTTATAGCAAATAATCAATTAATAGTTCCATCATGTGCTTACAAACTTTTTAAAGTCATCTGTAATGCCATGTTCCAGACCTTACTGAGCACTTTTGCCTATTGTATTCTCTGTCTCCTCTCTACCTCCTGTTTAGAACAGAGAGTGTATTCTTGGAGAACCTTCAACTGTCAAGAAAAACATTTGCTACCACCCTGTCACTAACAACTGATGGGATATGAGTATAAAAATCTTGCACCTCTCCATTAGGCTAAATATGGCCTATCTAAAATCAAAGACAAGTATTACTTCTGAAGCATGTCTTAATCAACCAGCCTTCTCTTCTAGTTCTACCAACCATTTTTGTGTCTGTCAAATAGGCAAGTTTCCTTCCTTTTCTCATGCACCTGTACTGTCATGAGTTTCCAGTCGGCTACATCATTATGAAGTGTGGCATGCTGCCATTGAAAAGGAAAATACAGTTCAAGTCAATATCTAAAACAAGCTGTGATCACATCTAGTAATATAACCAGACAACAGCTATGTTTAATGTCTTACATAACAGCAGTGCTAAGTGGAGTGAATAAAGCCAGTAACAACCAGGAGGGATATTCCTGTGCCACTCACTTCTCCTTTACCTCACTAAGCTCGGCAATGATTCATTGTACATTTTGACACACAATGTCCTAAGATAATGGTAATGTAATTTTTTGGTACAGAATCAAGAGACTAGTATATATTTTTACATAAACAAGAATAAAATGTGGTTTTGAAGACATGACACAGCAGTAGCTCTGGGTATGTAATTTTGATGAAGATTATCCTAATATAAGTATTTTTATATAAATCATTGAGATCATTGAGTAGAAACATCCCTTCTCTTACAAAAAACCCAAACAAACCAAACCAAAACCCAAACAGCGCAATTTCAGCACCTCCACAAGTTTAAAAAATAAGTGGCAGTAAATCAGTAAGTTAGTATGGATGCATACTGTTTAAACACCTGTCCTAGTTCAGCAGCCGGGACCAGTTTATCGCTGTGTGGGTGTGACCAAACCTGTGTATTCTAAACCCTCTATCTCATTTCTCATTGCAGCAGCTGCCCAGGGCACACCCAACCCTTCAGGCTGTAAGATGGGTGTTAAAGAAGCCTGTGAGACTGGAGCTGTGATAACTCCTCTCCGGTGAGTCATTAGCACCTTCACACCCAGCCTGAGGGTGTCATGTCTGCTAATGGGCCATAAATGATCCAAAAATTCCCGATGACTCACAGAGTTAGATCACCCATTGTGGAACTCCCTGCCCTGGAGGAGGGACTGGGCATTCCCACCAGAACCTGAGGGTATATAATCTTGGGGTTTGCAGACTTCTGGTACCACTCATTGGATCCAGAGGAGAACCAGAACCTCGACAGGACTGTGACCACCACTCTCGACTAGACTGTGACCATCATCTGCACCAACAGGGTTTTTCCCTTCCTTTTACTTTGGACTCAGGGGAACCATGTGGAGCTCAGCACAGGGGCTAATGAGCACCATTGTGTTTGTGCTCCAGGGTGCTGGGTTATACTTCTGAGTCTTGTGTCATTGCATTTTTTGTAATATTTTTATTAAATTGTAACTCTGACTTACGATCTCTTTTGTGTTGGGCTCACTTTTCCTGCTGGTTTACTTTTAAATCAGCACACCACCTGATACATATATCTTATATCATGAGGATTTATACCAATTACTTCAACTGTGGGGGAAAACCTCATAGCTCAGATAAACAGAATAGTGAAGAAACAAAGCATACAGACTGTAATCTAAGTGTAGACAGGTACAGCCTCATCCGGATTTCTAGACACAAAGGGTGAGTTTAGAAGATATGGTAGGTTTGTTCTTGCTCAGAGTAATCCTGCACTGTAGCCAGCTAGTTCAAATGGAACAAGTAAAAGGCTGTTAATGTATGCTCTTAGTACTCTACAGCATCTTCTAGTGACAGAACTCACATGGGTTTCAGCCAAAACAAAAATGAGTATTCTAAATTACCATACAAGAAGATCCTGAAATTTCATTGTGCATTGTGTAGGAATGTTGGTGTCTAGTAACTTCTAGTTTATGGTCAAAAGTTGCAAGAATAGCAATAGCAGGTGCAAAAGCACTTGTTGCCAAAAAATTCTAGAATTTTCTTTACTGCTTACTTATTGCCACCTTTTACTCAGACTTCCTCAAAAAGAAATTCTATATAATTCATTCATTAAAAATACATAATCAGAGAGTGTTTGCCTTCAAATACTCAAAGCAGATTGTGGGTAAGCTGAAAAATAACACCTTAGTAGGACAGTAAGCAACACTGTTTATTGGAAGTCCGACTACAGCACCTAGTCAGACTTGGAGAAAGCAATGCCATTTTTATTTTACAGTTACAAAATACTGCTGGCAGCTCCACCTTCAACCTATTCTTATTGCCTTTTGAATTAGATTGAATTAAGGACATGACTTACTGTGCTAATTAGATAACCTGACATCTAGGATTGGATGTTACCTCATGGAAGGCTGTGGTGTAATGTGCTGCTTCTTCTTCCACAGAGACCTCTTATATGACAAAATTAATCTTTCTGATTGCATCAAGTCACCACTGCCACTGAAACCCATAATACTTTTACAATACATTTACAAACGGACTATTTTTTGACAATTTCTGACTTTGTCATAGGATTACTAAAAAAATTCATAAAACTCAGTAGCTGTTTTGTTATTCCAGTCCATTATGAGACTGAAACATCCGCACATTCCATCGATAACCTGTGCAGTACAGATTCTTACAAATAGCACATATCATATTAACTGTAGCCCTGGTCCCCCAGACACTCTGTTCACGGTCCCACTCAGAAGCAGGACTGCCCTCCTCACAAAGTGTCTTCACAATATTATAATATGATCTAGCCCTCTGTCTGCCTACAGGTTTCATATAGAGTTCTGGTTACATCCCCTTAGAAATTTGACAACCAAACCAACCACTCCTTATGCAAATGCACCTTTTGACCACATGAATGCACATTTCACTCCCTGTTCATTTCTAATGAAAATTGTGATATGAAAATAATTACTAGAATAAGAAGGAAGACCCTTGGAAATCAGCATTCAACAAAAATTTAATTTGTGGCAAACTCTTCAACCTGTATTACGATGGAAAATTTACTTCAATCAGTGGAATTTCCAGATGAACACATGTGAAGGGTCATCACATATGTATCTTCATTAATATTTGAAATGCCAAATTATGAAAATTTTTAAACCTCTAAGCAATGTTCTGCACACACAGTTGTACAAATAATCTGTTTTACCAAGGACAAGTTACAAAATGCAGCACATCAAGATATTTCTGGACAGGCAGCATTCTACAAGAATATAAAAAAGCACAAGCCTTTCCTTGTGCCCATGTTTACCTGCAGATAGCTTTGATGATTTCAGATAGAATTGCTTTCAAGATGCAGCAGCAAGTTTTTGCTACAAAGACACCAAAATGGTAACCTAATCTAATGAAGAAACCACTCAAATAACTCCCAGTATTACAGGGCTATATTCACAGCAAAGGAGAAAGACCTGTAAAACACCTTATGCCATGCTATGTGAAACCACTAAAAATTACATTAACTCCGAGAAATACACTACTTGGGTAGTTAGAGAGAAAAATTCAATCTGTGCCCATGTAAGCACTCTGAAATGTACCTTCCTAGCAAAACAGCACTGTGAGAATTCAGCAAGAATAGTCTTAATTATTCTGTGTGCTACCAAATGTTGTATTTGATAACAAGTAAACCTTCAGTTCATTAACTTGACATTAAATTGTTCATCTCATTTTTATTTATATAAGTATTATTTGACTAGCTACACAGACCTGCCAATACAATGTTGTCAATTCATTACCAAGTACTGATGGCAAGGCTGACTTCAGCTGCTCTGACAACTTGCAGATGGCAAGCACCACTCACTCCTTTAAGCCTTAAGCACTATTTTGCTTTCATACTACATAAAAAAACCCCCAGTAAAATGGCATCATAAAATATGTCATTTTAGAACATGAAAAAATAACTGCATGTACCAGATTTCCTTTTCTCAGAGCCAATCAGATGTTAAAGCATTCTGTGAGTCATCTTAGACATGGTTATACTCCACTATCTCAGCCACCAGTGATTAACAGAGAAAAACAAGTAATTCTGCTATGAAATGAAATTTTTATTTTACATGCAGCCAGCCCAAGCTGCACACTGTCTGACAGAGAAATATGCATTCACATTACTATCTATGCAAAACAACACGCAAAATAGTCAGCAGGTCATTTTCATAAAAGAATCAAGAAAAATGTTACTCAAATAAAAAAAATATCACAGGTTTATGAAATGCAAGTAGTGAAAGGATTACATTGCAGGGAACCATTTCCTCTCTTACAAGCATTTTAGAAAAGGGACATAAGAATTAACATAACAGAAAGAAGGCTAATTTTACAACAAATCCGTAAATGCTTTTCAACATAAGGAGCTATGTAAAATGAAGACAAAATAAGAGACTGTCTCACAAAACAAGAATTTCTTAGAAACAAGTGCACAAATGCCAATGCTTAGCAGTGTGTCTGGTTTAGAAAAAATCTATTCCAAGAAAAGCAATCACCACTTTCCCACCAAAACATATGTAGAATCACTTCCCATTTCAACAGAATTACAGCATCACAGAATATGCTGAGTTGGAAAGGACCCACAGGGATTAAAAGCCTAACTCTTAGCACTGTACAGGACCATCCCCAGGAGTCACACCATCTGCCTGAGAGCACCCTCCAAATGCTTCTTGAACTCTGTCAGGCTTGGTGCTGTGACCACTTCCCTGGGGAGCCTCTTCCAGTGCCCAACCACCCTCTGGGTGAAGAACCTTTTTAATATCGAACCTCAAACTCCCCTGACACAACTTCAGGCCATTCCCTGGGGCTCTGTCACTGGTAACCACAGAGAAGAGATAAGTGTCTGACCTTCACAAGGAAGTTGTAACTGCAATGAGGTCTCTCCTCAGTCTCCTCTTCTCCAGGCTGAACAGACCGAGTGACCTCAGCCGCTCCTCACACGGCTTCCCCTCAAGGACTTTGACCATCTCTGTTGCTCTCCTTTGGATAGTCTCTAAGAGCTGAATATCTTTCCTATATTGTGGTGCCCAAAACTGCACACAATATCCAAGGTGAGGCCCCACCAGTGCAGAGCAGAGTGGAACAATCCCCTTCCTTGACCGGCTGGCGATGCTGTGCCTGATGCCCCCCAGGATATGGTTGGCCCTCCTGGCTGCCAGGGCACTGCTGACTCATATTCAACTTGCTGTGGATCAGGAGCCCCAGGTCCCCTTCTGTGGCACTGCTTTCCAGCATCTCATTCCCCAGTCTGTACCTACATCCAGGATTGCCTCTTCCCAGGTGCAGAATCCAGCACTTTCTCTTGCTGACCTCCATATGGTTGGTGACTGCCCAGCCCTCTAATTTGTTGAGCTCTCTGCAGAGCCTCTCTGCCTTTGAGGGAGTCAACAGCTCCTCCCACTTTTGCATCATCTGCAAACTTGCTTAGTATCCCTTCCAGTCCTGTGTCCAAGTCATTTATAAAGATGTTGAAGAGCACAGGGCCCAAGTTGGAGCCCCACTAGTGACAGGTCACCAGTCCAATGTCACCCCATTCACTGTTACCCTCTGTTTTCAGCCTGGGAGCCAATTGCTCACCCACCACATGATGTGTTTATCCTGCTGTGTGCTGGACCTTTTGACCAGAAGGATCCTGTGAGAGGCAGTACTGAAAGCTTTACTGAAATCCAAAAGAGATTACATCAACTGGCTTCCCTTGATCAGCTGGGTTGTCAAAAAAGGAAATCAAGTTTGATAAGCAGGACTTTGCTCTCATGAAGCCATGCTGGCTGTGAAACAGTGAATGCAATGCCTTTTAGGTTTTTTTTCAATACCTCCCAGAATAATCTTCTCCATAACTTTATGAGGCACTGAAGTGAGACTGACAGGTCTGTAGTTTCCAGGGTCCTTCTGCTTGCCCTTCTTGAAAACTGGGACAATGTTAGCAAAATTCCATTCAGCTGGGACCTCTCTGGATTCACAAGGCTGCTCAAAAAGCATTGAGAGTGGTTTTGTGGTTACATCAACAAGCTCTTTGAGGATTCTGGGATGAATCCCATCAGTCCCCATATATTTGTAGGGATCCAGCTGGAGCAGCAGACCCTGCAGAATTTCACGGTCGACTGAAAGTTGATCATTCTCACAGTCATGGTCCTCCAGCTCAGGGCACTGAGACCCCCTTGGTCTGCCATCTGTGTTGACGACAGAGGCAAAGAAAGTGTTAAACACCTCTGCCTTGTCTCTGTCCCTGTTTGTGAGGTGACCAACCTCATCCTGGAATAGGTCAACGATATCTCTATACTGCCTATTGCTATTAGTATATTTGAAAAAACTCTTTTTACTGTTCCCCACATTTCTTGCAGGTTCAATTCCTGCTGAGCTTTGGCTTCACAAATTTTCTCCCTACAGTGGCAAGCAGCATCTCTGAATTCTTTCCCTGTCATTTGTCTTTGCTTCTACTGGGCAGCTAAGAAAATTACATCTCATCCATTGAAATTGGGTAAATAAACACAGGCATTTCATCCACACCACTGGCATGTTCATATATTTAACATGACAAATACCAGTGTGTTTAGGGATGGAGTAGGTTTGCCAGTGCATGCTGTCTTTTTTTCTCCCACTACGGTCATAAATGCCTCTGTTCCTTTCCTGCTCTCTTGCCTGGCGACCTCTCTTCCATTGCCCACTGAGGAGACACCCTGACAAACCACAAAGGGCAGATTTTCATCAAGCTACCTGAAGGCTTCTATAAACTTAAAGATTGTCTGGTTAGGTGAGTATCGAGCACACTTGGAAAGATTTCTGGAAAGATAAAACTACCAATTTTTTTTCTGCCCCACTTTCATCCTAAGACATTGGGACTCATCCCAGGCAGTGTGGAACAGAATGTTCCTCCTGCCTCCTAATTGTCACAGCCAGCAAATATCCCATGATGCTGGTGTTTCCTGTCTTTATTTTCCTTCAGAAGTAAAGATGTGTCAGCAAGATGAACATCTGGACTAGTATTGTATAACTGGAAAAGTCCAGCGAAGATTTAATTTCTGCTTGGCTAGATGCTTCCCAGGATATTTTGATTAGTTTGTGATTAGTATCTCTCTGGGGAAGCATATCATCTTTCATCTTCCTAAGTACTTTCATTTGACAGGCTAAGTCACAGGCAAGACATTACCTGATTATTAGTTGTTCCAGATCTTTATAGTTATCGCCTGTGTAGGATTTCATTTACAGCTGAATTACATCAACCATTTTCTCTTGCCATCAAACTTCCACATTCCCCCGGTGCCTAAAATAATGTAGATTATTAAAAGTGCAGGTTTCTAAGAAGATGAAACAAAACCTGCTCAGAACTTGGACTACTCTTGATCTATTTGTATACAGAAAGTGATCAAATATTACACTGGTAAGCAACTCTACAGGGTCTAAAAAATTATTAGCAAGGTCTGCTTATATTTACACAGGTATAGTGATAATACAACTATTTCCTGTGCTATTATTTAACACACTGTCATGACACAACATCTTTTCCAAAAGGAATCTTTCAGGAGCCTGCTGGCTGTTGTGTTTGGTCAATGAATTATCAACAGTTTGTCAAGCCATCACTTCTCTTCCACAATCCTTTCTTCTTCCCACTGGCCTCCAAATGACATTTTCCTTTTGCATTTTTTAAAGTGTCCATGCAAAATTCATGACCCAGCAAACTCCTGCTTTATGTGCACCAAGTTCTCAGGAAGCATGTAGTACATTTTCTCATTTCTGTATTTATTACCTTCACTGTCTAGATTGTTTATGCCTTCTCACGAGGACTGCCTGTACACTTCCTTGTGGTATCTACAGCCAATTCATATTCAGATTTATCACCAAGGGAAAGCAGGAAATTTAGCACATTGGTGAACTCCTCAAACCACTTTAATTTCTTGTATTCACAACTGCCCAATGACTGGCAGATGGGACTTGAAGTTTTGTGAAATTTGTCAGTAATTATGAATGTACAATTTAAATCTGGTAATTAAGTCTATATTGCTGCATTCTTTGTTCACTTATACTGGTTGGTTGGCAGGAGGGAAATCCACCCAAAATTACCACACAAAAAAATCCCCAAAATCTGTCTCATTCATTTAATTTTCCAACCTCCTCCTTGGAATCTCCTCGATTATATTTTCCACTGTTCAGAGATCAAGGCTTAGGCATGTGTAAGTCCCATTAATCCTACTTTCCAAGCTTACATAGTGCAAAACCACTGTGCAGCTTCATCTGTACAAGTACACACAGAGATAATCGCCACCTTTCCTGAATTTCTGTCTCTCGACTGCCACATCATTACTAGACATTGCTCTCACCTCCTTTCTCATTTATCTTTGCGGAGATTTGGGCATAATTTCTTCTCTGCTCAATTTCTGGAGAGCATAAGCTCCTCTGTTACTGCAGTCAGTGAAGCTGAAGACTTGGCTCATTTCATGCTATGCCCCTCAACAATTCAAAATTATTTGAAATTTCAAACTGAAAAATATATTGCTATGTATTTTTTCCAGTCAATCCCTGCTGAAAAGCTGCATATATCTGCTTCTACTTCCCCAGCTGAAAAAAGAAAATTTGATTTGATAAAAAATAAGACACAAATAGTAATTGATCCCTTATTAGCTGGGAAAGCTAAATGTCTCTATTATAACACAAAGTCATTGTTCTACACTGCTTTTACAATCACTTAAGAGCATCTACAGCATGAGCCACCTCCAATAACACTAACAGGCTGCTTAGTCACATTGGCAAGGAGTCAACCTAAAATCATAAATTCCTTCCCCTACCTCTCATGTTTGCTATGTTTGTACCAACTACTACGGGGAAATGACATAATTCATCTATCCTGTGTGTTTTTGTTGAGAAGTCTTCTATACAATTCATCTAAGCCCTGAAATGAGGGCTCCTTGAGGCATCCTTAAAGAGTAAAAAAGCAATTTGAACACTGAAAAAGCACGTGAAAATTTGACTATGACTAAAAAACTCTGTTGACAGCAGTTCAGCTGAGGCAAACAGACCTAACAGATGAAGTAAAACTTTTAAATTAGGCTGCCAGATAAAGGAGTCTGGGAAAGAGACTGCAGCCAGTCAAAGCCACTGGACATCACATTGCACAAAGGGAGCTGTCTCCTTGTAAGCAAAGATCCAATCTGTACAATGTGCTTGATGTCAGCTTCTCCTAAAAATGGCATTAATGATACTCACACTGCAACTTTAGCTTGGTTAAGTAGAGCAGCTGAACCAGTTCTACCGACAGACATGCTTTAAACTTTGGCTTTAGAGCAACAGACCAAATTCGGCTTGTTAAACAGAATTGGACAATTTTGGACTCTAAACATAGGATTTTGGAAACTTGGGCATGACTGATGTGACCAAAATGCCCATCCATTTTATGACAAATTAACTATGTTGGCCACCCGATACTCAACTTTCACAGTAAAATGTCAAACAATAAAATCAAATGCCAAGACAAAAGCCTTAGAAGGTACCAAAAGCAGAAAAGCAATAAGGGTTAATATTAACTATATGATCTCTGCATTACTACTATATTAAAGGTTTATAAATAGCACAGCAGTCTACCAGAACAAGAGAACTCCAATGCAAAGTTACATGCCTACTTAATCCCCATAAAAGTGGGATTAGATATTCATTAACTGACGGACTCCTTGTGTCAGTTATGCACAATAGCAGTGACATAGCTGTATTTAGTGAAGGTGCAAATTGATACTGCATCAAATGCTGACAGCTACTAATGACAGAAATTCTGAAAGAAATTTCTGCTTCAGTTCCACCTTCTCTGAGCTGAACTCCTGGGCTAGTCATAAAAGGTACTTTTTCAAAAAACTTTGTTAAAAGAACAACAGCATAGTGCAGTAAACTGGACACCTCCCTAGAACATCTTATACTTCAAGACATGCTTAAACTCACCCATACACCCATCAGAAAGCCTCAAGTCACAAGGACCCATACCCAAGATGAAATCCAATGAGTTGATTAGGGTTGAGCGTTGAGAATTTCTGAAATTAATGAAAAACTGCTCAAAACTTGCGCACTTTTCCATCACTATTTTGAAATACATGAGAACTAAATAGCTATCACCAATCAGTATTAATTTATTACATAAATAGAGGGTTGCATTCTCTATTGGCATGTCCTAAGTTAAGGCCATCCACAGACAGGACATGAAAGATACACACCTACCCCTGCACCTGAGCTTACAGGGGATTACCGTTACTGTGCTCCACAGTGACTTCAAACAGGGTGCATTTTATTCATTGGGATATTTTGCTGAGATTTGCCACAAAAAAACAGAGCACACCAATTATGCAGAATTTTAAAAGACACAATTTGCACATAACTACTGAGATGGTGGCTTTCTACAGCTTTGTGGATACAGATCACGTGAGCATGTTCAGTAAAAGGCAAGTGCCTCTGAATAGCAGCATCTTCCAAAATTTTGAGTTTCACTTGACAGCATTAAAAACATCCTATGCAAAACAAAAAGCTACTTGATTCACCACAATATAGTAAAACTGGCATTTATTAGGGTGAAAAGAACTTGGAAGCAATGCTTCCATGCTCCGAAGTCACAGAGGATCCAAACAGCTTCTGTTCCAAAAATGTACATCTACTTCCAACAGTCATGGTTTTTGACCAATAGCTTGCCATATACCCACAGACTACACCCCTATATGAGTGACTGTCAGGGACCCTACAGATGCTTCCACTCTCCATTGGACTCTCCGTGGCCCAGAACAGTCTTCAGAGACATTTTTGCTAGAAATTCTGCACCATGACTTTGCTTCACACATCTCCTTGGTGAAGGCACAGCATCATGTGATGGGCAGCAGCCATTTCACCATATTTATTTTCCTTTCAAATTCAAGTGCTTTCACTTCTCCTACAAATGGCAGCCCCTCGTTAACTTGGCTGTTACAGCAATACTCACCTAGGCCTTCTTTGTGCAGGCCAGTCTAAGGTGTTTAGATGCTCCTAGGAGTGGAACATGACATCTATTGCTGGTTTTAGACCTCAGGTCTTTCAAAGCACTTACATCTAGCTCTGTACAGGAACTGACAGGGTTTCATCCTCCCAACTCTTCTTGCATCCACTTTTGTTCCCACATCAGGAATCTGCCACTCTTCCATCCCTCTTCTGAGACCCATCATCTTCCTCCCTCACTTCAGCCAGAATGACAGCATGAGTTGACATAATTACAAACACTCCAGAGAACTGCATTTAACATTCTTAAGCTGAGTCCTCAGCATTAGTTCAGCAAAAGGTTTTAACACAGACAGCAATGTCAACACATTTTTGGAAATCTTGATTAAAGTCAGTCATGCAAATTGCCTTTCCTAATTTGTTATATACTCACTCTTAACATTCATTATCAAATAACATTTAACCAAAAATTAACTTTAAAAACCAGGTATTACCAATACTTTGGGAAATTTTCAAAAGACAAATTAGAAACCTATACATGTTTAACACCATGCCCCTGTTTCTCAAGGTTGCTAGAAGTTACTATTACCCATTGTGCATCTTCAGATATAACTTTTCGTTACCAAGAATCTCAGAAATTACTGGAAGGGGTTAAACAGCATTCAGACCAAATACTTAACAAATTCTACGAAACTCAGTCTCAGGGTTTTTCATTTTCTTCAACCTCTTGAAAACATGAAAGAAAAATAGCAGTTTACATTGACAAATTCTTCAGTTTGCTATCAATATACTGTCAACAAGACCCTCTTTTCATTAGCTGCAGAGATATAGTATGGATATTTAGTAAAATTATATAGGAACAGAGGATTTATGATGATCAGCCTTGACAGACAAGAAATTTGGGGTGTTACCCTGGCAAGAAGTAGTACTATCTTTCCCAAGGAATAATCTGGTTTGTTAAAGGGAACTTTATTGGGATTGGGAATATGAATGCACCTCCCACTGCCTGCGATCAGGCCTCGGCATGCCTCAATACAGGGGGGGAATACTTTGGTATTTCCATGAGACCATAATGCTAGCAATGTGCCTTGGTGGTAACATTACTACAACATTGAACTATATCAGAAAGTTAAATTAGAACTATTTAGAGAGATGAGGAAGGAGAAGCTAAGAGCTTAAACAGTGAAGTAAAGTATCTTGAGAGAAAGGAAAAAGGAAAATGCTTCCATCAGATCTTGAGTAAGTATCAGTAACTCAGTACGTTCAATTCCTGCAGGACACAATCCTGAATTATAAACCAAGATATCACCTGCAGTGCCAAGAAGCTCCAAGTCAAAGCTCATGAACAGTCAGGCAGAAGTGCACAGTCACACCTGAGAGAGAAGCCTGACAGGACAATGACTCACTATTTTAGCTTTTCCTTACTCCCCCCACTGAGAGTACGGGTTTTCTTTATGCCTTGTTATATTGTGTGCTGAAGGAATTCTGCAACGATATGGTGATCCTCCAGGTCCTAGGACTGTTAGCCCATGAACCTAGGAGGAGATGTGT
>JAOXXN010000364.1:30196643-30216327 GCA_026770055.1 Myrmophylax atrothorax
ACAGCTAATAACTTAATTAATACAGTTAAGACTAGAAATCATTGTATTTCTGTCTCCCTCCCTTTCACGTGACAGTCACTTTTAAAATATAATTTCCTTAGAAAAGTCTATATTATTGATAAAATTTTGATACTATAAGTTAAATGAAGACTCCCAAAAGCCATTCAATTCTCAATACGAAAAGCATCTTGAAATTATTTTGTTGTTCTTAAAAACTACATGACCACAATTTGCTTAATTGTCATTGCTTCTGTAACAGACACTTTGAGATACGGGTCCATATATTAGTTGTTCAAGTGTTAACTTAGAAATGAAAAATGGGTAACTACATACTTTTGTTCAAAACATTCCTCACCACCTGCATGAAGTTTTGCAAATATAGAGAGCACCCCTAGCAAACTGTGCTTTTTACTTTTCCAGCAACAGAACCATTCCCAACCATTGCTACCAAACGGCTAAAAAATGTAAAACTAAACAAAAAATGCCCAAATCCAACAACAGATCAAACTTAATAAAAATAATACTGGTAAAGTTCAATTTTGGAATAAATAGGCTCAATTTCTCTTTAAAATTACCAGAAGGAAAATCCCATAATACAAAAAGCTGAATTCCATTGCTTTTTTTCCAGTTCTATTTAAAAGTCTTAGCAGCAATGCATTTTGTCCTTCATGACTAGATTTTTTAAGCAGAGAAAATAAAAAACAACATGAGTTGGACTCCTACTCTGACCATCAGACAAAAAATTGTGTTCACACACTTTAATCCTCCAGCTAAATGTTACTTAAATAATCCTGACAATAATTATTCACAGCATCTAATCATTCTCCTAATTTTCTAATGCAAAAATACACTGTAAAAATCAAGGGTTCTGCTACAAAGAGAGCAAGACTAAGACAATCCATTAGGAAAAGTTCTGCTTTCCTCATCTTCAGTAAGACTTGCCTCAAGGACAAAAGTAAAGGAAATGGTAAAGATTATTGATTCTCACTTCTTAGTAATGGCTGTATTTACAGAGAGAAGAAGAAATTTATTTTTCCACCTTCATGAATATTGACAAGATATTCCCAGTAAGAAATCATAAAATGTGCATTCTTTGCGTACTCATAGATCATTAGTACTTCAGCTAGTAGGTCTAAAAATACCCTACCTATTGATACAAAAATCTACTTACTGCAAAACAAAATTCTCCAGTTTCACAATGAGTTGTCTTGTCTGTTTGTGGGAAAGATTTCTTATTATAGTTTTAGATGTGACAGGTGTCTCAGGATCCCTAAGGTCACCAGGGTAACTAAGGAGTACCAGTTTTGAGTCTATAGTCCAGCTCTTAAACATGCTTCATTAGGAAAAATGTCATCCTGAAGTAACAAATGAAAATCACTAGTGCTCTTATACTGTGGCCCACTTTCCCCCACACTTATTTGAACAGTCAGGGAATAAATCTTAACTTCAGTTTTTACAATATGATAACTTTGCCATTTTTCTGGGGAGTTCTAGCCCAAATTTCAGGTTAAATAAATATATTTTTCTTAATTTGCATAATTCATTTTCTTCTCTGATATTTATATTCCTGAAAAAGTGTTATGTAAGGGGAGGGAGAAGTACCAGGAATTGACTAATGAGTCATGAGTGCTACTTGAGTGCATACAGGTAAACATTTTACAAAGCAGACATTAACAGCAAAGTAAAAAGCATCAGGAAGAATACTTGGAAGCTTTTTTCCATCTGCCCAGCTAATAAAGCTAACTGCATTTACATCCACTCATACTTTTAGCTCTTTTCAACTATTTGTTCTCTTGAATTCAGAAGCAGATGGAACAGGAAAAATAAGTTAAGGCTATTTTTAAAAGAATACCCCAAACTCCTGCATATGACTAGCTGACATTCAAAAACATGCTGTATCTGTGTATGCTTCACACTAATATCTACCAATGCAGAATCCCATGATTACCTATTCTCCTAGAACACATATTTCTTGCCTAAAGTTATATCAACATGCTTTGTTGGGTAACTAGATGAGAAACAGTTTGTAGAATAATATGTCTGTATAACCATGACACCGCCTCTTTCAAAAGCAACTTTCTTCTTTTTTTCTTTTAATAAGCAACTACCAATTCTTTTGTATGTTAAGGAGTTACAGGGAAGATATAAAGAGTCCTTTCAAAATTAAACCACTAGACCATATTCTGATGAGTTGTGCTGGGTGTACCTTTCATACAGTAATTTTTGACATGTACTCCTGTAAAACTCTATCCCCTTTTTTAACATGGAATGATAAAAAGACAAAATTTTTTACTTGTGTCTCTGCACTGTGAACTCCTTCTACAGGAGAATAGATGTCTTCCACTTGCTTTCTGCCAACAGAGGTAATTTGCATTTATTGGATTGCGGAAGAGCACCAGTAAAAATCAAATAAGTAATAATGGATGACTGATTCTGTATCAGCTATGAAAAACAGAATGCTATCATTAATTCACTTCTAGCCTTACTCGTATAGATTCATGCTAGTGTTACTTCTATCTAACACATCACTTAAGTGCCGTGGCTTCCCCCTTTCCCCACAAAAGTATTCTTCAGAACCAAAGCAATTCCGCAGTGTTCAGTGTTTATAGCAGAACACAAGAGCAGTTAAGTTTGATGTGGACTTTTATTTTCTGCAGCTTTAAAAACAAAATCCCCAAATGCACTTCAAACCATCCCCAATGTTTTTAGTGACTTTATTTAGTACTTGCTTATGTGCTATAACTCTTAATTCTTGCTCTCTTCCAGAATTTTGTTTGCAAATTGGAGAATCTGCTCTATTTTTAATAAATCACAATTTTATGTAATGCTCAGAGTAGCTAGCAGCATGATTACTGAAAAAAAAAAATCACAGCTACTGAAACTAGCTTCCAATACTCTCTGTAACTACCATTACAGAAAATATAGGACCATTTGCTTTCCAGATTAAAGCACTCAGAAGACAATAGCACTTCAAAGAAAAGATTTTCAGCAAAACTATTCAGGCAAGTGAAATTATTAATTTTTAGTACTATTTGCATATAGGGTGCTCCCTTTCTCCACATGTGACCCACCCAAGTAACTATGGTAGTACCTGCTGGCAAGGATAGGGTAGATACAGTAAGTCTCAGCAATAGTCTAGAATTTGAAAGATAGTTCAAATTTTTAATTGTGCATGTCACATGTATGATAAACACATGAATGCTACATCTTTGCAAATGCTGTAACATTACACTTCTTGCTTCAGTTAAGGTGCAAAAAGTGCAAAATGGTCTGTGAGTAGAGCTTTCAGACCCTTTCACCTCCAGGGTGAACATAACAAGCTGGGGATGCAGGATCTGGACAATGCTATCAACCCATCTGTCCCAAAGCAGGTAATCTGTAGTGCCTGCTGGAGGCACCAGCACATGTCAGATCACCACAAGGCACTCAGCTCCGTTCTCTAACTGGGCAGATCTTGCATCTCCCCACCAGTGCTGCAGGGAGGTGTGACAGACAGGAACTGATACTCCAGCAGTGGTCTTTCCCTGCAGTACTCCATTCCCTGGGGGAGGAACTCCATGTCAGCTGTCAAGATATTCTGTGTCAGCTAAGCAGGTGCACATCAGGAGGCCAGTTCAACTAAACAAGGAAAAAGCCACAAAACCAGCTTGAATGTGAAAAGGAGCATACAGGGCAGGGGAGGACAGACAGGCTACAAAAAAGGAATTGAGAAATTTTGCCTGGGCATGTGGGGATGGCAACTGTTGCCAAGGAAGCCAAATCTCAAAGTTGAGGGAATGTCAAAGAAAAGCTTCTGCTGCTAGCAGGCCCATGGCTGAATGGGGCAGGTGGTTCAGTTACAGCAGACACAGACTGTAGCAGGTCCCTACCACCACCTTTGTCATCACTGTCAAGTTCTGTCAGACCTCTGAAATTAGTAATAGACCTTAAGGAGGAGAGGGGCTACCAGCCAGGGACTTTTATATTAGAGAAGCAGGAAAAAAACTCCATTGCTTCCTGATTCCGATTGCAATTATGAATAAAAATAATTGCTTATATATTTAAGCAATAAAAAAAGAGAATTTCTTAGTCCTGAAATACACGGAAGATCAAAAATTTCCTTCCTTAAAGAAATTCTTAATTCCAATGCCTACACTAACGTTCTCACTTTCAAGTAACAGTATGTACTGGGTCTGGCTGAGATGGGATTCATTTTCCCATAGCAGCCCTCACAGTGCTGTGGTTTGCACTGGTAGCTAGACAGGTGTTGATAACACATCAGTGTTTTGCTACTGCTGAGCAGAGCTGGCACAGCATCAGTGCTGTCTCTCCAACATTTTTCCCCATCAAGGGCTGAGAGCAGGCAAGATCCTGGGGGGAGACAAAACTAGGGCATCAGACCCAAATTAACTAAAGGGATATTCCGTACCATATGATATCTTCTCAGATATAAAAGCTAAGGAAAGGAGGAGGAAAGGGGGCATTCGTTATTTACAGTGTTTGCCTTCTAGAGTAAGCACTACATGTGCTGAAGCCCTGCTATCCAGAAAGTGGCCAAACGTCTCTTGCTGATGAGAAGTAGAAAACAAATCTATTTTTTTCCTCTTTGTGCACACACAAACTTTCACTTTTGCTTTAGCAAACTGCCTTATCTCAACTTGGTTTTCAGTCTTGTTTTCTCTCCCTTGTCCTGCTGGGAGGGAGGGTGATAGAGCAGCTGGGTGGGCATTCAGCCATGGTGAACTCACCACACAGTAAAAAGAGATGACAAGTGTTTAAACCTTAAAAAGCTGGTCAGTTGCCACTCACACTAAGTAGCCATACAAATACCACATGGGCAGGAAAAAAAACAGTGGCAAGACTGCCCTCTCACATAATGAAGGGAATACTACTCTTTCTAAAGGCAGAAGTACAAGGCAGGTAGCCAGATCCAACCTCATTTGTAGAGCAAACTCAGTTATTTGAAAGATAACAGTTTCTGCTCCTTTGCTTTACAACACAGAGTAAGACTTATTTGAATAGCAAAAAATTCCAGTTAATTTTTTTTACATACATACAACCTTCAATGTGTGTATGTATATCTACAGATATACATAGCCGTATACTTTAATGTATATATGTGTATTTACATACAGACACTGATTACTATAAGTTAGTTTCCTTTCATTTAATAATTTTTTAATTTAGCTGGGCCTTTAAGAACTTTAGACTAACTTTGGAGTTGCTATTTAAAGATTACACAAGGAAAAAATATTTTAGTTCAGCACTCAAATAACAAGTAGGAAGATTTCACCCAGACTTTCAAAGAACCAGTAAGAGTCCTTTTATATGTAATAATTAAATGATTGATTCTTGTTTTCACTTTTCAGTCCAGTTCCCCCTTTTAACTTCCCTTTGTTATTTTCTATATAATAGATCCCTCCAGGCTTTGATAGGGTAAGAAACCTTGGACAAGTGAGGCATGCACAAAAGGGCATCCGTATCCTTGGATGTGATATACTGATGCATTCTGCATTATCACGCATGGCAGGAGCTCAGGAAATATTCACTGCAAAAGGCTACAGAAAGAACAATGTGTGTTAGATAAATGTCTCAGACTGAACATACCAGCTGAACATTAGATCACCCAGCTTTACAAGTCAATCACCAGGCATTGCAGACTTCTGTGACAATTAAACAAAAAGTTCTATTCATGTGCAAAAACAATGCTTTCCATCTTGCACCACAGGTGGCAGGAAACAACAAACTCTGATATTCAGGATGCCTTTTCTGTGATGAGTTCTGACTACCCATTCTGCTTTTTTATTATGGAACTCTGAAGATTTCCCTCAGACAAAACCCATTTTTTCTCTCCACAACTTTGTGAATCTTGGAAAATAAAAAACTTGGGTAACTCACCCTTCTCCTAATTTATACCTTTGCTACAGAAAAAAGTCCATTTTACAACAGTTTTCTCTGTCCATTACAGGAGCTGATTCCATTCACCAAGGTCCTCTCAAAGAGCAAAGGTAGGTATCACACTCTTGCCTTGAAAATGTTATGTGAACACAAAGGACTACCTTTCAGCTGAAGAAAAAATTACTTTGCTCCAGAAATAAGACTGCTGCCACTAGGCATGCCTTCCCATTCCTAGCTATTCTTAACTTCCAAAGAGGCCAATTTACCCAAGGGGTACTGAGGGCAAAGCTTTACTTACAGTTTATCATATGTAACAATGGTACCACAGGGCTAATTGTGCCTCAGGAAAAAAATAATTAAAATCTCCAAATTAGTGGAAACAATCATTATCCCCCTTCTCCTCCTCATCATCGTTGCTGGACTTCATTCCTATATTAATCTCTGTTTCCACAGATGGATCAGTGTGGACACACAGAGAAATAGGGGGACAGTCTTGGAACTTGGGATTGTGCTAGATAATAAATTCAATGAGTCAGCAATGTGCTCTGGTGGCCACAAGACTGGAACAAAATTGCCAGCTGTATCCTGGGGTGAATTAAGCACAGTATACCCAACTTGTTTAAGAGGTGATTGTCCCACTACACTCAGCACTGGTGCAGCCTCACCTCAAGTACTGTGTGCAGTGTTGTGCTCTACAGTGTAAGGAGAATATAAAAATATTAGATTGTGTCCAAAGGAGGGCAAAAGGACTATAAGGCATGACTTGTGAGAAGCAGATGAAGATACTATGTTTGCTCAGCTTAGAGATAACTGAGTGGGGGTGAATCATTACTGTCTACAACTTCCTTATGAGGGGAGCAGAGACGGTGGCCCTGATATCTGGTGCCTGGTGACAGGATACAAGGGAACAGCTCAAAGTTGCTTTGGGGAAGTTCAGGCTGGGTATTACGAAAAAGTTCTTCAGTGAAAGGGTGGTCAAGCACTGGAAGGAGTTCCTCGGGGAAGTATTCGTGGCCCCTAGCCTGTTAGTGTTGAAGAAGTATATGGACATTCCATTCTATGATTCTATGATCTCAGATTCCAAAAGCTTAATGAAAATACAGGCTTCATCAGTGCTCTGACATCCATAGTTTTCCATCACTGAACAACACTGAAAACGAATGGAGGCTAAACAACATACAGAGCCATGTTCTGAACTGTTTTGCTGAGATAAATATAGAGGAAATGTGAACACAGAAGTTTAAATAGTCAATAATTTTTACTCACTCGACAGTCCCGCTGTAGTGTTTTCATTAGTGCACTGTGTGTTTCAGAGTCAAAATACAAGCCTTCATGTATATCTTGCAAAAAATCCAAGTCTTTGAATGTAGGGTTGGACTTCTCCCTTTCTTTTCTTGATGCTCTCCGTTTGTATGTGGAGCCTTTCAAGTCGTATGTGAAATGCATTTTCAAGGCTCGTGGCAAAACATTGTTCATGACAATAATTCTAATATTAGTGCCTCCTGACTGAACGCAGTACAGCCCATAAAATTTGGGTAGAAGAGTCCTTGGATTCTGGTTCAGATTCTAAAACAAAAGAGATATTGTTAAATATGTCTATTTTCAATAAACTTCCATGCTTAAGAAAGGGGTTTTTTTCAAAGCAAAGGACATTAACAAGCATCAAGAAAACTGTGTATGACTTTTTATTCAGCATAATTTCTTTGACTAGTTGTTTTTGTTGTGGGTCTCTATGTAATAAAGCTAATATAACACTGCCTTTTCCCCAGAAAATTATACAGGCCAAAAGTAGATCAGTAACTACATTAATGCCAGGTTTCTCTTTCTCACATACCATCAAATAGCAGACTAGGCCAAATGTAAAAGCATCTTGAACACTTAATTTATTAATTCTGCCCTGAACAACCTTTACATTCCTGGTGGAAGGAGTATGGGTCAAATGTACTTCTCATTACCTTGACTTGGATTTTGAAAAAGAGAGCCCCTGTCTCCATGAGGCTTTACACACTGAGGCTTAGTGCCAAATGGCCAAGTTTTTTCCCCAGGAGTGTGTGGTCATAATAGAACCACAAATGACTATCAGAACAGAAGAGAGTGCAATGAGATTAGCTTAGTTGGTTAAAACTTGGTTGTAATAATGCCAAGGTCATGGGTTTAATGCCCTGTGTGGGCCATTGACTTAAGAGTAGGACTCGATGATCCTTGTGGGTCCCTTCCAGCTCAGAATAGTCTGTGATTCTGTGAAATAATCCAATTTACACAAAAAATGTAGGCAAAAAAATTAAGTAGGAGAGGCTAACAGAGATGAAAGAGAAAATCCTCCTTCTGAATACAACTACTCTCAGTCTTAGGCATGAAAAACCAAGAAGGGAAAAAATTACTTTAAGTCTTACATCATTACTAAGTCTCAACATAGAACTATTTGAAGAAAGTACTTTCACAGGAAGTAATCACAGTGATTGAAGTTGTATACTTTGCAAACATTGCGTGTGTTAACAGTGAGAATAAAGTTCCCAGAATCAACACGGTGCAATAATGAGATTTATAATATATATGTCAATATATATGACAACAAACACTCCTCATTTTTAGTACAAATGAGATGGTAATTTTTCAAGTATGTACTTCAGAAAACAAAGCAAGAGAAAAAAATCCATCACAGGTCTAATACAAAGTCCTGCATACCACCCAGAAGAATCTCTGTTCATAGGTATGATTGGAATTTGTTTTAAAAAAATGAAAATAAAATAAAATTAAGTTCTATGTACTTTTAGATCAATGGTTTTCCTTTGCGATAACTGACACACAAAACCAACCACAATCAACTTAGCACTGGCCTTCAAAACGTGCTATTTGAAAATCAGGTTTTGAACAAATTACATGGATAAAAATACCTTTTACAGCACATTGCTTTAATACTTGAGAAATGGAAATCAGAAGTAGTTGGAAACAAAAGTGAAACTGACCGGTCTAGTTTCTTTGTCCACTCTGAGTGAAATGCAGAGGGCAGACAAATACAAAATGGAGAAAAAAAAAAGAATTAGAAATTTGGAAACCTTTTCTTGTTACTAGCTTATTAGAATCAAAGTTTGGTATTAAATCAGATGATGACATTCAGCTTTATCTTGAAGGTTGAAAGAACAGCAATTCTTAAATTTATTCTTGATTTATATCTATTTTTTCTGTTGGGCATGTGAGGCATAAAGATGAAAGACAGGTAAAAATATAAAAAATATAACAGAAAATACAGATAAAACTAAAGAAAGATTACAAGACATATGAAACTGAATCTTCAGAAGTGTGACATGAAACACGAAAATACAGGTTAAATACAGTCTTCAATTACCTACCATATAATAACCTGGCAAGAGCTTCTGTAGAAACTCAGCCTCTTTGTGTTGAACTGTTTTGATGATGAACTCGTCATCGCTGGTTACAAAAAATAAAGACCCACTGGCACCTGGGTTGGACAGCTCAATTAAAGGTTCACTGCAGATTGAGTACTGGAAGAGACAAAAATTGTTTTTCACTGCCAATGCATGCATTACCCAAACACAAGTTTAACACAAAGAACTGCAGGTTCAAAAAGGCATGAAAAAATCACAGGTTTTATTCTTCAACTGTAGCTACGCTACTACTGTACAGCAAGCTGGTTTGCATAATTTGGCTGAGGTTTCAAGGGCAATTGTAACAGTCTCTCTGCCCAGGACATGCTGCACAACCATGGAAGAGCAGATTGCAGCTGAGCATACAGTCCCTCTTCAGGTCCCGCTGCATCAGGTGAACATTCCCTTGCAGTGATGTGAGTGGTTGAGGTGGAAGAAGTCAATCCCCATACTGACAGCACAGCAAATCTTCAGTCAGAAACCTTAAGACAAAACTGCACTGCAACTCTTTGCTTTTCACAGCCATTTATGAAGGAAACAGGTACAAGAAGAAGTTAGACAAACATATGTGGAGTGGAGGTTTCTCACTGTAGAGAAATAGTCAAGTCTTATTCTCTGAAATTGGGATTGAAACCATTAGACTAGTAATCTTGATACAGATGCTAATGTAGTTTTCTGAATGAAAACTCCTTGAAATAGAAAAAACCTCAATACCAATAATCAAGAAAAATTGGGATTTGGAGGACCATTGTTTTGGATATTTAGAAGGGCTTTCTCTTCCACAGGACACATTAAAAATTGCAATCATACTCAGGAGGAAAAATTCATTAATTCTAACTTCATTCAAACTAAATGGAGAGGAGACATTAAACTCAAAATCACAGAAAAATCTAAATTCAACTCAAAAACTCATTTAAGGTAATTGAACTTTAATTCACACACATTTTCTTTTGTTATATATCATCAGTTTTACACAGTTGGAGATTTACTGCACAGTCCAATATTTTAAGGGTTCAGTCTTTGCAAGAAACAAAACTACACAGTAAGTGAACTGTGAGTAGTGTTAGCATCAAGGAAATATTCTTAGCAGTGCAGTGTTTTCTGGTCTTATCAGTGTAAAAGGGATAACTCTTACAGTAAGAAATATATAGCCAATCAGGACATTGCTTGAGATGAGTTGAGCAATTCCACAAGACAAAAAATTTTATTTGTTAAAAACAGCTTTCATTAATCCATCCTGGAGTCTTGCCATTGATTTCAGTGGCTGGTGATGGCAAAGAAGAAATACAAGAAAATGTAATCAATATGTTCCTTTGTGAGCACTTGAACTAGAGAAGCATGCTTCCTGTGGACTGAAACCACTGCCTTAATGCATCTTCTTATCCTGGCTATAGCTGAAGTTTTTCCCAGCCTGCAATTTTTAAGAGACTTTCGCATGATAACAAAATGTTTCCTGTTCCTCTCCCTGCTTCTGCAGTTCACTCAGTTTCAATCAATACAAAAAAGCACTCTGGTTAATCCTATGATTGTTATTTTCTGCAGGTAGAACTACCATACAAGTCTGCAACACTACAAACCTTTAGAGCAAATCAGCACTATACCCCTTGGGGGTTTTTTGCCAAAATATATAAAGCTTCATGAGTAACTGTCATTGTGGTAAGCCTTTGAAACCAACTATCATAAACATTAAAGCTCAATAAAGTAGTAGAACATAAGCACAAGTTATTAACCTACACTCTGTGTTGGGCAGTCTACAGCTGTGCTTTTCCTGTAAAACAGAAATCTACCCTCCAAGTGCTGCTATACAAAAAGCCCAGCTAATTTTGGCTAGACACTTATGAAAGCTACGTCAAAACTAAAAAGTAAGAAAATCCCCAAGAGCCTGCCAACTGAGTACTTCATGATCAAGAGGTTTAGCTGCAAAATACCAGCACTCTGTGAGGTTTCCAGTGACAATTTATTCCTACCAGCTGTTCATATGCCCTTACTCTTGTTACCTAGTCTGACTCTGGCAGTGCATTACCACTTAACCACTTCGGAAAAGGCGACACGGTAAATCTTTTGAGCTTTGTCACTTCAAATTAATAGTGTGAACTCACACACATTTGTAATTTCTCCTCTTCTTAGCTTCCTTCCCTTACCCTTCAGCCACGGTTGGACCATCACTTACCACTCACCACATACCACTATGTCTTTTGGTGTGCAACTGAGTGTCACAAATTCTTTTCCATACCAAGCAGTCTTTCTGTAATATTTAACTTCTGGTATGCAAAGGCTTCCTTAGATGGAAAAGAAGTTGCTGGTGGTAACAGCTTTACTCTAGAAAGCAGAGTCTTTTTAGCAGCTGGCAACACAGCCTGTATACTTCATCTTTTGCCAAGTCCATAAAAAGAGATACATAAACAACATATTACATAATGACACTACTGTCACACAAGACATCCTTGTCTCCAAACTTGCATAGATTTGATCAATGGACAACTCAGTGCATAAGGAATTGGTTGCACTCAAAAGAGTTGTGGTCAATGTCTTGCTGTCCAAGTGGTGACCAGTGACAAGGGGCATTCCTCAGGGTTTTGGTTCTGGTGCTGTTTAACATCTTTGTTTGTGACATAGACAGTGGGATCACTGCATCCTCAGCAAGTTTGCTGACAACACCAAGCTGAGTGTTGTGGCTGATACTGGAGAGAAGGGAGTGGTAGTTTTAGTCAGGCCTTTTGGTAGGCCCCAGTATAGTAGGCCTCAGTTTTGCAGATAGTCTTACATAGATTAGGACAGACAGGTGTCACTTGACTTAAGCAACTAAAGAAATATTTCATACCAGAGGATGCAAACTGGGATATAAATACAGTAGAGTAGGAGGAGTTTTCTCAGTTCCCACCATGGCTGAGGCAGAGACAATACACGCAGCTGCTGCCCTGCTGAGTAGGCCCTGGCTGCTCTTTGCTGCTACTTCACATTTTGTTTGAGTTCAGGGAAGTAAACACTTTATTGTTATCTCTCTCTGTTTCTTGCTGGGTGCCTTGGTGTACTTTATGGATCTGGAGTGATGGGATCTGGTTTTGGTGGGAGGCAGAGGATTGTTGTTATATTTAACTTGTGTAGGTGTGTGTGTTATATTGTAGTTTTATTTTGACTTTCTCTTTTCTGTATAAATATATATAACTAAGTTTAAATCTTGGAGGTTTTATTTCCCTCCCTTTTCTCAGCAGGGGCAGGGAGGGAGACTGACTCTGTATTGGGCAGTGCCTGCTCAACCCAAGACATCCAGAGGAGCTGTGGCAGCCTCGAGAGTGGGCCTGTGCAAACCACAACAAGTTCAAAAAGCCCAAGTGTAAGGTCCTGCACCTAGGCTGTGGCAATCCTGAGCACACGCTGGGGGGAGAATGGACTGAAAGCAGCCCTCCTGGCAGTGTACACACACAGGCCAGAAACCAACAGCATCCTGGGCTTCACCAAAAGAAGTGTGATCAGCAGGCTGAGGAATGTGCTTCTTCCCCTCTACTCTGCTCTTCTGACACCCCATTGGAGTAGTTTTAAAGTAGATACAAAGAAGAAATTCTTCACTGTGAGGGTGGTGAGCACTGGAACACGTGGCCTAGAGAAGCTGTGGATGTCCCATCCCTGGAAGTATTCAAGACGAGGCTTGATGGGGCTTTGATCCACCCGGTCTATTGAAAGGCATCCCTGACTCTAGTAGGGGGATTGGAACTAGATGATCTCAGAGTCCCTACTAACCCAAACCATTCTATGATCCTATGACTTATAAAGCTCCAAACCAACTGTATTTCCTTGCTACCTCTATTTATAATCCAAAGGAATGATCTGTTTTTATATAAAACTATAGTCATGAGGACTAGTAATACAAAATCCATACATAGTACTAAAGAATTAAAGTAAGATGCACATTCAACCTAAATAAAAGCAAAACCATCTAAGTCTTGCTTTAAGACTTATTATCCATAAAGGAACCCCCTCCCCCCCACATTTTGGCATACTTGAACAGAGCAGGAGTAATATATTTAGTAGTATTTTAAGTCATATTTCAGCACCCTTTAATCAATTTTCATTTTATTCATTCAAGCCCTTTCAAATTCATTTGGTTTTAGAGAAGCAGTTATCAATAATGGAACAAAAATACTAAAAACTCATTCAAAACCAAAAACCCAATAAAATAATAAAATGACATATAAACCTGCTGATTTGTACAGTGACTCTGATGTTTTGGGTGGCCTATGATGAGGCAAATTGGACATGGGACAAACATCTAGAAAACAATCCAGCTCTTTGCTTTCACACTACCCTTCCAGAAGCAGAACTCCAGGAGAAGTAAAATAGAAGATACTTGTCCTGGCAGCATACAAAGTTATTCCACCAAGCCTGCTTTTACAATGGCAACGAATGCATAACCTTTTTTCTTAAGTAAATCACTGGATACTGTGAAAGAATAAGTTTTCAAATTTTAAATTAGAAAAAAGACGATACTCTAAAATGCTTCATTTTTAGTGTGCCATCCACATTTCTCAAGAACCATGTGCAGGCATCACTTTTGTAATAAAGTGAATAAGTAGCACAAAAACCACAAGAGTACTTTATTAGAACTGAATTGACAGACGTCTCGCAAGTACTGATTATAACTTCTCTAGAAAAAGTTACCTGAATTATGTGGAAGTTAATCCAGTCAATTAATAAAGAAGGTTTTTTATATGAATTGTCTCAAAGACAAAGAATTTTTGTAAAACACTAAAAATATTCAGTAATTTTAAACCACTACACACAAAAAATTTACTACTCATTTAGGCACCCTTTAAGCATCCTCTCCTGTCAGTATGAAGCCAACATACTCAAAATAATTTGTAACTCAAAGGTAAACTGCAAGGTCTTACCAAATAATCACCAGGCTTGATACCAAAAAGTTCTCTGAAATAGCGGAAGGCAAGAGGTGCATACGTCTTAAATCTGAAGTCAGGGTAATGATGAGCAGGGGTGAGGTTGCTCCCTTCACTGAAAACAAAATCAAAAATAAACCAAGCCAAATTATTGAGCAATTTTTATCAGCCAGTTTTACTGTGAAACTGCCTAAATAAACCATTTGTCTTCTGAGAAAAGTCATAAATGCAGATAAACCTCCCCATTAATCACTGTAATAGAAATGATTGTGAGAGACAGACAACCAGCAAAATCCTTTTTCTCACCTTAAAGAAAATCACTGGTTTTACCACCTGTATGCATGGGCATAAAGATCATGTTTAAACTAAACATACAATTTCTGATACCTCTCCAAGGCAAGCCAGTCTAACAGCCTACTAATGATGGATTTTCCCCACCTCATGTAAGCTCTTGCAAAAAGTCTGGAGGTCAATGCAACAAAACCACTTTACACAAACTTGGTGATCTGAATTGCTTTGCAAATGAGTCAAATACTAAGGACAAAGACTAAGAACCAACACTGAGGGCAGAATCATGCAGATAGAGCAGTGGGAAGGAAGCAGGTTTATGTGCATTTTTTGATGCCAGCAAACATTGATTGTTTCAGCCTTATTTATGAAATTGCATCCTCAACATCAGGCTCTTCTAATTTTTTTTTCTTGCTAACACAGTGCAAATTGGGAAGCAACTCTGGTTTTGCTGACCGCAGTGTGGTTTTCTGTTTTTCTGCCTGTCATGTCAAGTTTTTTTACCTCACCTCAATCCAAACCAGCACATGTGCTAGCTTACATGCTCAGTTGGTTAAATAGGAACACAGAGTACAGAACCTTTGAGGGAATTATAAAGATGGTATGTAGTTATAAGCAAGATACAGATTTGAACTAGAAGAGGCACAAAGGGTGTGTAAGAGTCTGACCTGTAAGAATCTGTCTTAAAGGACAAAAAAAAATGTAGCCTCACATAGAGTCACATTAGTCATAGAGAATGAGGTTGGAAAAGACCTGTGAGATCACTGAGTCCAACTTACGACTGAACACCACCATGCCAACTAGACTGTGGTGGCACTGAGTGCCACATCCTGTCCTTCCCTAAAAAACTCCAGGCACAATGACTTCACCACCTCCCTGGGCAGCCAATACCAACATCTGACCACCCTTTCTGGGAAGAATTTCTTCCTAACATTCACCAACACCTTCCCTGGCACAGCTTGAGATTGTCCTCTTTTCCTATCACTAGTTGCCTGGGAGAAGAGGCCAAACCCCACCTGGCTACCACCTCCTTTCAGGTAGTTGTAGAGAGTGATATGATCACCCCTGAGCCTCATTTTCTCCAGATTAAACACCTCCAGCTCCCTCAGTCACTTGCCTTCTTGTCCACCTGGACACACTGCTGAGCCACGCTCAGCTGCTCTTGACTGGCATCCCCAGGTCATTTTCCACTGGTCCATTTTCCAGCCACTCTGCCCCAAGCCTGTAATGATGCGTGGGATTTTTGTAGCTGAAGCGTAGGACCTGAAACTTGGTCTTGTTAAACCTCATACCACTGGTCTTGGTCCATCTATCCAGCCTGTTCAGGTCCCTCTGCAGAGCCCTCCTAACCTCCAGCAGATTGACACTCCCCCCAGAACTTGGTGTCATCTGCAAGTTGGCTAATGGTAGATTCGATCCCCTCATCCAGATCATCAATAAAGATATTAAACGGGACTGTGCCCAACACTGACCCCTGGGGGACACCTCTGGTGACCGGCCGCCAGCTGGATGCAGCCCTGTTCACCAGCACTGCCTGGGTCTGGCCGTCAGCCAGCTCCTAACCCAGCACAGAGTGCCCCTGTCCAAGCCATGGGCTGCCAGCTTTTCTAGGAGAATGCTATGGGAGACAGTGTCAAAGGCTCTGCTGAAGTCCAAGCAGACTGCATCTACAACCTTCCCCTCATTTACTAGGTGGGTCACCTGATCATAAAAGGAGATCAGGTTGGTCATGCAGGACTAGCCTTTCCCCATGGTGGCTGGATCGGATCATTTGGTTATCCTGCATGTACCACTTGATCACATTCAGGATTATCTGTTCTCTAAACTTGCGAAGCACCAAGGCCGGGCTGACAGCCCTGTAATTCCCTGGATCCTTCTTCTGGCCCTTCTTGTGGACGGGTGTCACACTGGCCAACCTACATTCATCTGGGACCTCCCCGGTCAGCCAGGACTGATGATATATGATGGACAGCGACTCAGTGAGCTCTTCCACCAGCTCCCTCAGTGCTTTTGAGTGGATCCCATCCAGTCCCATAGAATTGTGAGCATCTAAGTGGCTCAGCAGGTCACTAATTCCTTCCTGCTGGATTCCAGTGGGTCTGTTCTGCTCCCTGTCCCTGTCCCAGGTCAGCGGGCTGATTGCCCTGAAGATAATGGGTCTTTCTGTTGAAGAGTGAGGCAAAGAAGGCATTAAGTACCTCAGCCTTTTCCTTGTCTTTGGTGACTATATTCCCTCCCAGATTCAATAAAAGAATGGAGGTTTTCCTTGCCCCTCCTTTTGCTATTGATGCATTTATAAAACACCTGTTATTTTCCATTACAGAAGTGGCCAGAATAATTAAGCTTTCACCTGTCTAAAGTTCTTTCTGCATGACCTAATGACATCCTTAAAGACTTCCTGAAGTACCTGCCCCTTATTCCAAAGATCATACGCCCTCCTTTTTTAACCCTAAGTTTTTGTGAAAACTCCTTACTCAGCCAGGCCAGTCTTCTTCCCTGCCAGCTCATCTTTCAACACATAAGGATGGCTTGCTCCTGCACCTTCAAAATTCCTTTCTTAAAAGATGTCCAGCCTTCCTGGGCTCCTTTGTTCTTAACAGCTGCTTCCCAAGGGACTCTCTGAATCAATGTCCTGAACAAGTTGAAGTCCACCCTCCTGAAGTCCAAGGTTAAGGCTTTGTTGACCCCCTTCCTTACTTTACTGAGTACTGAAAACTCTGTCATTACATGGTTGCTGTGCCCAAGAGTGCTCCAACCATCATATCCCCTAACAGCCCTTCTCTGTTTGTAAGTGACAGGTCTAGTGGGGTACCTTCCCAGGCAGGCTCACTTACCAGCTGTGTTATTTTGCACACACTCCAGGAACCTCCTAGACTGTCTCCTCTCTGCTGTGTTGGGTTCTCAGCAGACATCTGGCAGGTTAACATCTCCCACAAGAACAAAGCCTAGCAATCATGAAACATCCACCAGCTGCTTGCAGAACAATTCATCCACCTCTTCATCCTGTCTGGGTGATTTATAACAGGCTCCCACCAGGATGTCTGTCTTGTTGGCTGTCCCCCTGATTCTTACTCGCAGGTTCTCAATCTTATCATCACTATCCCCAAGCTTTAAATAGTCTAAAGACTCCCTAAAGCAGAGAGCCACCCCATCATCTCTCCTTCTTCAGCTGTCTCTTCTGAAGATCTTGGAGCCATCCATTGCAACACTCCAGTTATGAAAGTCACCCCACCATTTTTTTTGTGATGGCACGTATGTCATACCTTTCCTGCTGCACAACGGCTTCCCGGTCCTCCTGTTTTTTACTGATACTCCTTAACTCTTTTCCTCATTTTATATTTACCATCCCACTATATTTTTAGGCTGCAGTTGTAAAAGTTGTGAAATAAATACTACATTTAAGCTAAAGAAAGATGTCAGCAGCAAAATTCTGCCAGAAAATAATACAAAACAAACCCAAACCAACAAACAAACAAAAAAACCACCCACAAACAAATCCCCAAAAAACCCCTAACCAAACAAAAAAAATCAGAATAAAAAACCCACAAAAGCCCAAACCTGCCTGTGGATTAATTTGTGATGGAAACTAAGAGAAGGCTTTTAATTAGAAGAGTAAAGTCCTACACTATGATTTCAACACAACACCTTTAAGACAAAGTTTGGTCAGTCTCCAAATGATTTGATAAATACATAAATACGAAATTCAAGACTTGACACGGTAGGTGAAGTCAGCATTTCCATCACTTGTTTGCTCATTTTTCCTAACTAAAGTAATCAGAAATGCAGCACATACCTTTTTGCTTGGCAATAAGAATATCAAAAGTATAATAAAAAAACAAGAAATAGCTACAAATCCACACAGATATGAAAAGCAATAAACTCTAAGCAACATTCTTGAAAGAGACTAAATTAAATATCATGAAAGAATTTAAGAGCTTTCATCTTGTACAATTAATACTTGTTGTATGAACTTGCTGCCTTTCTTTAATAACAATTTGATGACATAAGCCTATCCAACCCAGCCAGCTGCCCCTGCATGCATACTGCCACAATCCCACGAAACTGAACTGCTGCTGAAGTGACAACAGATAAAAAAAAAGCTTTCTCAGTTTCTTTAGATTTTTGACCAGGAGACAAAAGGAGGGGGAAAAAACCAATCAGATTTCTGCCTGGAATCCACACGTAAAAAGATGGTTGTGGATGATCAAGTATACATACAAAGACACTAGACTATTGCTGCTTGTCAAATCATAAACTGCAGTTAACAGCTAGTGAAGGCTGCATAGTCCTAGTGAACTCCTCTGATTACTTAACAGTGTACTGTACTACAGTTCCAAAGTATTAAAATCAAATCCACATGTGTTTTATTGTTCCATTATAGAGACAAAAAAAAAAAAGGAAATCAATAGGATACTAGGCTAAAGACAGTAACTTATTTTTTTTTACAGTTCAGATTGACTAATGCCTTTTCTTACAAGGCCTTTTAGCTGATCAGAACACTGACAGACTTGTCTGATATAAAGTTTTATATAGCTGGTTACAACTCACTGAATTACTGTACAATATGAGGATGCCACAGGGGTCTTTTAGCTACACCAGGACCCTGGGGACATACCTGTGAATGCATTTAATTGTTGTAGGATGCACACAAGACCGGAACAGAGTGTTGTCTACTAAAGCATCACATAATTGTCAGGGAATATTAATCACTTAATAGAAAAGTCCTATGTTTCAGTACTAAATACCTTTATAAATCTACTTCCTGCAATTGTAACTCAGAAGCTTCTCCTGTAAAAGCACATGAACAAATAAGATTACATGTCCTTACTATACCAGAACACATTGTCACTAGAATTTCACCAAGCTGAAATGAAGCTAGGAGGTTTGCTATGATAATAGCCAAGGTCTAAGCCATCTCATAAGCACATATAGAGTAAAATGATCTGTGCTGGGTCTGGGCCTGCAGCTGGACAGTAATGCATAGCAAGTGGAGATTTATGGCAAAACAGCTATTATTTAGGAACAGCAGCTATGAAGAAGGTAATTCCATCTATTCAGAGCACTTAAGCTTGTATGGCCAGACTTCATGTATGAAGATTTGGGCAGGGCTCTCCCCACATGCCCTTCCAGCCTGCGCAGTGGATTTTTTAGGTGAGGCACAGCGAGAGCAGAACTGGCCCCACCGTTTAAGTCCTGAGGTCCATCTGCCACGGCCGAGCGAGCTTGGACAGTGACAGTGAAGTG
>JAOXXN010000364.1:30233062-30250148 GCA_026770055.1 Myrmophylax atrothorax
ACTAGAACCTACAGCCCCCGGTATTCCCAGGAGGTCTCCCATCCAAGTACTAACCGGGGCTGTCCCTGCTTAGCTTCCGAGATCTGACGGGATCGGGTGTCAGGGAGGCATTTAACTGCCTAACTAACCAATAATGCGTCAGTAAAGGCACCAATTACATAGTACACAAAGACTTCAGATATGATTTTTTCTTTTAAAGAAGTTTCCTTATATTTTCTCCATATTTTTATGGGACTGTTAATGACATAAAATGAATGATTTAAAAACCACAAGCACAGAGGAGCTGAGTGGGACTAAGCTTCATTTAACATGGAAGTTCCTCTCAACTCTCCTTCGCAAAGTTATCTTTCCATTCTTCTTTCAATCCTCAATTGTTGTTTGCTGAGTCTTTATGCATTTCCCACAACATGTTCATGAAATGTAACTAGGCTTCTTGGCTGCTTCAAAAGTATACATCCTAGGGATTCCCTTTAAGATTGTGTGTTTGTAAATTTGTTCCTTGTTTATGTATTCTCCCTTCTTGGAACTCCTTTTATTGCAGCTGAAATTTCACTTATGAACTTTCTGGGGCAAAGATATTTTCAGAAGACATCTGGTTTAATGCAAACGTTATAAAGCAATGAAAAGAAACTAACTCTGCCTCAGCAACTCTACCTCATTATTACTCTGAAAGGTAAGATGATGATTCCTTTTCTGCACCCTCTTTATTACATTCATTTAAACAGGTTTTAAAACCTGCCTAATGAAATGGCAGAGACATCTAGGCACCACAGTTCTGTGTAAAGAGATGGGGAGAAACAAACATCTGAGCAAAACCCACCACTGAAAAACACTGCTTTGCAACCATGCTTCCCACAAAGTAGCTGCCACTAGTTCATTTTGCTGTACTACTGAATGTGGAGAAGCCTGCTGTCATGTCTCTCACCATCCCAGTCTGCTCCTTGGTGGGACAGTGAGCTGGACTGGTATGAAATAGCTGCCTTGTTGTCTCTGATTTTTTTTTTTTTTAAGGGTAGATAAATAAAAGGAAGCCCACAGGGTCTCTCTTGACCAAAATTATTCAAGTCACATGGGTTATGCCACATTTCAATTTTCTACTACCAGTAAGCATTTGTTCTTCAGTTATACTAGTTACCATAGGTACCAGGAATCCACCCACACTATTGATGCCTAAAGGGTTTTTGTTTTATTGATTTTCTTATTTTTATAGATTTTAGAAGTACTTGTAACTGTAGTAAAAAGCAGATTTAGTGTGCTAATATTTCAAACAGCTTAAGTTCAATGTTTATACATGCCAACCTCTGCCATATATCAGTAGCTCAAATTCTTTTAGTTGTTTAGACTCTCTTCAAGGTTGAAAGCTGAAGAATATCAGAAAAGCCTGCAGAATGAAACATAAACATGAGCCAACAACCTTGGCTCTAAGAACACGGCAAAAGCTCCAAGAGCCTATGTGTGCTGAAGAAGAAGAGATTGATGAAGACATGGTCCCACTGACCCCTAACTCAAATCCTAAGGAGGTGTGACCAGGGACAGGATGGGGCTGGACTGAGAGATGTGTGAACTGGGGATTGGGTGGACCATATTATAAAAACCATAGAAACCAGTGTTCGGGGTGCGTGTCAATATGTATTCCTGTGGGCCCTAGGCTTGATATTAAAGGACTTACATTTTTTATCTTATCCCACACTAACTTGGCTCAGAGTCCTGCTTTACTGGGGTCTCTCTTTTCCAGACTTCTGAAAACATAACACCCCATAACGTTTGTAAACTCTTAAGTCAGACCATCTGAGGAGAATGTCTGTTGAAAAACAGTATGACTTCTTCAGCAGCATTTTAAAAGAGCTGTCATAGAACATTAGGAAGATGCAATTAGATTCAAGACATATATATGGTTATTGTATGGTCCATTGGTTCTGCACTAGAGCTGTCTTGTCTGTGAGTGCCTGCTGTGCTTACAGTCCCATTGAAACTACATTTTTTGCAGCTGCTCCTGCTGAAGTGTCTGGAGGTGGCTATCCAATCTCAGTGTGGTCCCTGTAGCTGCCACATAATAAATCACAAACAGGGACATAAAAATAGAGTTACCAGAATATCCCACTAATTAACTAATCTTACTGTTTCTACACAACTTGTAGCTATGGGTCACTACCGCTACAGTACCCCTCCAATCTTCCTTCAGTTCACACAGTTCTCTCTCTCAAATAATCGTCCACCTTCTGCAGGCCCCAGTTCATGAAGATGGACTTCTGTCCAATGCATGTGTGTTTGTATGGTACTTACAGCTCATCTGCTATCAGAATGATTTACAGACCCAAACAGAATGTGATTTCCCTTCATTTTCCAGGATTGGATTCATGTGTCTCCATTACTTTCCATCTTCTATTTCAAAACATTTATACTGAAGTTTCAGATGTAGCCGTGAATCCAGCTACTTTGGTTGTTCTATCTCTGAGAAAAAGAATTTGAGACTTCTAAATTGGACAGTAGCTATGGCTGCAGGCAAAGCCACTGAAGACAGTTACTTCAGTATCCTTGCAGATGCACAAAGTCTGCTATTGAGAACACAGGTCCCTGTGCAGCAAAACCTCCAGTAGTGAAGTTTCAGCATCTGCAAAGAAAAGTACCCTATGTGCAGACATTAGACGCAGGGCATAAAGTCAGTCTCACAAGTGATGAAGCCAAGCTGCTTGCACCTGTTTGCAACCTCTAACAATAGGTACCATGCTTCCTTTAATCAGGAGAATTCCCATTGCTCCTAGCAAAGTGACTCTCACAGTATCCAGTTTTGAACAGGTTGTGTAAAGTGCTTGTAGTATGCCAAACAAAAGAGCCATAAGATATATAATACCAAGAAAAAGCCCTAATTATGTGTGTGTGTGTGGCAGCCTTCAGACTAAATGCAGAGATTGTGGCTATACAGCAGCAGTTTTTCACAAGTACAAATAAACATCTTCTTTGTTTTCTAGTCTGATTTTCTTGTACACACTTAAGATGGTTTAAGAGACATGACTGTGCCTCGCTCTTGCCGCCATCCTAGTATTAAGCATCAGGATGCTACTAAAATCTGTTTTGTCAGAGAGCAGATTCAGAGACTACTGCCTGATTGATGACACTGCAATGCAAAAGTTGCATGTGTCTCAGCAGCTTTTCACAACAAAGACTGTAAAATGATAGGGAGGAAATGAAAAAGGTGGCTATTGCATACTCCAGATACCAGTGACAAAACTGTGATGAATATCCAAGACAAGCTACAGCCTTGTGATTGGATTTTGTTGCAAGGCTCCCTTGCTACTTTGCAGAGGATCCTCAAGCATGAAATCGAGCAAGTCTCTCTCTTATATCCCTTATTTCTCTCTAAAAAAAAAAAAAAAAACCAACAGAACCAAACCCCCAACCAAAAAACCACCCACAAACCCAAACAAACAAAAACCCTGGATCAAAACCAAAAAAGATTACAAAATCAATCCAAGCTAAACAACAGAAAAACCTCCATGCTGAAAGAAATGGTCGCAGTTTGCATAATTTATAATTTCTTTGATCTCAAAGCTTTTTTAATCCTCTACCTTAAAAGCTGTATCGAAGTGAAGTGTCTCTTCCATTAACTAAGCTCTTTGAACTGAGAGGCTGAACTATTTCATAGTTCACATTTACGCTGTAGACTTAGCAATTTCTTGAAATTTACAGATATAGAGAAAATCCAGCACTAGTTTCAGATTATAAAATTTGTAGCAAATACCCGCAGCTGAACTGCCCAGCAGCCCCAACTTAAATAGCATCATTTTTAAAGGAAAACACTGTGGTTTTCAGCAGTAAAACAAACACAACCAGAAAGTTGTGTTCCCTCTTCTCTCAAGGACTTTGACTAGATAATAACAGACAATTAAAAGTGAGAAGAGCATTTATGTCAGAATGCAGTGGTTAAAAAAGCTGAAAACTAAAAAAGAAAAACGAAGAAGCATGATTTATAATAGAAACCATGCCGGTGTCTTGGTCTCTTTATGCATTGCGGAGTCCTCAAGGATGGGGTAGAAATGCTCATATAAGACCTTGCCCAAAATGGTAGTAATGCATGAAATTTCTTGGAATTACAAGGTGTTTACGTTCATGCTGGTGGTCAGTCAGCTGATTACTGGAGGAAATTGAAGAAATGGAGACTTAATTAATTCAGATAAAGATGTTTGTTACCTACCTCTATTTTAACTGAGCTGAACAAAATAATAAAGAAAATATTCCAAGAATCTAAAGTAGCAGAAATGCAACTGATAGCCTTATAGACTATTCATTATTCTGGAAAGCTTTATCTGGATAAAGTCAGAGTTTCTCTCCCGGAGAAAGTGTGTTTTCACCCAACTGAGGTGAACTTAAACCAGTGAAAATCAGGCATGACTACAGATGTTTGTAATATATAGATAGTTCTTATAACTAGTTGACACAGATTCAGAGCATGTCTGGAACATACCGCACAGAAAAGATACAAGATGTCAGAAATAAACTTTTTCCTTACAAACAAGATTCTTTTTTTCCCCAGGATGAACAAGTAGTCCCTTTGGGAACTCTCCCAAGGCGACATACGATGAAGAACTAAAGGCCATAACTCAAGACAAGTTACTGCCGTCTGTTTTCCTCAGCTCAACACTATAAGCTTCTGCACCTTTATAATGTTAAAAAAAAAAAAGGAAATTAAGTCTCTGAGTAGTGAGAATAGATTAGCAAGCACAATCTGACTTCAGAACTCCATGAGCATTTTGACTAAATGTCCTTGTGATTAAGGGCAGCAGTAAACTGGAACAGAAACTGCCCAAGTAGCTGAAAAAGCACCAGCTGAGGAAACAAGTTCTCCCTCAGCCCAGATTTCTGGAGGAAGTGGCACAGGAAGTCACAGGACAGAACTGGAAGTATTTTCCAGCCAAGCCAAACAAGTGTAACAACACATGACGGGAGAACCATAAATGCAACACCTGGGTTAAAGAGCAAAGAAAAGTGATGTAGGCAATAAAAGACAGGCAGGTTCTAACTCTAAATAAGCCTTTAACCAAGCAAGATCTCTGTGAAAGTTATCTAAAAACATGGAACTAACTGGGAAATGGCATGAAATGTTTCTGATAAACACAGGTCCTACCAGGCTTAAACTGTAACCCACTTGCTGACATATTCTGTTGGGGTTTTACGGAGGTTTCAGTGGAATATGAAATGTGATATGGAATGTCTGAAGAAGGTGAGGATCACAGAATCAAAGAATGGTTCATGTTGGAAGGGCTCACTGGTGGCGTCATCTGGTCTGATCTGCCTGCTCCAGCAGAGTCTTCAAGGTTTCACAAAAAGTGCAAGGTCTGTAAATAATTTGGCTTACGAGAAGAGACCCAGTAAAGGTGAGGCATCAGGCAAAGACATGCTACCAGTTAGCCCTGCACAGAAAAATTGTAAGGTAACATTCATTAATCTTTTATTAACATTACCAGAAAAAGGAGGAGCATGATGACAGTATTTGGTGATAATACTAAGCTACAGGATCATGAATATAGACCAACTGAGGGTGTAATTACATGAAAAGGAAATAAACTGGCATAAGACCTAGGTTCAGGGTTTACACAGCTTCCTTTGGAATTTTGTGAATTTATAGTGGAAAAGGAGCAAAGTATGTAGGATGACTGGGGGGAGTGGAAACTTACTTATGGCTACCTACTAGTCTCATCTAACAACATAGACTGCAAAAGTGTTCATCTCAGGCACTGAACTTCTCTTCTCACACTAAGTGTCAAGAAAAATTTGGACTTTAATATTTTAAAGTCATATGCTGGGAGATTGAACATAACTTGTAACTAGAAAGTAAAGTAAAAAAAAAATTAAAAAATCATTTTCTTAAATTCTATTTCCTTTCATTTCTGAGAAAACTATCTGAAATGTTAAGGCCACCCAGATACTGAAAATGTAACAGCCAGCACAAGGGGTGGAAAAAAAATAACATCTTATTAATCTTCTTGACTTCACCGACAGTGCTGTGACACCCAGAAATGAAAAACTCTAAACATTAAATGTACTGCAGAAGCATGTGGATGTCTATGATAGATTACAGAAATTAAGAAAAAAACCCAATCACCATTTCTTTGAGGTGATCTGCCATGAAAATAACCAAATTTGGCAGCTAACAGCGTGGTTATGTAAATATGTAGAGGAACATGTACATTTATAGCTACACTTACTTATCAGCATTTCTAGGTGGACCTAAATAATGCTGATCATGGACAATTATTGTCAGAAAAACAAACTCCAAACCAGTATCAGCTACTGTTACAGTATCTAAATGGATCTGTTCTGCTACCACTGATACATGCTCCTCCACTAAATATGTCCTCTCTTAAGCAACATGTCTTTTTTTAAAACACATAGCAAACAAGTAGTGGTCTGTTTCACAAAGCACTGGAGAGGTGATAGGGTTTGTAGTCCAGACACATTGTATAAGCATTCAAACCACTTGGGAACTTTCTGTACTGCACTGAATTTCTCACAACACTGTTTATGCCCAGAGGTGTATCTGTTGCTAAGAGCAAAGAATTTCTATCGGTCTGGCAAGAGTGTATACTTTAAAGCTGTACTGAACAAGCTTTAAATATTCACCTCTGCAGTGGGTAAAAATACCATATGATTGATTTCACAGAAGGAATGAAGCACTTTCAAAAATCCATGGAATGCATGTTATTTGTTCTTGTTTTTAGTCAGTTCTGAAACATATTTCACTTACACCAGTTCTGAATTAGCAACATAATAGGAAAAACAAAGTAAAAAGCACATACATTTTATTTACCTTTTTGTATGTTTTCTCTTCATTTGGCTTTCCAGCAGTAACATCTCCATTTTCAGTAACAGACGACATCTAGCAACAGAAGCTTAAGTTAGAGAGAAGATACTTGCTTTAGAAAAGTAAGTATTCAAAGAAATAATACAATTTATTATCTATTTTTTGCTAAATTCAGACTTTTCAGAGGACAGCAAGTTGCAAAGGTCAGTGACGTATCTCGGATAGTCCTAGAAGCATTTTCCAGGCAGACTAAAAGGATAGCACTGTGACAGGAATATGTCCAGGACATGACTGATTCTACACAACTCTCTGTTTCTTTTTCCCACAGCAGTATGCAAGTCTGCAGTGAAATCTTGCTCTTCAGCATACTCCATGAGATAGTCTTGAAAGGTCCAGTGATGGGCAAAATTATGAATCGTATGAGCCAGATATTCAGTGGCATGTCTCAGAGGTCCAAGGCCTTTGGCTGCATTGACATGCTGTCCATCCTCAAAGTAGCAAGGAAATATTTTACACTGTATCTTATGACAGTTATAAAGCAATGCTAGATCAAGAATAAGTGACTGAGCTAGAGATCACTTTGGTTAGACACACGAAGTGTGTCTGCCAAAGTGAATAAAACAAAAAGCTACAATAACATGCTTTAAAATCATTCTCGATTTTACCAACACTTTCACAATGGAATTATGCATACCCTTATGAACAAAAGTACAACTCATCTGGAGCTGAGAGCGAAGATCAAGCCATTCACTGGTGATGTTGATGTTTTCCAGAACCTATTAAAAGAAAAATCTGTTATTGCTATGCCATCGCGAATTTACATCTCACAGAACAGCTTTAGATTTCCTGTTTCTACTATTCTTCAGCCCAAGCAAGAATTAATCTATAAGTGAGGTTTTTCAAGAATCTTGTGAAACAACTTGTTTACTAACAGGTCATTGAATATACTTGAAACTAACAGTATTACATAAGAGGAAATCAGTGTAGTTTAATTTCCATTTGCCCTAGATATTTCACTACTGTGGCACAAGCAACTCTACAATAAAACATTTGTGTAGACCAATGGGCATACATGCTCTGGAGTGTTGTGTAATTACTTGCACTCTTATAACCTCCAATCATTTATAAGCAATAGCTCTGACAATTTGGAGGACTGCACACTGAACAGTCATAGATAACTATCAAATAAACTCATTTTGGAAGTGTTTCCTAACAGTAGTTAGTACAATTTCTGTGAGCAATCTTTTTGAGGTGATCTATTTCATAGTTCAAATGGTTTGACTAGACAAATGAGAGAATACCACCTAATCAGATGTTATTTGATAGCTCCTTGGAATCAGCTCTCCTGCTCATCTTCCACATCCATTTTAAGTCACATCAGTAAAGCTATTTTTCTGTTTAGTTTCCCAAATACACCAGAAGAAAAAAACCTCATTTGCCCTTAATCAGCACACGTAGCATCTTGTACATAACTAACAGCTGATTTTAAAAAATATTCCCAGGACTCATTCACTGAATTTAGTTTTCCAGTAAAACAATCCTTTCTCAGAAAAAAAGCTCTTCTAACATTATATACCGTTATTTTCCTACTGCAGCTAGCTGCATTCTTCATTGTAGCCTTCATGCAATAATGTGTCTTCATCAATAATTCCTTTACTTGGATGTGCATTATCAGTATCCTACACACCAAACTCCAATTTAAAGGCAACAACCTTTTTGACAGATTTTAAAATTGAGTTGTATTTGACTAGCTTACCTATATTCACAAATTTAATATTAATACTAATCCATGCTTGTAACTCTAACAGTACCTGAACATAGGCATGAAGAACTTGCTAAATATCTTCTGTAAGGAAAGAAACGTCATTTTAATCCCTAGTAGAAGACACTTTAATCAACTGATCCCCATGTAAAAACACCAAACTGCCTCAAATTGTTGTTCTACACATACCCCCCAAGACTATTGACATCAAACAGTGTTCTACTAGACCTCAAACTTCCCAGAATATCATCACTCATGCTCAGCAAAAGCCAAACGTGAAGGCAATGTAAGTTAGCTGAAGAAATCACTTGTGCCAGACATGGAAGAAAAGTCTGATTTTTTTCCCAACATAGACAAATTTTTCAACAACACTTCATGCATGTGAAAGTGTACTGCCAAGGATAGTAAAACAGACAACGAGAGGCTAAGTTCAGTAACCATCAAGTACAAAACCTCATATACCCTAAAGAAGGTACATTTTTCCTGTATGTGCAAGTTTATTTTTCCTAGAGTCATCTAAAATAGAATTGTTTTGGTTCCTAAACTTTTGAGAACCAGATCACACAGCTCTAACAACTGGGTTTGTGTTAAACATCTTTCAAAATCTTTGCTGTGACAACCATCTCCTGTTCCATGCTAACAACCTTTGCAAAGCAGTTACTACTTTATGTATTTTCTCCCTGCTCTAAAGCTACTGAAATGGTATATGGTGCCTTCTCTTATGCTTTATAGTGCAGAGCAAGAGCTACTGTTTCAATTCTGATGAGGTTTAATAGTTCAAAGGCAGGTCACAATTACAGTCTTCAACCCACTTCCAGGCTGAGCTACGACTACTTATTTACTTGTTACAATACCAGGAAATTACACTAGCTAAAGCATTGAATCTCTGTATCCAACAAAGGACACACTCACAATAAAGTAAGATGCAGGGCAAGGGCAGATAGAGGAGGAAAACATCTAAAAAATACTGCAATGTGCTGGCTTTGGCTGTTATAGTTAATTTTCTTCACGGTAGCTTGTAGGGCGTTATGTTTTGTATTTGTGCTGGAAGCAGTGTTGATAATTCAGAGATGTTTTCTAATCCTGAGCAGCACTTAGACACTGCCAGGGCCTCTCTGCACCTCACCCCACTCCACCAGACAGTGGCCTGGGGGTGCACAAGGAGCTGGGAGGGGACACAGCTGGGACAGCTGATCTGAACTGACCCAACAGATACCCCAGACCATATGGCATCACGGACACAACATAGCGCTGGAGGAAGGAGAAGGAAGGGAGGATGGTCAAAATGACTGCATTTGTCTTGTGTCCCAAGTCACGACATGATGGGACCCTGCTTTCCTGTGGATGGCTGAATACCTGCCTGCCCACAGGAAATGGAGAATCAATTCCTTATTTTGCTTTGCTGGCCTGCACAGCTTTTGGGTTGCCTATTAAACTGTTCTTAAATCACCTCATGAGTCTACTTTTAGTCCTCCAATTATCTCCCCTATCCCACCACAGGGTAGTCAGTGAGCCATTGTCTGGGGCTCAGTGGCTGGCAGACCTTAAACCAGGACAGTGAAAGGCGGCTATAAAGATCTCTAACTGCTGAGGTGCCATCCTACCTGAGGGCAAAACCCAACCAACCAACCAACCAAACAAACAAAACAAAAAACCTAACCAAACAAACAAAAAACCCAAAACAAACAAACAAACCAAAACCAAAACACCAAAACCAAAAAACCAAAACATTGAAGCCCAGTAGACATTTAGAGACTATTTTTCCCAAATGCTCTTGAAGAGTCAACATTTTGGTCATGAACCTTATGTGCAGCAAAAGCTAGTATGACATGTTCAGTTCCTGTAACACAAGTTTACAGCCTTCAATTCCAACCTTCTCTGAACACCTCGAAGTCCTAAATGCAGACTTAAAAGAATCCCATCTATTCAATGTATGCTTCAGACAACAACAAAAAAAAAACCAAACAAAACAAAAAGAAGAGTGTTTAATAGTTCAGTTTCTCATGGGAATCACCAAATCATATACTTCTCAACTAACACGAACTGCAATTTCCATCACTCAGGAGAAAGTCCATATGCATTTCCTCCTAAAGCTACAGGGATACCAGTTGAGTTTCTTTGATCACTCAGAAAGCCACTACGTCAGCACCAACCTGCCTACCACACAGAGTTTTGAGAACTGAGAAAACAGACACCAAATGTGAGCTTCCTACCAAACTTTGAGTTCTTGTTCTTGAGTTTTTAATTGCATTTTCTTTATATAGCTTTTACTAATGGTGTAAAGCATTCATTTTGACAGATTATAAGTAACTATCTCTTTTTAGAGACCTTTAATAGCTTATGCCCAGCTCAAAGGAACAGGCACTGGTACTAACATCTGAATGGCCACTCAGCTCAACTTAAAGTTAACTTTTGAATTCCAAACAACTTCAGTGAAAGCCAACATCCATCAAAAATGTTATTGATAGGTACCTACAGGTCTCACAAATTAGTTCATCCAACCAAAAATCAGTTCTTCCTTCTTGCAATTATCAAGAAATCAATATTTGTTTGAAGAATGAATTTCTTAGCATATTGAGATCATTTTGTTATAAAAATCCTTTCTTCAAAGCACTAATAAAACCTGCTTCTTTAGGAATTACTTTCCAAATAAAAGCCATGTAGCTTCTCACTATGTGCTGCCTTGTCCAGGCTGATAGTTAAATTTTAAATATTTTTTCTAGCTTTTAAGACAGGCTGTACTGCTGGCAGGATTTTGCACTGAGATAGTACATGCAAAAAGAGAAATCTCACTTGAAATAAAACATACTGATAACTTCTCACAGGGCATAATCTATAGTTTTAAAGATGAGGAGTGAAAACAAAAATGAAACAAAACAAAAGCAAAACTAAATGACACTTAATGGTGCAGGTTTTTCATCTCTGAGAATCTGAAACACACTACTCAATTTTCAGGAAACACTTTTTGAGGTGGAGGTGGGGGCAGGGCGGAATGGAGGCAAGGGAATGCATAGGGTTAAAATACACAACTTTGTAATTCATGCAGAAATTCAGTTCTCCTACTTCCGTGCATTTCAGATTACCCATTTGTTTAGTCAATTTCTAATCCTTGAACAGTTCTCTTCCTCCAGAAAGACACAATACCTCCAGAATGTGGTAGATGACTTTTCAGAAAAGGACACAGTATCTTATATTGAATTCATACCAATGACACTAACTTGGCACCAGACAAAATAAGACGATCAGAATGATAATTTAATTTTTAGCTGTCCTAAGTGACTAGAAGCTTATGAAACAAGACTGCACTCTTGATGGCAGTTTGTCAGCAATATATAAGGATGTTGACAGGAATTAAACAGTATTTATAGTGTATTCTGTTAAAAAAGATGTCAGGTTAAATTTCTTGGTAGGTCTTGTCTCTCTGCTGTTACTATTTCAAAAGAGAATCTTCAATATAACTACGAAAGCCATTTCATTTACTGCAAAATTCACTTTAACTGGTGAGATTTGTCCAGGCACACTTCTCCTTGTGGAATTTGTGAGAGTAGTTTTAAAGTCAGTTCCTCAATTCACTAAAAGGACTTGCAGACCTATATGGCAACATTATTCTACAAAACCACCTAGGGGACGGTCATACACTTCCAGACTTCAGCTCTGATGTGAAACTGTTACACAGTTTTGCCAGAATGAACAAAACTTCTAAACCAAAAGTGCTCTACAGTGGAAGAAATACGTGAACACATCACAGACTATTCTAAGTTGGAAGGGACCCACAAGGATCACCGAGTCCAACTCTTCAGTCAATGGCCCCCACAGGGGATTGAACCCATGACCTTGGCATTATTACAACCAAGTTTTAACCAACTCAGCTAATCAAAAGCTACTCTTTTCATACTTGTTCTCTAGTGTTTCTTTCCATCTTAAGTACCCCAAGACCATTCACAGTACTCTTGGAGCTACCTGAAAGCAGGTCCAAGATCAAAAGACACCAATAAAGCTAAGTTCCCCACTTCTTTGAAATTATAAAGACGAGACTTCATACCTTCTTAGGTACCAAAAAAATTTCTCTTGAAGATGATGCATTTATATAAAAAGCCTCCCTTCTGTCTAGACTCTTTGCCAACTTGATAGGATATGCACATCAACCCCAGATTTACAAATTAGATATCATCTTGTCTTGTCTATTTTTCCATGAAACTTGATGGTACTCTGAACCACTATCAAATTTAGTTGACAAATTGAGGTCAACCAAAACTGACATAGTTTTTCCCCTGCCCTCTCCAGGAGAATGTGAACAGTAGGATTATATATCAGATTATTTGCAAATGAGGGGCTTTGGACACACAAAACCTTCTCTAACACACATATGAATTGTATACATACACTTTGTTTCCACAGAAGATACATTTAGAAATATCAGCGTATTATCAGCACTGTTTTCAGAGGAGGCAGATGAGTTGTTAACGTCATATGAACAGTGTGACATTGTTTTGTTACATTTTATCTTCTTTGCAGAGCTTCATGCTTTAAAACAATGCTGACTATAATCTTCATTATTTATCTGATTTTATTTATCCGAAACACTGAAGGACTAAGAGTTAAGTATGTATTTTAAACCAAATATGTCCTGAGAATGAAGTAAAGTTTTCCTTATTGCAATGCACTCAACAATCATTAAGAATTCAGAAAAACTTTCAAATCTGAAAACCCCTTTTTTATCTCCATGAGTTTTCAAATTCAGAGCTTCAGTCTGAGAGAATTTAATCCACCTCCTCTCTGTAATGCCTGTAAATCTCCACTGTCAGTGGCTGTGACTTCTACTCTTCCCAGAAGCCCTGAAGGATCTCTTGTGTCTTTCCCGGCACCACTGTAAAGGTAGAGTAAATTTTTACCATTGTAGATACCATTCACTTATGCTACTAAAAAAAAAAAAATTAGGCTGGTCTTCCTAATTAATGATAAGATGACATTTTCAATGAACAGCTAAAGAAAAAGCAGATCAGAAATTGTAAAGCCTATGATACCTAACAAAAAAAAATCTAAGACAACACTGATCATGCAGTTCAGTTTCAAGCCCTGATTAGTCTATCAATCTGATTTCTTTCCTAGTTTGCCTCAAAAATGAGAGGAAGATGCAAATCAGAAGCAGTATGTAAAGTGATGAAATTCACAACTAAAGTAAAAGAGAAAAAAAAATCTCACCTTTTTTCTCATGGTCTTCAGGACAGTACAGAAGCTACAGAGAAAGCAGCGAGAAATAACCATCACTACACTGCCTTTTAGGCTGTTCTAGCTGTTCACACCACCTTTATTTATCTAGCTTAATAACACACATTATTTCCAGTGCCCTGCCAGATCTTTCAGTCTCTCAGCAACTGAGTACAATGCTAAGATTCTAATACTGCTTGATTTCTACAGTGCACCCCTTATTTTCAGGAATATGGCACAGTACCTGGATTTCTTTTAAAACATTGGTAATAAGAGAACCAATGTAGAGCTTCAGCAAATATCACCTCCATCAAAGTTTATAAATACTCAGAATATAGTCTGATGACTCAGCAGATTCATCAACCTGCAAGAGTTCCTTCCTTTTCCATTTAAAAATCATACTTTTTGTGCATTAATTTGTTCTTCGAGCAAAACACACTACAACTGTAATATCCAGGGTCACAGAAACAGTCACAACAGCATAAGCTATAGCTAAGTATTTTATTTTCTATAGCAAATACATTCTTTGTTTCAAAAATAATCTGCCATGGTTTTTCCAGATAGGCACTTACTTACAACAATGGAAATAAAACTGCGCATTTACTGAAGGAATCAAAGTGTAGAAGTCCTTGAAAACATAGCACACTGTGTTCCTTCAACAAAATACATGGCTTTCTATTTGTAACTTCCGTATTTGTTTAATTCTGCATCTCACAGATAACTTAGAGGTAGGCTGGTTTTTTTCCCCTCCATGATTTTCCAATTCAGAGCTTCATTCCGAGAGTCTTAAATCTATGCCACTCCTCTACTGTCCACTAGCCTATTTATACCTCTCTGTCAACTGTTGTGCCTTCTGCTCTTCCCAGAAGCACATAAGGATCTCTTACGTCTTTCCAAATACCACCTGTAAAAGCAGAGAAAACTTTCTACTGCGTAGTAGGTGGTGTTGATGTATTAAGAACTTAGGGACTTTTCTAAATCGCTGATCTCAGATCAGCAATCAGGAAGAACAAACATTTGATCTCTGACTTAATTGACGTCACAATGTGTATTTTGCAGAAACTAACAGGCCCTCCTTTTACAAAGGGAAATGGTTCCATTAATTTCTCATTACTTTGTAACAGTCTGAAAGTGTACAAAGTAGAAAGGGATATTTGTACATAGCCACAGAAGACTTCCCTATTGCTGCTTAGGTTTTCACAATACTCATTTCACAAGCCAACAACAGAAGCTTTTAGAAGACTAGCAATCTTTCTATAAAGCCATCTGGAATTCATAAAACTTAAATAACATAAAATAACTTAAAAACATAAAATTATCAAGATGGGGTTTTCTTTGAAACAAGTGAAAGATTGCCTTGGAGGTTGTGACAGGTAATATTGGAGATTTTTTTGACAGATTAGGCAATTGTTTAAAAAGTAGTTGGCACTATCTTGAATAACAGGCAGTTAAATGCCTCCCTGACATCCAATCTTGTCAGATCTCAGAAGCCCAGCAGGGTCGGGCCCAGTCAGTCCTTGGATGGGAGACCTCCTGGGAATACTAGGGGCTGTAGGTTCTAGTCCTGAGGACTTCACTGTCACTGTCCAAGCTCGCTCGGCCTTGACAGATGAACCTGAGGAGTTAAAGGGTGGGGCCAGTTCTGCGCACGCTGTGCCTCACCTAAAATATCCACTGTGCAGGCTGGAAGGGCACACCCACGTGGGGAGAGCCCTGCCCAAATCTTTGTTTGCAAAGCCTAGACATACATACATTCTATTGGGCAAAGGATTGCTTTGCTTTATGCCTTTATGGTACGTTTCATGGAAGAAAACCAAAATCTTAACTGGTTACACAGGCACATCCCACTGTAGAGTGAATACACTTGCAATTTACTTACAATGGTTGCCACTTTTCCACTTTTCCTAAGCTGTTGAACTGCAAAAGAATGTAGAACATTTTCCATTGGAGTCCCATTAACTATGACCACTCGGTCATTTTCTCTGGAAGCAGGAAGAGTGGAGAAAAAAAAAAAGGGGGGAAAAAAAGAAAAAGAGGATTTAAGAGGAGGCATCATGAAAATACCAGAATTTTTTTTTTCCAGAGGGAGCCTATGGATTTCATTCAGTTTAACAGGGAGTTCTGCTTAAAAACTGTTTGTCACATAAACGCTGTAATATCTGAATACTAGAGGAGGCTTTTGGTATGTTTAAATATTAGACTTTGAGCAACACTGTGTATCTTTGCACATATATTACATATACAGGCACTTGTCAATTTAAGTACCTTTACACATTGTTTTTAAAAGAACGTTTGTGATGACTATTAAAAGTTGGGGTTTTTATAAAGTTCTTTCAGAACTCCTAGTTTTTCCACACCTAGCTGAGATTTCTTTCACAGCAACATTCCACAAGAGGTTCACATTGCTGCATTTATACCAGTATTTAGTTTAATAGTGGCAAGTGCAACTGTAGTACACTTTTCTGGAAGCCTGGTCCCATCTGCTCTGAAGAAAGTTGACTGGGGGAAAACCACAACAAAATAATAACACATAGGAAGCCCTCCCTGCCCTAAAACACAGGCCAACTGAGATTAATAACTTGTCTATGTGGACCTCCTGTAAGTCAAATAGACCACTAAGACTTAACTCAGTCCCTGCCATGAAATAGCCCCATAACACTGATTAATTAAAACCCATAAATGTCATAAAGGCATTTCAGCACAAAAGGTGCAGGAAATTAAAAAACCCCCAACTTTCCACTTCTCATATTAGTTTATTCTGGTGGATACTCAGTTATTAACCTTACTGTCAGAACACTAGATCAACCACTCACTGGTTACTCTGCCATTTTATGATAGATAAAAGAAATCTTTGGTACCAACTATTTTCATTATAATCAAATAACATCACAATCTTCTTTTCAAATAAGAAGATTATATATTCTAAGTCTCTATTTGTAAGGCACTCTAACTCCTAAATGATTTTTGTGCCTCTTTTCATACCCTTTCAATTCCTTTTACTGAATGAGTATGTCAGAACAGCATGCTGTATTCCAGCAGTTTCACCCAGGCTTTATGTAAGAATTAAAATAGTTCTTTTCACAGTCCATACATCCAAAGACAGTATTGAGCTTAATGCCGTAACATTATATCAAGAGGCCCACCTATTTAAGTTCATTTTACCCTAAAAAAATGACAGGATTGCTATTCCACACTCTCTGGTTAGGCCTATATTCCTGGATTTGCTGGAGGAACAGCTATGCATTCAGTTTTCTTCAGAATGTGTTTAGTCTGAATGTGCCCCAATTGTTTGGTATTACGTTGTCATCATCAATTCA
>JAOXXN010000364.1:30311859-30326496 GCA_026770055.1 Myrmophylax atrothorax
CGCTGGCCCGCAGGCGGGGACGTGCCTTGCCTGCCGGGATGCCCCGCAGCTGCCCTGCCCCGCACCGCACCGAGCAGCGTCCCGCAGGTGAGTGCTGCGGCGGACTCGGAACGGCGTGGCCCCGAAGCGAGTGGCGGAGTCGGGTCGGGCTGGAGCATCTTCCCTGCACCCCTACCCTGCAGAGCGGAGCAGCGCTACTCCAGGACTGTGGCGTCGCCGGGCAGGTGCCGCACTGGTGTGCAGAGATGCGCATCTGTTGTGCCTCTCTACTGATTTCTCTCCTCTCCCTTCTTCTCCTGCCTTCCCCCCGCCCCTTTCCTTACCCTGCTTTCACCCTCTTCCTCCCTTTTTCCCTCTTTCCCCCTCCTTTTCTCTCCCTTTCACTTTCCCCCCGTCTCCCTTCCGCCTCTCTCTTTCCCCGCTTTTCCCCACCTTTATACCACTCTTCTCTGTCTCCTTTTCTCTTTGCTTCTATTTATTTTCTTTTCTCTCTCTTTTCCCTTTTCTCTCCCTTTCACTTTTACCCAGTTTTTTCCTTCTTTTCCCTCTCCCGGCCTCCTTTTTTAATTTTGTTTCCCTATTTTCTGTCTGTTTTCCCATCCTCGCTTTGCCTTTTCCCGCGGCAATGCATGCAGTGGAGCCCAGGGCAGGCTGTTGCCCTCGGGGAGTTCTGTTTTAGTCTAACATCTGCTAGCGAGCACAGGATTCAGGGGACATCTGATGCTCGAGGTGTTGCAGTCCTGTGGTGTGGCTTTTTTTCCGCCCTCTCTTAAAATCACTGCAGCTGGGAAAACCCTGAAGAAACCTTTTTCTTTGTTTTGTTTTCTTTTTTTTTGTTTGCTTGTTTCTGTTTTGTTGTTGTTGTTGTTTTTCCCCTTCAGAGTTGAAAAGCTGTTAAGAAGCTGGTGAATAGTTTTCTGTGGCCCAGGTTGGGTAAGAGGACTGCGAAAGCAGCCTGACAGGAGTCTCAGTTATGCTCTGGCACTTTGCCTCCCTTCAGTGTTGCTCAGAAAAGTAGACTTCTGTGTCGGCAAGAGGAGGAGTGGCAGCAAGAGGGAATTGCCACTTTGGAGTCCGCTGTTTTAAATTTCATTTTTAATGGAATGTGAGGTGGGTGACCACAGAGCTGGCAAGAATGACAGCCAGAAATAGTAGTTAGACAAGAGAGGATAAATACAGCTTTTCTGTCTATTTCAACTTCAGCTTGAAAATCCTTGTGAAAAAATAATACAGTATTTGTAGCTCAAGTTCGAACTCATTTACAATGATACATTGCTTTTGAGAGTATGTGTATACAAAAGAAAACACTTCTGACATTTTCTCTCCTCGGTGATTATCTACTCTGCCTACAGTAAATATCCATTATCAGCATGTCTTTCCTATGAAATCTGAATTGTCTGGGGTAATACTTAATTCCTGATGTCAGAAGAGCCAGAGTTGCTTAATAAACCCAAATACCTTTGGCAAGTCTATCTTTTTCTAACATAAACTAAATGTAGAGGCAAACATACAAGCTAAAGGTTTATACTTCATTTGCTGAGAATATATTGTTTACTGAACACATTGGAAACACTGGAAACATTTGAACATTTCCACATTGGAAAGCCCACTGCTAGTCTTATGAAAAAGAATCATTAGGGTTTGGGGTTTTTTTAATAATCTCCTCTCGTTTTTCCTTTGGCTTTCAACATAGTTCAAAAGTTTTCCATTACTTTCATTCATTTAACTCAATTAAGCTCCTGAAATTTGAAAACACCTAACTTTATCAACCTGTCTTAGTGAAAAAAGGTAGTGCCACAGAAATGTAGCATGCCCAACAGTACAAGTAACTTGTACCATTATGTTTACATCTTAGCTCCAGGGACACCACTTCTTGCACCGTGAAGCATTATTATATGTACGCTAATTGTGGTGCTATTAGAGAAACTTAATAAAACAAACAGAAACCTTATCTGTGATAGGTTATCCCAGAAAACTCACTGATGGTACTTTAGCTCACTAAGGAACTGTAAATGTAAGCATGGCTTCTACACAATGCTAAAGAATAACTCCTCAGAATATTTTGTATGTTACGCTTTAAGAAGGTCCAAGTACTCAAAAATTTGACAGCCTGTTCCTTCTGCCATGAGATTTTGTTGTGTTTTTATAGATTACCTTTCCTGCTAGTGTGTCCCATTCTGAAATACAGCATTGTCCCAAGGTAGTAATTAGCAAAATTTTGTAGGTGGGTGTGAGGAGTGCAGTGACTGCTCTATTCCTGGTAAAATTACAGTTCCTACTTTAGAATAATGTGTAAAAAATAGATACACACATTACTTTGTAGTAGCCAAAGAGTACAAATGACCTTGATGAACACCAGGCAGTTTTACTGGGTGTTAAGTTGGCTGACATTAGTTTAAAGACACTGTGATTTTTTGTTTTGGGATTTCAGTGCAAGTTACCTTGAGGTAAAATGTATCATTTTGTCCATGCTAAGAGTCACAGACTTCTTGAGGTAGGAACTGGTCACTGAATGACATATCTTTACTCTCCTTCGTTGAAATTTCTTACCATTAGGTCTGTCTGTGGGGCCTCTAAGGGCAGACAGGAATGCAAATAGTATTCAGGCTTTGGACTGTTCTGCAGATTTACTTGATACAGTATACTGTACAAGAGTGTACTAGAAAGGGTAGTAACATTTTTTCAATTTACAGTTTACACAGTGTATGTTCATGTGGGTTTTACTCATTTTTTTGGAACACAAATCAGATTCCTAACATTTGAACTCAAGCTTTCAAAATAACCAGAGGATTTGAATTAATTTTCTTCCTTTTTTCTTCCTCTGAAAAATAGCTATCTACTTTTATGTACTCTCACTATTTAATTTCTATGTAGTGGTGAATGCAGCAGTACTAGTCACTTGTGGAGTTTTGTTTGAAAGGGACTAGAAATGTGATACTTTTTTTCTTTTTTATTATTTTCTTAGGCAACTCTGAAGGAAAAGCCCTACTCCTGCAAACTGTTGCCAATAGTAGACAACTTACCTACATGAAACCCTGCTGCTGTCTCAGCATGATTTCAAAGTTGAGTCCCATAAAGTCTAATGATAAGCCAACTACTCAGCTTAGGACCAGACCTCATTTTCACTAAGACTGTGCTCGATCCCATCAGATCTCAGAAGCTCAGCAGGGTCAGCCCCGGTTAGTACTTGGATGGGACACCTCCTGGGAATACTGGGGGCTGTAGGCTCTAGCCCTGAGGACTTCACTGACACTGTCCAAGCTCGCTGGGCCGTGGCAGATGGACCTTAGGAGTTAAAGGGTAGGGCCAGTTCTGCCACACCCAAATCTTCATTCATGAAGCCAAGCCATACATACATATCTCACTCCAGCCGTATCAGTCCAAGCGAGAGCCTAACGCCCAGAACCTGGATTTGCTGGATGGTGGCATGATGGGAGATTTCCATGGTGCAGCAGGGCTGGTGGCTCTCCATGTCAGGTCTGTCAGGGCCCAGTTGGAAGCAGGGCAGTCAGCAGGCACAGGCGCAGCCCTGACATCAGGCACCTCCCTGGCTGAGGCTGGGCTGGATTGACTTGTCATAGTTCATGGCTAGGTAGTGGAGACTGGACAGTGGCCCTGTGGTGATGTCACTGGAGTGCAGTGGGGTCACAGAGTAGCTCAGAGGGGGCTGGTTGGAGCAGTCAAGGACATAGATATATTACATATATAGATAATAGATATATTGCCCTTGTGGGGTGCTTGTGACCCCGCTGGCAGCCATGAGAGCTGATGCAGGAGAACTCCTCAGAGGCAAGCTGGTTGGATCTGTTGCCGAACCCCTCCTGGCCTGATGTGTGGTCGGCAGAATTGGAAGTGGGTTTCCTCCTTTCGCCAGCAGCACATCATTATGTTAGACCAGTTGCACTGTGAAACCACAGCCAAAGGAAGAGGTCTGCTGTGCTGGGGCCAAGGCTGATGTCCACAATGCTGGGCTGAGGTTCACAACCTTTGCCAGGGCTGGAGTAGCAGTGCTCTGCTGGCTTTTCACCTTTGCAAGCATCCTTGTTCTTAGGACTAGCAGCTCCAGTCCAGCCTGTCTGCATAAAATCTCCATGTGAACTCTGATGTCCTTTCAAGCTATGGCATCCTCTTGTAAAAGTGTTTTGTTTGGTTGTTTTTAAAGTTGGGTTTTGTTTGTTTCTTTTTAAACTTATGTTTCTTGTGGGATTTTGGTTTTGCTTTTAAGAATTAAATGTGTCTTCACCTAAAATCACACATGGAGCTGGACTTGGCGGGTGCTGCTCTCTCCTGTGACTACAGCCTTTGATAAAGGTTATTCCCCCTCATCTCCTTTATCGTAAATACCCATGTAGTCTACTGCTGACTCATTTCAGTCAGTTCCATGGGGCAGATTAACAATTTAGCATGTAAGGTTAACACAGATTTATACAGTGACTAGGTAAAGACATTGTTACCAAAATGAACTGTTTTACAGTAGCATCTTTACAGTTGTATAAAAGTTAAATTAGAACCTGATTTTTACCAAGACACCTCCCAAACTGACAGATGATTAGTACTTGTTCACAAAACAAACTTAAGATGCAAATGAGCAAAGTGATATGCTCTCTGACACAGAAGAGGTGTCAGAAATGGAGATTTAAATTAAGTATAGTAATCCTTCTTTCCATAATGGAAAACAGGAGTTTATAGCAGAAATCAAGCTGAAATTATCTTGGTTTTGTTTAATCATACTGTATAGTTGGTATACAGTGGTGAAGAATAATTTTGGAAGGAAAGAGGAAAGCAGGCAGCTAACTCAGCCTTTGTACTAACTCCCCTAACTACCAGGAACTGCTATGTTTCCCCTTTTAATGACTACTGTACCAGAAAACAAGGCTCTGACTTGAGTAGGAGGCATTAAAAAAGGAAGTGGGTCAGGTATGTAACTTCTGCAACTGAACTTCAGTTGAGAGCAAGATGAAGGCTGCCCAATAAAGCCGTTTTTCTGTGGCTACATAAAACTCTTAGCTCTTCCACAGTGCAAAGTGCTGCCTCTGACAGGGTATTCTAGAGTGTGCACACTAAAACTATACAGACCTAAAGAAAGAGATGTTAAAAGCTTTACTGAATGCAGTCTGAAGGTATGTTAATGAGTATTTTAGGCTTGCAAAGGATATTAGGTGCATTATTAGATGAAAGGTATCAAATGTTACCCTGTAAGGGTCAGCTTTTGTGAATGGGATATGATCAACTTTAGGACTTAGAAACTGCAAGTGTAAACAAATAGTAACTTACTGTTAAAATTAGTTAGAGGAAGCAGAGTGTCAATGAGAGAAATTTAACTGCAGGGAACAATCGCTACATGAAGATAAGAGCCATGTTAATGTGCATATGTTAGCACATCTCTCATTTTGGTATAATGAAAACGCAGGGTCTGATTATTGTGAGCTCACAACAAAGGAATTGCACCCAGCTGGGTATACAAGGCTTTTCTGAAAGATATTCGTTATCCTGCTTTCAACTAAGTTTTATTCTAAAACAGGAGCAGGAAAGACTAATTAGCAAGTTTTATTCTTTGAAAATTTTAGAATGTGAAGACTGCAATGGTCACTTTCAATTAAGACTGTCTCCCTGCATTGTTAAAACAGGGAGGGGGTTGTAATCTTCTTGAGTGTGTGTTACTGTTCAATGCTAGTGCTCCTCTAAAAACTAATAGGGTAGGATAGTAGTGCTAACAGCCTAAAGAAAGGATTCCGATTTCTGTCACCTAAAGCTTCACAAATATAAGTGTGTTTGAAGTACGCTTTTAAGTTCTAAAAAAAGTGTTAATTTTTATGTTGGTAGGTAGGCAGAAAACACTAATAGACACTATCATATACATAGCTAGAATCCTTCCTTAGTTAATTGCATATATGCTGAGCATTATTTTTATTGAATCAGATCTACTAGTCAAAACTAGCATGACATCAAGTAAGCAAGTGTATGATAAGTTATAAAACATGTTAAACCTTGTTCTGGCATGTGATTGTATTTGATGTCACATTCCAAAATGAAAGGAATTGTGGAATTTTCTTTTTTTCTTTTTTTTTTAATTCAAAGGGTTGAGACCTGATTCTTAAAATGTTCCTCTCTATCTTTTCAGCTGCTAGCTCACCTGGCTATTTGTCTCAAGGGTCAAAATTTAAATTTTCTTCCAGTTTTGCTTCGCTATACATCTAAACCAGACTGGGAACAAATGTGTACGTTCCTTAACATAAATTAGAAATGCAAGATAAAATAATGACAATCGTAACTCTGAAAACAAGTACACTTTGGAATAAATAAGATGTTTATATAATGCTATTAGTCACAAATTTGAGTCTTGTTTGTGGTTTCTGCCTGATGTTGGCTTGAATTACAAAATATTTGATTACAGTCTTAAGATACTGGTGATCCTCATGACTGTGCTCAACATTTGTGAAGTCATCTGTATCTTCCTCCCACTGTCTACTCGTGTGTCAATATCCCTGAGTTTGCATTGATATGGGCAAAGTGGTGGTCTCAATGTGTAGTGTTATCCTGGTGGCAGCATTATTAGCAAAAACTCTTCATGATGCAAAGTCTTAATTTCTTAAATGCATCTGTTCTGAGATGTGCAATTACCAGGTCAAACCCCACAGTTTAGGAATGAAAAGCTAAAATGATACTGGGGTAGCTTAAAGAAAAGAGGGAGGAAAAAGGAAAATCTTATGCTAAGCAACGTATAACAAAACCCAGAAGTGGACATAGTACACACTTCTTTTTCTTAGTTTCTTACCAGTTTTTCTGAGTAGTTATAGTTAGAGCTGTTCAGAAAGTTATTTGGGGGCACTGTTTTTTTCTGAAGTAGTAAAAATTTAAGGAGCTTTATATCTCTCAAATACTTGGTATTTCTTTGACTTGCAGATTCAAATTTTGGAGGACATTTTCCATAAACTGAATGGGCTTTGAAGCTTTTGGTTTGAATTTCAAACCTGCACTAAATTACTAGGCAGTGAATTTATGAGTAGCAATGGCACCTGAATAGCAATGTAAGTTGTTTAAAGATACCCTGTTCATGGTCAATTTATCTACATGAGATAGTACTTAGAAAAAAAACCCCAAACCACAGCTCTGTAATAGAGTTCTAGACTGCCATTTTTTAACAGCTACAGTTGTAGCAGCTGCATAACAATGCAGTGATCCCGTCACAGAATACTGAAACAAAACAAAGGTGCTTAAAGGGAAACAAAACTGACAAACAAAAATGATGCTGTGCCTGTGAAGTAAAGATGAAAATAAAATTGTCGTACTAGAAATCTTACTGCTATTCAGCCTTGCAGCACATCTCCACATACAAACAAGTGTTTTTAAAGAATGGTAATACAATAGTGCTGTGCTGTTACATTTGTGCATTTATAGTGACTTCATACAAATTACCTTGAGATATAGGCGATGAGTATTGCCTTTTACCTTAAAAAGGTATTTCATCATTTCAATAACAGTTGTTTTTCACAGTTCTGAAAATTGAGGTGCTCTGCTATACTAATTTCCCCTCCCCCTCCTTCTTATCAGCTATTTCCTAGTGGTACTTCTAAGCTCACGTGTAGAGTGTTGAAGAGACTGTGCCTCACATGAAAATCTTGAAAGGCTGCAGGAACTTCTTTGCCAGTGAGAAATAAAGCGTGACTATCATCCGGGTAAGTTTTAATAATGATGAAATCTATGTCAACACCAAAGTGGGTATAAAACATTCTTGTCAAACTCTGCAGCTTGAATTAACAAGAAATACCCACTTCTCAATAAAGTGTCTGACTTGAACTTTGTTAGATGCAGTTGAATCAGCTCTGTTTTGCTACTGATCTATGGTTTGTAGTCTTAGTAACGCAGAAACAGTGTTTCACAAGAAACTATCTGCTACTCCTAATCTTTTTCTAGAAAGATAAACTAATTTTATTCATTGATTTCTAATTTTCATCAGAATATTTTTGGCTGAACTATTCACCTTTTTACTGTGAATAAAAAACAATGTGATTATTAAGTACTGATTTTTTAAAGAAACTTTTTAGTCTTTGAATGACAGTCATATTTCATTCTGTTTTAGGATTTTTTCTTCTATTTCCCTGACAAACTCACCAAATTCCTGAGAAACACTAACTTGTTTCTGAAGTTGTTGATGCTGATATGACCAGAAGGGAGAACATTTTTTTTTAGCTCTGCAAAACTACTTGATATTTGAAATGCTGAAGAGAAAATTACGGGTTTGCCATAACTTGCGCTTCAGGCTTTTCTTGGGTCTAACTCTTATTTTAGTAATCATTTCAGTTTTCAAAGTTAATCAGAAAGAAAACTTCTTAAAGCGGAGACATCTAGAGCTAACCAAAGAAGATCCTATTAGCAATGTTAACTGCACCAAGATCATTGAGGGAGATATAGAAGAAATACAAAAGGTAAAGCTTGAGACATTGTCAGTGTCATTTAAGAAACGCCCCAGGCTAACAACAAATGATTATATTAACATGACATCAGACTGTGCCTCCTTCACCAAGACTAGGAAATACATTATGGAACCTCTCAGCAATGAAGAAGCAGAATTTCCAATTGCTTACTCAATAGTGGTTTATCACAAAATTGAGATGCTTGATAGACTTCTAAGATCAATCTATGCTCCACAGAATTTTTACTGCATTCATGTAGACAAAAAGTCTCCAGAATCTTTTTTTGCTGCTGTGAAGGGAATAGTCTCATGTTTTGATAATGTCTTTATTTCCAGCCAGTTAGAGAGTGTGGTGTATGCTTCATGGAGCAGGGTGCAGGCAGACATTAACTGCATGAAAGATCTCTACAGAAGAAGTTCAAACTGGAAATACCTAATAAATCTATGTGGTATGGACTTTCCTATAAAAACCAACCAGGAAATAGTAGAGAAATTAAAAGCCCTTAAAGGTGAAAACAGCTTGGAAACAGAAAAAATGCCTGTTTATAAAGAAGTAAGGTGGAAAAAACACCATGAGATTATTGACGGTAAAATAAAGAACACAGGCACAGACAAACAACTACCACCTCTTAGTACTCCAATTTTTTCCGGCAGTGCCTATTTTGTAGTTAGCAGAAGATTTGTAGAATATGTATTAGAAAATGGCAAAATACTTAAGTTCATTGAGTGGGCAAAAGATACTTACAGCCCAGATGAGTACCTATGGGCAACAATTCAGAGAATTCCTGATGTCCCAGGTGCAGTTTCTTCTAGTGACAAGTACGACGTTTCTGACATGAATGCACTGGCCAGGTTTGTCAAGTGGCAGTACTTTGAAGGTGATGTGTCCAAAGGTGCACCTTACCCACCATGCAGCGGAGTTCACATTCGCTCTGTCTGTGTTTTTGGGGCAGGAGACTTGAACTGGATGCTACGAAATCACCACTTCTTTGCTAATAAGTTTGACACTGATGTTGACCCTTTTGCAGTGAAATGTTTGGAAGAGTATTTGCGGCACAAGGCTTTGTATCTGCAAAAGAACTGAAATACTGTATGCTCCAGTTATGAAACATAGGTACAAATATTATACTGCCATGTGCTTTGACATGTAGCAGCAATGGTGGTGATGCTGATGATGGGTATCATGAATCACACCATGTTGTTTTGGTGGTGCTGATGTCCTCCCTGCTTTGGCAGTGGAAGAAGGGGAGAAAAGACATGTCTCAAGTGAATATGGGGATGCCTTGTGTTGCACACTGAGGCTTGGAGCTTTAGGTGCAAAATCGGAACACCAACTTTTGGAAGGCCAGCTATGAATATTTATTATCTAGAAGGTATAATCAATGGACTTCCCTTGGCTAAACTGTTCTAAGGCTTGAAAAATGCATGTTTTCTATGGTTGTTCTTAAATTTTTTTCCCCATAAATGCAATGCTAGCTGGAAGAGAAAGATGAATGGTTGGGGAAAAAGCAGCTGGACTGCACAGACTTCATACTGAGTACTGAAAGATCTCAGGAATATAACATTAGAAATTATCTGAAAACTATGCTAAAGGGGATATGCAAAGCCAGCTGTCATAATTTAACTTACTGCTTACTGCAGTTCTGTTACATATAATTCTTAATCCTCTTGAAAATTTCATCTCTAGCACGGAATATTAAGGAGTTGCCTTTAAATCTTTGTAGCCAAATCTTGCTTTTGTACTCTTAAAGCCCCCGTTGTTGTGATATAAAGTTTATACAGTAGTTTGTAATTACATCTGCTCAGGGAAATTTCAGTTTGGACCTGATGAGATTTAGACTTTTAATTTGACACTTCTTTCTGTATTGGGAGCCTTGCTTTTGGATCCAAAGTTTCTCAAAAACTTAAAAGAACTGCAATAGTGTCTAAATGTCACTGTGTACCCAGATGGAACTGTTGGTTTCTGCTTTCTGTCAAGCTCAACTTGCATTCCAGATTAACTTTATTTTTGTGTACTCAATGTTAAAATATTTTTTTCTAAATGATATTGCCTTTTCCTACAATAAAAGACCCTCTAAAAGCCCCACCAAAAATCCTAATGATGAAGGCCTAAAATGTTTTTACTGTAGGTTTCCATACAACTGAAGCTGCAGCTGAGGTAAGTCCTACCTTGTCTCCATACGGTCATTCATTAACATGTCTGTCCTTGCTTAGGTTTAGCTGATGCAACTGATTTTTATTTATTTCCATCTTTTGGTGAAAGGGAAAGGAAGAAATCTGTGTGATTTTTGTTCCAGATAGGTCCTTGTTTAGTTTAGCTGCTTCAGTGTGACACAGAAGTGTAGGGGTGAAATAATAGGACACTGTGAGGAATGATATTGTTTCTTTCAATATCAATTCAGTTTTGTGAGGGATTGTTACTGCCAGGTGTCTCATCTTACTCCTGAGGTGGCAGTGGAATTCACAACAGACATTAGCAAATGGCAAAACAGACTAAATTTTTTGTGTTGTGAACTGTTGCTGTAATGGTAGTATGTGTTTCTTACAAAGGCGGTTTGTCATGAAGTTTCTCCTAAGGTGAGCCTCAATACTTAGACATTAACATAATGAACTGCTTACTGTTGATAATGCAAACAGCTAGGGAGGCAAATAATTTAATCTGAAGTAGAGCCGATTCTTGCCAATCCCTGCCTTCAAAACCACTTGAAAGCCGTTTAGGGTGTCTTCAGAGAGCTTCACGTTAACAGGTAATTAAAGCCTATGAGCTGAGGCAGTTGAGGAGAATTCCCCGTCTTCCCCACCCTTTGGCTTTTCTACAAGAATGCTCTTGTACGCAGTTTGCTCTACCACATTTGCACAAGCTACAAAAAGGTTTAACTTCACTGCATGTAGTACTGAGAAGTTCCAAGAAGTCATGTTGTATTTTTAGCAGAAAGGAAGCTGCTTGTTCTTAAGAATTTGCACCTAAAGACAAACTCCATGGAAAGCTTCTATGAGACCATAACTGCTAATTCAAATAGACTGAAAAAGTGATGATAAATAATAAAATGTTCTATGCACAGGATGGACTGCTGACTCAATTGTTTGAAAGTCTGCTGGACAATTAGAGCATCAACCCCTTTTCCTCTTTCAGCCTGTTTTGTAATTATACAGTGAATGCCTGTCTGTATTTCTGTTAATGATACTGCTACTATAGATGGTGAAGATTCTGCTTGACTAGCTGCTTCAAATATTACTATTTAGATACAGTAAAGAGAGATTCCATTGTATGGTCATTGTATCTTCTGTACAGAAGGAAAAGTAGGAGAACAATGCCATTTAGTGTATATTTTCCATAAGACAAGGAGAAATTTCTTTTTCTTCTGGGGAAAGTGAAGTACAGAAAACTCCATCTCCCTAAAACTTGGAGATGAGACACCCTGATCTGTTAGAATTTAAAAGGTCTAGGTAGACATCTTCATGAAAAGAATTCTTAATTTCTTGAGCAAGTACTGGATGTGCCAAAGGAAATTATTGCATAAATTAAAGGTATTGCAACTATGCATACAGAAAAAAAATCAGATTCATAACCCAGTGTGCAGCAAGCCAATAATTACACACTTCAGAGAGACATTGATTATTTTATTTCTGAGTTCTACAAGCCTGGGTGCTCAGTGGTATTCTACAAACCAAGCACACACCTTCAAACTTTCCCTGCCATTACTTATACACAGAAGTTTGGAGTTAGTAACTTTCCAGAACAGCCCCTCTATTACGATAGGTTAGTAAAATGGTTTCCCAGCTCCAGTTAGCAATACCATTCATCCTTATCATACCAAAAAGTCACAGAAACAAACTCCTTAACACCAGTTTGTAGGTGTTAAAAAGGGCATTCTTTATTGAGCACACTGGACGTTCAGAGGATAGCTCCTCTAATCAAACTTTCTGAAAGACTGATAAAGCTTTTTATTGCACATTAGATCTTCTCATTTAAAATATATTCATCACTTTGCTTTACATGGTCACACCCTTATTGGTAGGTCTGATCCCTCAAATTTGATCCTTCAAATTTTTGACCTTTCAATTTGATCCTTCAGTCATCTTCTTCCTGACCTTGGTTCTCAGCAGGCACAGCATCACTGTGTTTCACCACAAAAACTGTATCAGTTTTTTATCTTATCTGGGTACACAGAACTCAACTCACATCTTGTTTCCTTGAGTTAAATCTCTTCATTGATTCTGTAGGATTTCTCTAAGATTATACTGCCCTTTACCACAATACCATGAGTAATATTTCTATTTTTCCCATTACTTAGCTTAACATTTCGATAATCTAGGTAACTTTCCATAGATTTAAAATTCTCTTCTTTCCAATAGATCATTTTAGGGCATTTTAATGCCCTATACTGTAGTGTGGTAAATGAACAGTAGCCTGCTTTTGACAGACAAGGAGCATTCCAGGTGCCTTAGCAGACATAACAAGCAATGCCCTTTAGGCTATGTTCTTTATTCCAAATCAAGCCACTCAACTCTTTCCAGATAGCCTTATTCAGTTTTCAAGAACCCACACTAATCCAGTTTATAAAGTTATTTTGCTCATGTGCATCCTGAATATGTATCTTGAGTTTTTCTGGTTTATAACTGAAATGAGTCAGTTTCTTACTCTTTGCAGACAAATAGCAGTTTGGGATTTTTTATTCTTGAGTTTCCCCCATTTTTTTCTTCTTCCTTATTTTTTTTCTTTTCTGTATCACCAATAACCTCACACAGGTCATTTGTATTTGCATCATCTCCCTTATTGGCCTTGACTTATGTGACAATATCTTCAGACAGGGGAATATATTGCTCAGTGCCCTCATTTAAATACTGTCTCTCAAACTGAGCTTTGCTGTTGGAGTCTTAAATATGGCTGCATTCTTCTAGGATCTACCAGTATTTGTTTTAGTTTGTCTGTCTTCTACATCTATAATAGAGCTTGATAAGAAAACTTAAGAACACAACCAAATCCTTGAAGTAAACCAGTGTATTTACAAATACATTGTTTTCCTCAAAAAACCTTGTGTTTTCTTAAGATTCCTCAAAAACCCCCTAAGTTGTGTAAAAGATGAAAAAAATTCCACCAAGAAGAACATGTCAGGATTAGCCTTGTGCAGATACCGCTTGTTAAAATTCTTGTCACATACTGGAAGAAAGGATGCTGGCACTTTTTTTGGCATATATAGATATACTTTTAAAAATAATTTGATCTGGATTTAGGAACCTAGGCCTACTGGGAGATCTAGTCAATACAACTAATGATAATTTATTCTATACAATTAAATCATACCAATCTTGCCTACTTTAGCATTTTTTTTAAATTTTTCAGGGACTTTACCCACTCTTTATCTTATTTAAATAAGCAATATTTAAGAAATCTAGTTACTAAAATCTTCAAAATTTTAAATTAAATTAGTTTGTCTACATAAAACTACTTTATTTCTCTTCCTTTCAGCCATCTTGTCTTTGCTACACATGGGGATGGGGAGCAGAAATGGTCTTATGGCTTCAAAGTGTATATTATCACCTGGTGTGTGATAAGGAAAGTGACAGTTGTGGCTTAGCATGATGTAAGTATTTAGTATATTTTGGCATAAGCTCTGTGAATTGCATTTGTAATGCTGAAACTAGGGATTTCCCAGTGTTGATGTGAAATCAGTTAAGTATGGAAAACATACTGGAAGAGTACACATCATACATCTGTAGGTAATGCTCATAATCCCATTTAACAATAGACTATTCTTAATTAAATATGTTGCTTTCACCAGGGAGTTAAACCTTAATTACCCCTTTGAACCACTAGACTATGGTACTGATTTTGAAATATCTCCTCTACAAGCAGGAGTTGAAATGCTGTTGACCTTAACTTGGGAGTAAGTCTCAGCCACCACTTATGTCTTTTCAAGTTCTGCAAAAATCAACAAACCTAGCTATAGCAACATACGAAGCAGTGCTGCTTTAGGTGCCTGCATGGCATGTCTTTGCCAGGCATACAGAGCAAGGAGGTGCTGTTAACAATTAATGTATGACATACTTTTAAGCCTTGTATCCTGACACATTCAATTCTTGCTACAGGGGCCTCCAACAGCAGAGGGGATTTGTTTTTACATTAGAGCAAACGCAGTCTCACTGTACTGGGGCAGTGAGACTGAAAGCACTTATTCTTTCCTGAGTGCCTGTTGCACCATAGCATTGAGCAACTGCTGCCT
>JAOXXN010000364.1:30334298-30345514 GCA_026770055.1 Myrmophylax atrothorax
TCATACAAATTAAATGGAGATCAAACTACATTATGTGCTTATCCTGCAAGAAAACCACCTTATCCTCCGTATCCTCAGCATACAGGTGGTTTCAAGATGTTCATCCAAGGTTAATGAATTACAAGAGCACAAACCAAACCAGCAAAGATCTGAATCAGTGCAAGAGGTCTGGGTCACAAAATTCCTTTCTATTGCATATAGATAAGAAAATGAACTGTCATAGCACAGCAGGCCTGAGAGAGAGTCATGGAGATGGGCAACACTGCCCTAGACTTCCTGCTACTGCCATCTCTGCAGATTTAGTGTCAGGGGCTTTGGGTGGGGGACTGCTCCCCAGAACAGTGGTCTTCCGGGGCTGCACGCTAGTTTGGCAGTGGCCACTCAGGGGCATTGAGCACTGGAGAAACATACAGCGGCCTTGGCCTGGAGGGCAGTGAGAGGTGCAAGTGAACAGGGGACATCTTGTGCATCCTGCAGCTCAACTGTGGCAAGAGGGCACCAGGTTGGGGGACAAGGTGCTTTGCATTTCTTCTGCGCTGATGCTGCATTACTCTTGGTGTGATAAAGATTGATTTCCCCCGTCTTCACTTTAAAAAAAAGCACATACCTTATCAGTTTTAAAAATCAGAGAATTCTAGATACCTTAAGAATTAGAGTGTTACAATAATTTTTATTCACCAGAAATAGAAAAGGTTGACAGTAGAGATGGGTTAAAGCCTTCTACTGCTGGGAAGCTAAACTATCAAACACATAATTTAATTTATGTTTCACAATGTTATCTTTCCTCAGCTAGGCTGCTCATGTTTAACAGTAGCATTGCCACAAAGATTGCACAGTATCTGTTCTTAGTTCTGTCACAACAATTAAGGAAACATAAAAACCCATGGAATATTTCTTCAGCACAGCGGTTAACTGTCTGACTTCAACATAGCCAAATAAGATGTGCCTAACAGTACTAGAAAATCTTCAGACAGAAACCTTTTAGCTAACAGTAACCAGCAACCCCCATCAAACTATTCTTTCACCCCTAAAATGTTCTCAAATTCCTCCATTTTATCTTTATTCCAATCCTTCCTGGATCACTAGCATCACATGTGGACATTTGCAATTTTTGTAAGGTCAGTTACATATAAAATTTAAAAATTAGGCATTTAAAAATCTAATACCACATTATTCTCACCAGATGCTTGAAACCAATGAATAGAGTTTATGCCTTCATTCAGTGTAGTACTTTATGCAGTTAATTAAAAAAAATCATGCTCTTCTAGATTAAAAAAAAAATATTTACACTGTTATATAGCATTAGTGTCCTCCTAACAGAGAAATGGAAGAGAAGTACAGCAGTCTATGGCTGTGTTTAGTTAGATGCACACCTGTGTAAACACAAAAAAGTTAAAGTCACAATGTCTTGGCAACAAAGAGGTGCTCCATTGCACTGCACAAGATACAATTTTTCAAATGTCAGAGAAGGTCACACTACTTATTAAGAAATCCTGGAAAGAACAAAATAACAAAAAGAAGAGAAAACCTTTCCTCATGCCCCCTGCACTGCTTTTTATTTCACATCCAATACCTGATGCCACATACAAGACTGACAGAAAAGCAGCCCGGTGCCTAACACTTTCCCAATGGTGAGGACACTTTCCGTGGAAGAGGACCTGTGAATCTGAGTGCTCAATGTCTAAGAAAGACATTTGTAGGTGAATATCCTGTTCACAGAACAGACATGCAAGCTTGCACACTATGAAGGTCCAACCGAGACAATGAAGAAAATCTCCTTTAGCCCCATGCCTAGGTACTTATTTGTCTCACCTGAATTTTGATCCTGGTTCAAGCAACAGACAGGTATTGAGCAGCTCAAGATCAGGCAGTTTTGAGTAGCAAGTGAGTAGCAAGTTTTATTTTTGAGACTGAATTGTGGAAAGAAACAGATTGCAGTTTAGAGCTCATCCAAGAACAAAATGGTTGAATCCTGCTTTACATCGTTCAGTGGATGTCATTCAAGGCTAAACTGACAGTCCTCTGAAGAAACACAATCCCAAACCCACTAGCATGTCAAGTCCTTTTTCTCTAGTTTACTTTGAATCATTAACTATGATGTACTACTTCAAACACGTTTTCCTTTCCCATTTTTCAGTCCTCTGTTTACTAGCCTTGTTCTGAACACAGGAACAAGCTGTCTGGAACAAACTGGTCTCGGACACCTCATCAGGACTGAGAGTGCATCACCTCATCAGGACTCTTGAGACTACCTGAGATGCATTTTTGGCTCCAAGAGTCACAGTACTTGTCTGTACTGTGGTGCACAAGATGCTTTATGCCAGCCTGGTCTCTTAGTTGCTACTCTATGAGTAATTTTAATTCCACTTACTTCAACTGGTCTTTAGCTTTGCATCTTCCTGTTTGTCTTTGCAAGGACATACTAACAGCCCCACAGAACACTACGTGACATTTTCCACAGTGTTTAGAATTTGCTTATTTTCAGCTCCCTTTCTCTCTCCATCTGGTAATAAATTATGGGAAGTAATGTCAGCAGTTGCAATACCTTTGGTAAGTTTGGTGCCTATAATTTGTGTCATGTATATTACTCACTTGTAATGTGTTATGTTGTCTGATGACTTGTTCAAAGACCTTCTAGGCCTCTAGCGCTCCCAGGAGCAGGTTGAACAGAATAAGGATTCACTTCATCTTCTGTGCAGGTATATTGGGTAATCCAATTTGTTTATAAATCCAGGATAAAGAAAGATACTTGCAGATGTATTCTACAGGGAATGAGATCAATACCTTGACTAGCTCCAGCTGGGTAGCAGTACTTTGTATTTTCCAGGGTTTGGTCCATGCATAGACTGAGAGAATTACTGTGTTAGTCTTGGTCTCTAACAGTGTTCAAGGCCAGGTTAGATGGGGCTTTGAACAATCTGGTCTAGTGGAAGGTGTCTAGGGCAGAGAGGTTGGAACTAAAAGTTGGTCCCTTCCAACCCACACCATTCTAGGATTCTATAATATGTTGACATTTGTTAACAAAACTAAATCAGAGATAAATAATTCTTGTTTTTAACTTTTCTATGACTTTGCATCTGAAATTTTATCATCAGGAGATCAGGACAAATTCTTTACAGTATCAAAAAAGTCTTCATAAAGCAGTGATCAAAAAGAGCTTTATATCACAAAACATGCGTTCACTTCCCATCAAGTTTTCTTTGAGTCATCTGACTGATACAGGACTTTACAAGATTTATCCCAGATCTGTATCTGTTGAAATCAATCCAATGCTATTTTTTTCTATTGGTGGTTTCACTGCAAATGGAAACTACTAGCAAATCCTGATGTACAACTACAGGGTTAGTTTACCCATATGCAGAAAAGGGCCTGTTCTGCATTTAACTTTGTTAATGAAAGCTGAGCTAGAACTGTTTTTCTTGGCTGGACATTTGGTTACTAGTTCAGGCCACACAGCTTAAAGTGTGTTTTTTTAAGACTCACAGGAGAGTAGAGGTCAAAAAAGAAAGCCAATAATTCATTTACATTAAAAAAAATCCTTAAAACTTTAACCTAATTGTTATGACAGATAAGGTTTTGAAAAAGAAACAAAATCTGTTTGGTAAGTTACAAAACAGAAGTCATCAGGAAATTCCAGTTCCACAGATGTTCTACCAGTATCGGAAGGGTAATTATTTGCTTTAACCTCCCTGGCTTTAAAAGGGATGTAGTAGCTTTTTATATTTATTAACTAACATTTACATTTAATTTTTTAAGAGCAGTGGGGAAATGCTATGGAAATGTGAATACATGCTTAAATATTTTATTGATTTAATTTCTTACAGAGCACTCTGTCTTTCTAGGATATTTTTTTTCTGTCTAAAATTACTCAGATATATATCTCTGCTTACAATGACTTTGCTTTAATGATAAACTCTTTTTCAGTGCTGGCCATCTGTAATAGGTCATTTCACTCCTTAGTGACTCCACTGACTTCAGTCAGTAGTTCTGAATGCTGCTAAATGTGCTGACTGCAGAAAAACAACAGGATATTTGGATTCAGACAGGTGTTAAATTTCAAAACACTCTAGTTACTTTACTGTCCTGATTACAATCCAGCTCTTTCTCTGAATACAAAAGGAAAAACACCCACCCCAAATGGTGACTCAACAGTAGCACTTCAGCCACAAAACCATCAAATCGGTGGTGACTGGTGAAAGGTTGGACTCAATGATCTTGGAAGTCTTTTCCAACCTAAATGATTCTGTGAAATGACCCCTGGTTCTCCAACCCTCTCCAACTGTCCAGAAAGCTGCAGGGCCTGCTCTGAGTCTCACCCCAGCAGTTTTGCTGCCACTGCTGCCACAGCTGCTGTCATTGCCATGTCTCTTCCTCTCTGTCCTTGGCAGGAGCAGCAAGCCCAGATAAACGCAGTGGCACTGGTGATGCCAGCAACAGCAGTGAAATCAAGGACAACAGCAGAGCTGAGTATTGGAACAGCAGGGATGCCCAGAAATGAACAATACTGAACCTTAGTGCTAACTTTAATTGCACACAGTATAAAATATTAAAATACTGGTTTCAAATATACTTGTTTACAGCAAATGGGTAATATTTCTGTCACAACTGTAGTAAACCAAAGACAATCAATGTGCCCATCAAGGATGGGGATGTGTCATGAACCATCCCATTTCTTTTGGTTACTTGGTGATACACTGGGGTTGCTGAGGTTTTTGGTATCTAGGATCAAAACTTTCTTCCATAGAGTTCCTAAAAGTTGGACCTGTGTCTCTGCAGACAGTTTCCTGGGTACTTTATTTTACTGCTAGATCTAAGTCCTAGGCTGCCCATTATTTTGTCAGGTCTATTCTCAATGAACTGTTACAGTCCAGAGGAAAAATATGGGTTTATTATGTATTACTTTCCCTGTAAAGGATTAGTCAAAGTGAAGATGGTTTGCCATTGTATCCTTTTTAACCATTTTGGCACTCCATCCAGCTGTACTTATATCCAGCACCAAGTCATGCCAGGCTTTTCTGGGCACAGCATCACAAATATTTGCTACATGCTGTGATTGTGAACCCTTCAAGGAAACAGGTCAGCCAGAGTGGCACCACTGTTCTGATGCAGGAAATACCATTTAGCCAACTTTCTGCTCTGGTTTTGGTGGAAAACAAGTTCTCCATGTCCCATCCCCTCAGGAAGAAAAACAACCACTGACTTGACAGCAAGCTGCCTGAATTAGAGCAGGTAACCCTCAGGAAATGCTTATCACATTGAGTGGTGAATTCCTGTTACTACTTCTTGTCTGTTTTCATGGAACAGTTTGGCTTCTATGTTTTAAACATGTCTAACATTTGTAAATACCTCGGCTCTCCCAGGTCACAGACTCTAACCAGCCAGATCACTTCTGTATCTATTCAAAGAGAATTTACTGATGGAAAGGGTGTCTCAACTGACATGATACTATAAAGTCAGTTCTGTTCACTTCAATCTGGAAATGACGATTCAAAGCAAAATAATTATACAGGCCTGACTACAATGACACACATTTTCCTCGTGTCTAAATGAATGTGAACAGGAGTAAAACTGAAGAAAAATAACAGTTCTGTTGAAAAGTTCTAAGCACATACCCACGGAAACTTTCAGGAGGCTAATAAATAAGACCATCTGAGTGAAAGAGGCTTTTATTCTCAGCTTGAGATCGTAGTGGGTGAAACTGATACACAGCCAAATTAATACCAGGCAGTCTCAGCAGAACTGTACTCTTTCATTTAGTAGTAGTTACTCCTGTTCTGAAGTAAAAGCTTTAGCTAAGCTGCGATTAATATTGTATATTGATTTGGTGTGAGCACAATGGAAAAGAATTTCAAATGTAGTTACGTCTCCTAGTTTGAAGAACTACTTTCCACACTTGATGAACAGAACAGCAAACAGAAGACAGGAAGTCTCTGAAGAGAAAACCGGCTCAGATGTGTGGAAATGTATGCATACCGAGAATGTCTGGAGGCAGATATTGAGATAAGTAAGCTAGCTGAGGTTGTCTTTATGCTTGTAAGCAGCAGCCATCAGTGGGCTCACCATACTGCCATAGCCTTCAAGCCAGTGCATTTAGCTTTTAAAATATTGGTGACTCTTAAAAACAGATTTATAGCACATCATAATGTCAGGTTATCAATACTTTGCCAACATATGGCATGTTTCCTGAGAAAATCTGCGTGGCCATTCTTACACTGGCTAGTACTTAGAAAAGAAATCATCTAGGAATGCAAAGAAACCCCAGACTGGATTGTTTAATTCTCTTTTGACTCTACTGATGTTACACCTTTTTATAGCAAAGAACAAAAGCACAGATACAACCTTCTGAAACTTATACACTGAAATCCAGGCACATATATTTAACCTTCATAAGGTGTTAGCTGACCATTTCAGGACTACTGAAATTAAATTCATGACCAGTGTGCTCACAAATTAAATTTCATTCATTACCGGGTCAAACTCATAAGAAAGAAAGAAGCATAACAACAAACGTAACCAATGTATTATGTGAATCAAAACTTCATCCTAGTATTCACATAGAAAGCTTCTGCTCCCCTAAGTGCTCACATTTTAGGAAATGGGAGAGGTTAGCTTGTTTTTTTTTAGCCACACTTTTGCATTGACTCATTCTGGAAAGTTTTTGTCAAGATGAGTATCTACATACTAACTTGTCCTACTTACCAGGATACTCCCCACATAGTAGAAATGATAGCTAAATGTCTTTGGATATGTTAGCTCTTCTATTAACAATAATAATAGATGGCTCCTCCTGATCTTTGAAATGAAGGATTATTAATAGTAAATTTTTATGGGATTGCAGTAGGACTAGAAAGAAATATTAAAACAGCAATTTGATTCACCTTTTAGCTAAAGGAGTCTGAGTTCAATGTTCTGGTTAAGCAATCTCTTCTTAAAAAAAAATAGCAAAATAAGTCTGCTATTTCTGTTTATCCAAACTACATTTAATCTGGTGCTCAGCACAGAGTTGTGTTACTTAAGTCCCCTTTGCTCCTAATTGTAAGCAGTAAGAGTTCAGGACTGGCACATGATGTTGTGCTGGTTAGCACCAAAGGCAGGTACAGCCAGTACTGCTGCTTATAAATGCAGTAAAGCATGTGAAGGAGTGTAGTGCTAAGAAAGCATATTGCTAAGAAAGTTATTGCAAGTTTTTTTATTACATCCTTCCATTCTTTGGCTTCACTTTTTACCTGAACTTTCCCACATTGTCGACATGTTTTTTTAAGGAAAAGAGGAGGATGAATCTATCCCTTTAGAGGTCTGAGAGTGAGGCAAGGGGACAGGCTTTCTAGTTTGTAGGGTCTTGTGATTTTTTTTATATTTGTAAGGTATTGGCTTAAGCTATGCTATTCCATTTGCTACAGCACTAGAATAGCTACAGATCTACATAACACACATAGGTCTTTTAAGAATACTACACCTAATATTTATCAGACTTTGAAGTCATTGCTGAGTCCTGCCAATGGGTTTGGGCATCAATTTCCCCAAACCTCCTTTTCCCCAGAAGTAAAAAAATAAAGCATGAAAGGACATTTAATATAAAGGATAAGGAAGTAAAAATGAAGGAAACACATAGCATAATTGGAAAAATATGTAGCCACTATCGAGATATTATGAGTTCTGAAACTGAAAAAGGTCTCATTGGGGAAGTGCAGGAAAATTTGCAACCAGAGTTTTCATAGGGTGATTTATATAGCTGTAGAAATTGAGCCAAATAAATAGTCTGAATTCAACAGTCTTGCCCATAGCTATGACAGATTTGTTACTTGCTGTATTTTCCCCACCTCATGATGACCTGCTTGTCCCAGACAGAAACACTGCTCAGCAAACTGCAAACTTAGCGGAGCTTGGTTAGTTTTACTAAAGATAATTCCTAAGTTAAACACAAGAGTTGATAGATACTAGGTATTGTTTCCATTGAAGGTGTGTAAGACAGTCTCATAATTAAATCTTGCATTAATACTTTTCATTAGGTAGCAGACTATTCCTATATCATCCAGACCAGAAGAACTAGTTTCTCTGGTAGCCGTTTTTCCCTTAAGGAACATTGCAATAAGAGACAAAACAGTCCTCTAGGTTTCCCTACAGTTACTGTAGACTACTCCATTTATAATAGAATATCCAGAGAATGTAGGTGTTTGAGTGTACTGACCCTACACTGTTATTTTACCTATGCAAATAGATACAACCCATTACATACACTCTCAAAAATGTAAGAACAGAGAGGAAGAGAAGGCTAGTCCAGAAGGCTAAAGGAAAGCTCTCTGAGGGGTGTTCAGCGAGACAGCAGCAGCCAGTGCATAGACAGAGGCAGGAGTGGATCTGGCAGCTGGTAAAGAGGTGCTTGGATAAAAGGTTTGCTCTGAGCAACACCTGCCCTGCAAGCTACCTTGGGAAGCAGAAATAGCCTAAGCCTGGACTACTACGTGAACCAGTGTTTAGGGGAAGGCACTTGCTGTCTGTAAGCTGTGACCAGAGTAAGTGAGGCCTCTGCAGAGTCTTAAAGGCCAATTACTCTAAAGAATAGAAAAAAAAATTCTTTTATATATGTATTTACTTTAACTGTGATCTGACTATATAGGAAGAAGATACCAGCAGAAAGACATGGTCAGATTTTCATTTTTCTTGTTAATATACTTAGGAAAAGCTCAGCTTTTCAACTTGGACCACCAGATGACTAACTTGTTTAGTGACTACCCGCATGCACTCAGTTTCTAATTCTTGAGTGACCCTGGAACAGCTGACAGAAATGTCCCTAAGATCAATCTGTCTGCTGATGAGTGCAGCAATGCATGAGTGCTACATTCACTTATGTTTCTCAAGCAGAGGCACTGAACAGGCACTTTTAACTTCTGCATGTTAAAAGGGATGTGCAGTCAAACTCCCTTCAATTTCTTGGACAGAGCTCCTTGGATTCTGGAGACTCACAGAATTTCAAAAGTATTCATATCAATACTGAATTTATGAAGGATGTTTAAAGAATCTGGGAAACAGTTTCTAAATCCACTAGAAATGTTTTCTGGTTTGCCCTCTTGTTTATGAAACAATTAGACTTGTTTGCTCTCTTCTCCTCTTTCTTCTCTATCAGATGTTGTCAGGGCTACTTGTGTTGACTTCCTTATTTGCATTTCTTTAATGAAGACAAAATGTCCAGGCACCCGACTGGCTCAGCCATTTACAGAAACAGAGTCCTAGGTGAAAGCAGCACAGCATTACTCAAGATTTTCTCTCTCACACATTTGCATTCTCTATTTGTCTTCAGGTGAGCAGTTTTAATCTACTGGACTAAGAGCTTCTCTGGTCATAAACTTTAACAACCAGAAACTCTTAGGGAGGCTTGTCTGCCAGATCAGGAGGCCAGTTGCAAAACCAACACCAGTTCTTATCATTTAGGACTCAATTTTCCATACAAAAAGGAATAACCTCAAAACTTGGTTTGTTTATCAGGGTCTTCAAAGTGAAAAAAAAACCCCAAACACTTAAATGTTTGAGGTTTTATTGCCCCTCCATCAATAGTATATAATGAAAATGAAAGAATATATGAAGTGGAGCTATTAACCACTATATTTCACTTTACTTATTTAAATATTCCTAATCCCTGTTCACACAGAGAACATCCATCACATACATCTTGGGTCCTCCACAATATTAAGTACAACATATCTGATTTTGGAAAGACATGAGCATGAGTTTAGCTAAAATACAAGGAATAAAAAATTCTGGAGGGATGGGAACAATAATGATAAGATGATGTTCCTGCCCGGGGTGACAGGCAGCTCACTTTCAGGATTAGGAGGCCACCCAGTAGGGTTCAGGAGCGTGTGGGCACATGGAAGGGCAGAAAAGCCTGAGAAAAATACCAAGGAATATTCTCTCATTTCCCATCACTCTGAAAGGCTATCACACATCTGCTCCTTCATGCATGCCACCTGGATAAGTGGCATGACAAACAGTTTGTTGAACCAGTTGCCAGTATATGGGGTAGGTTCCTTATGACCTTCATGCTTCCCCTCCTGTGGGAAAGAGGAAGATCCTGGAACCAAGATGGCACCTCATGGACTTCAGATCTGGATGTATGGAAGTGCAAAGTAACTAAAACAGACAGCCCTTCCAAATATTTTTCCCCCCTTCATTTACAAAACCTGCCTAAAATTCACACTAAGAATAAATAAGAGAAAAAAAGACAGTAGCAGTGAGATTTTGTGTTTTCAGATGGTGAATTATCACAGAAATAGAGTTAGAACTAAAACCACTGCATTTTGCAGTGTACATAAAGAAATTTAGAGATTTATCCCGTTGAGCATAAAAATGGTTCTGGAACAGCTAACTAAACGTCTAGCACCGCATCAGACAGGGCAACAGTTGTAGCTGTTTGAATGCAATATAAAAGCTTGAAAGGTGCGGGGTGATAGCCCTGATAAACTCTTGAGTTGAGAGAAATGCCTCAGCCCCCTGGAGGGATGTTCCCAAACCATTGTCAGAGGACAAAGACATCCCAGTGGCTTTCCAAAAGTGCTAAAGCCACACTGATAAGATTAACAAAGGGTGAAGTGTTCTGGAGCTGGCATGGCCCTCCCTTGTGAAATCTGGGAACACAGAGAGCCAACCCTCAGGCCTATGTTATGGTCATCTGTCTATCACCCCAAAACCAATTATTGACTAAAGCCACGAAAACCACCTAAGGAAAACAAAAGGTATAAAAGCAATTGGGCACAAGAAAAAGCCGGAGAGAAATACCATCGTCTCTGCAAGGGTAGCTGAGAGTAGCTACCCTGTCTCCTCCCACCTCTTCAGACAATGTAGGGGTGAGAAAATCATGTACTCTCTATACTTCATATTCCATATCTTATACTTTACTCTCTTACAACACCTATTACTTTATACATTCTATCTTATATCTTATACTATGCCTGTTACATTATACCTTATAAAGTACTTTTACCCTTATAATACGCTTTCACTTCTACTTCTCAACTACTTTGACTCTAATTTCACTTGGCTATATCTTTACTCTATAGGCAGCATATTTATTATTTACTAACTATGTTTTGCTACTTTAATACTAATAACTTGCCTTCCACCTAGTAAGTTACTAGGTATATACTGCTGAGCTTTTCGGGCTGGAAGTCAGCCTGAAGAAGACAGAAGTTCTCTACCAACCTGCACCTCAGGAAGTCTTC
>JAOXXN010000364.1:30359949-30378931 GCA_026770055.1 Myrmophylax atrothorax
AGAAGCAGAGCAATAGCAGAGCAAAGAACAAATACAATACATGCTTCTAAAATAGGAAGCCAGTATGACTTAGGGCACACTGACACTAAAGCTCTTCAGTTCAGTATGATACCATTTATCCCTGTGCTCAATCCACCTTAAATTTTTTAACTTTTATTTAGCTCATTTGGAGGCAGACAGGGAAGCAACAGGGGTCTGAGGCATGCCCAGTGAACAGAGCTGAAAGCACTCAGTTGCTCTATCAGATAATATTAAACTAGCTGCAGCCTGGGCCAAGTCAAGGACGTTTATGGTTCACTGAGTTTTATTTGCAAGGGAGGCTGATCTCAACAGCTTGAAGGGGAAAGTAAGATTCCACATCAATGCAAGTCCTCTCTCGTTCAGCTGTTGAGGTCGCCTGCAGGTGAAAGGCTGTCACACAGATTCACTCCATTATGAGCAGCAGCAGAGGCAAGAAAGCAAGTTTTACCTCATTCTTCTCTTAATACACTTATCTTCATCATACCTTACAAGATAAGAGTGGATGAAGGAAAAGAAAAGATGTAACAGTTCATATGGTACAGCAAGCATATTGTATCCCACCTCAGTCAAAACTACCGAACAACCACATAATCCAAAACCTGGCATAACCCTATGTACTTTTTACAGGTGGGATTCCTTTTGAGCACAGGTGGTATACTTTTCTTGCCATTGGAGCAATTATGAAGCAAAAAGATGAATAATAATTTTCTACAGGAATTTTTCTCAATTTGCAGCAGAAGCGAAGCTATCAGCTGAACATTGCTCTCCTCCCTGTGGTATGAGGATAACCACTCACAAGTGTCTTGAATGCACACAGCCCCTAAATCTTGTAATCACAACATGCTGAAAATGCTTGCCACCAGTGGGCACAATTGTCACCTTTCAAGTTCTATCTTTTTCCACAAAATCATGATCTCTCATCTGGCTGCTGCTGACATGAAGTAGGCAATTCCCTAAAGTTTCTTAAGTTTTAAGTACTAAAGTTTATTTGGTACTGGTGCTGTGATTGTTTCACCTTTGGTCTGAGAGGTGAACAGACGTTTCAGACACTTTTAAGTCCACAGGGAAGTAAAACTGTGTATACTGCCACAGTGTAACAGTAAACACAGCAAGGAAACAGAATTAGAAATTCAGAGTATCATGTTAAGGCTTCTATCAAAGGGAATTGTAAGAAATTAAAAATTTTAGAGGAATCAAAAGAGGGAGGGACTGAGGGAAAGAGGGAGGGAGGGAGGAAGGAGGGGATGAAGGGAAGAAGGGAGGAGGATGAAAAATTATTAGGGATGTTAAAACATTATGGGCATGTCTTTATCAGTTCACCAACAGCCTCCGTTCCACATTCTTAGCATCACTCCATCACTAAAGAAGTTACAGCAGCAAATGAAATTGAGTGAAAGTGTGTCTATGGCCCCTCATTTCACAACTGTAATTCACTGCTTTCACAAGTGCCATTGACAGAACTGAGCTTCCCACTTGCTCCCTGGAATTACACCATCAGCTTAATGAAGGAAATGATGTTGCTTTGCAACTACTCTGAGACAGGTATGAAAAGTCCTGTCTGGGTCAAGCAGATCTATGACAGCTCCAAAAACTGTCACTGACACACCATAAAGGAAAAGACAATCATACTTGTGTATCTGCTCATCAAATTACTTACTAGAACAGAATGATTGGCTGTTCAAAACGTAGGACATTTGTTAAAGAGAAGAATTAAAACAAAAACAACTTCCCTGAACAGGATTGTCTTTTTAATAACAACTATATGAAACTCATGATTTTTTCAGTCATTTTCAGTCTTGGTATATGATTTCATCTTGTTTTCAGGTCCAAAAAAAGTCAGCTGAGATGAGCAATGACAATGAACTTCCTACAATTTTTTAATGGATACTTTCCTTACCTTATTTTCCTTTTTAATAGTTACTTTCCTTTAAATGCTTGCATTTAAAAAAATTCCATGTGTAAGTAGCAAAACCTGAGAAACTGTCTTTCAGTGGTTCTGGATTTATCCAAGAAAATCAACAAGATAAGGAAAGGTGAACCTTTTGACTTTCAGTGGTCTCCTATTGAACAAGCTATCTTTTAATTACTGTTTCAGTTCAAATCCTTGCATGACTAAAGCTAAATACACTTTTACTTGAATAGTGTTAAAAGTTATGGAAAAATATGGCATAGATGATACCTGTGGAAAGGTTAAACTATTCTTCTACTCCCCCACAAATATGCATTTATGGTGTTTTGTGTTTCCATTACACAGTACCTTCCTGCTTCTGAGTTTGACAGTGAAATGTTTGTGAAACAACACAAGCATCTTTAAGAATATCAGGAAATTGCTTTCTGTTTTTTCAGAGTCTTAAATACTATTACTAGTTTGTGAACGTTTCCATTAGAACCAGTACATGCTTACTGTGCATCACTTACTTGACAATACTGTCTGGTATATGCACATATTCCATTGGAATCATCTCATGAAGCTCTGCCAATGTGTTGACGTACTGTATCTTACTGCTGAACTTAGAGCTGAAACAGAGAAAAAACTTACTTTTTCCCCCAATCTCTTATGATATATTAAAAATAAATGAAGGCATGTATTAATTGTATTAAATAATTAAGCATTTTGATATTCCTATTTCAGTTACATAGCTCAGCTAATCATGAGCCTACCTGAAGAGTAAGGCTGAAATTGAGTCTAAACCTTTGGCTGTTCCTTCCTTAGCCTGAATCACACTATTTAGGACATTATAAACCATAATGCCTAACTAGACAATGCAATTAGTTTTACAGTTCGAAGGAGATGCATTAATATTCTGAAAATGATCAAATCTCTTATAGAATATTTACATATAAAAAGAGATGGGAAGCATTCACTTAACATGAACATAATAATCCTGATGGTTATCAACTGACTCTGACACTTAGCATTTGTGTTTCACACCAATTCTCAATCAAACATAATAAAACTGAACTTTGTTTGTTCAGACGAGTACAGATACAATTGTGTTTATTCTTACTGCAAGGCCTTCTTATGAGGAAATACGTTGTTTATTTCAGCTGTGCTATAAAATTCATTTATTGTGCTTGAAAAATGATCACCTGAAAAAAGGGCAATTCTCCTTAAAAACATAAGGCTATTCACTTCCCTAACCTAAGTTATTTGACATGTATGAGCTTGTGAGAAATCTATCTCATCTGGCTCATAAAACAATTTTTCAAATTTAGCTCTGGTGGTATTTAGATAGTCTTTTAACATCAGTAACAGTGATAAACTCACATTGACTGTAAATCTTAAGTGTAAGTCATGAAAAACAGAATAAAATCTATTTACTGCTGATTTGCAGGTATAGCAGGACAACATGAAACCTCTGAAATAGCTCTGAGCAAAAGGTTACTGCCCATCCTCTTAACATACGTATCTTCCCAGTAAGGTGAAGTGAGACAGTAGAAACAGGAATGCACGAAGGTGCTGTGTGCTGTGAATAGTTGTTTAAGCTCATTCATTTTAATTTGTCCCTGTACCAGACTAGCATCACTAGGTGCATACACACAGGAGCAGGCAAACGGACACATTTAAGATGCAAGCATCACTCACAATTGACCAAAGTATGATAACATACAGGTAATTCTTAGCATTTTATCCAAAATCTTAATCACAGTCTGCAGCATCAGAACTGCCAGCTAAAGTAACTTGTCAAGCTGCAAGCCAATCAGCAGCTTCTGCAACTAGATACTCATTTCAATAACTTTTTCCCCCCTCCACTCTAGGAAAGTGAACTGTCAAAATCCCACCAAAAGTTATAAAACGAGCACTCTTCAGTGAAAGATTAACAGTCATATTTGTTGATTTAGGGTGCTTACATATTCTTAGGGACATGGAAAAACACTGGTACTCCTTACATACCTTATAAAAGGTCGTGTCACAGCCAGAATTGTCCTGATAAACCATGATGGATGAACAATTATAAATGATTTCAAATTCTTCCGCAATCTAAGTAAAAAAGCATTGGTTTCTTCAAAAAACAGAAAACCCCACAAAACATACAAAAAGATCATATACAGTGAACACTGATACACAGGGGAGTAACAGAAATGGACAGTGTTTAAAATAATAGCTATGGATTAAAAAGGAAAATATTACTCACCGTCGATCAATCATCTGATAACATTTTTTCATCCAACCCAATCCAGGCATTCTCCTTCTTGGTGTTGCTCCATTCAAGTAGACAATCATATAGTCTTCAGCTACCATCAGCTCCAAGGTACTGATTACATAGCTGATAGAAGTACAGATGTCAGTGAGCACAAATTGAACATTATCTGCTTAAGCCCAAACTAAATCAGTCTACTAGGAATAAATCAAGGCAGACTAAGCAATTTTTTTACAAGAGAGACTTTTCCTTTAAACCAAAGCAAGCATTTAGCCCTAATCACCATTGTACCTGTGGATGTGTAACTAGAAAACCACAGTCTTACCTCTGTCTTCAAAAATATATGTGGTTTCCTTACAAAAATACGGTATCTTAGGAAGTTTTCAAATCTCACTGGTGCCTTTGCTGATTCTTAAAAAGACATTAAATAATGAGATTTTGCAAGGGAGAACATGGAAGGATCATGTGAAGTCCTAGGGACTTCTAAAATTAACTGCTTAGAAACTTTTATTCACTATTCTAATCATCAAGTTTGGTGAAGTTTTTTCAATGCAAAAATAAAAAGTGTCACAAGGAGATACTTGTTATAATTCTTGTGATCCTGACACTACTGTGACTCACAAGTCTGTGACTGCCAACCACAAACACATTAAAACTCAAGTCTAATAAAACTTGTCCATCAACCTGACTTCTGATGGGAGAGATCACTCCATGATATAACTTCACTTTGTAACCAAAATACTCCGAACAGTCATTACATACAGTGCTCCTGGGGCCAAATTCATCCTACTTTTCTAAAAGAGCACACTGCCCTGTCAAAGGAGAGGACAGTTCTAAATTCTTGTCTGGGACTATATACGTAGATGTTCCACTCAGTAGTCCCTACCTCATTTCGAAGCTGATGATCACAGGAATGTTTAAATTGCTCTCACTAACCAACCTCAAGGCATGCCTATGTAAAAACTAGAAAGAAGAACCACAAGTCACACTTTAAAAACCTGAACGCAAAAAAAGGCTCTATCCCTGAGCATAATGGCTCCTTTCATAGGTGTGTGGGAATGTGTCATGATCTAACCTGACCCACAAATTCCTTAGGATGCAATGTCTTTACAAGTATTGTAGGCAATCTAGTTCTCACCAAATAGAGTGCTATTTTACCTGGGCATAAAGTAGGCAGTATTTAAGTAGACCAGCTGCAGGCTTTAAGTAGACCAGTTCCATGCATTGGATAAATCCATCTAAATCACTACTCATTCCATACATTTCACTGCTCTTTCTTGCAGTTGTCCGTTCCCTGCTTTTGCCTGACACTTGCAAAGGCTCATGTCTAACAGTGAAATAGCAAAGCAAGGGATTGCATGGACATTTTGATGCATAAAGCTTAATTTAACTGAACCTACTGACTACATCCCATAGGGAACAACATCTAGTAATTTAAAGGCATTTAGACACTGAACCATGCAAAAGTGTATAAGTACTTACTAAAACACTATAAGCCTTTCAGTTACAGAAACAGACAGTCTGAAAAATGTCTGTATTTACTAAGGGCAAAAGGAATTGTGAATATTATAAATAATCAGTTATAATAAGAACAATCATGAATATTTCTCATTAGGAAATAAGAGCTCTATTATGACAAAAAGGAATCTCTGCTAGTTTTTTAGCCAGATCTCACTTGTCTTACATACTTTCATTCAGCAGCTCTTATCCAATGTAAGTTTTATTAGATGATTTGCCATTTTAAGGATGCTGAGCTCCCTTGCAAATTTACCTATCTAGCAATTTATTATTATTTGGTAATTATTATTATATTGGCAATTTCTTTATTATTTGAAAAGATTGACAGAATTTTTCTCATTAACTAGAACAATTCCCTCACTCTGAAAGCAAAGTGCTGGGTTTGTTTTCAAAGTGTGATTTTTCAAGTTGAGATTGTTGTAAAAAATTGTTAATCTTTTGACTGTTTCAGTTAGCCACAAATTAAAAAGCCGAACTTAAAAATTCTGTGGTTCTGCACTATCTAGAAGAACTGCTCTAGAAGATGTCTCAAGTGTTTTGGCCCAAACTCCACATTTAAAAACAATTTTACAGGATTTGTCAAGATAACAAGACAACTGGAAATGTGAAAGGATGGGAACATAACTGCAAAACTTGGGAGCAACTGAGGAAAATTGTTAATCAGAAACTAAAGGTGGCTTATATACTGCACAAACATTATTATTCATCAGACACATGCTATATTAAAAATGGAAAGTGATCGAGAGATTTGCTGGTCTCTCTGGATCCCTATATAATTCAACAGTAAAAATTTAACAAATATTTAAATAAATCAGTTATTGCATGTTTACTAAACTGTTGCAATCCTTCTATTTGCATGCCATTAATAGGCCTACCACTGAAAGAAAGGGTTAACTAACTTTCCCTTTTCTTGTTGTCTTAGAGAGAGCCAACAGTCTGTAAGCCTTAAAATAAGCTGAATGTTCAAGGCCAACTTGAACACTTTCTGTTACTACTCCAGAAAAAGTGAGTTATAAAACTGAATTTGGCAATAGCCTCAAGCCTGTTGAAAAGGCTCTTAAGGCTTTCTTGGCAAAAGCTCACTTACCACCAGCGCTATCTGAACAAGGGTCTTGGGTGAAGACAAAGAACAACTACTGCATGTCAGTCAGTTACCCTTTGCTTTGTTCTCTACTTACCAAGTAAAAACCACTGCAGTAATTCCTTTCTACCCTTTAATCACTGGGCATCATGTATATCATTTACTGTAGACGGCATAGGAGTCTTAGAAGCTCTACTGGACAAATGATAGCAGTTGTTCTGACCAGGAACTAAAGCACTCATTCTTGGTTTTCACTCATAGAGACAGTATTAAAGGCATTGGCTGTCACCAAGCACATCTTCAGGAACTGGAATTTTAAGGAGACTTGAGTTTGTGCTCCAGTGCCTTTTAAGCTGCAAATGGCAAAGGCCAGATCTCCTGCTGGCTTTAGAAATGACTTACTGGGCTTTAGCACAGAAAATATTAGATTGATTTATTTTGTAACAGCTGTAAGTGGAAATAGCTGGCAGCATTTCAGGGGAGTGCTGCCTTCACAATTTTTGGCTGCCAAAATAAATTTTTAGTAGGAATAATTTTCTTGTGATAGATTTGGGTTTATGTGGCCAAATTTGTGTCCTACCCAACTGGCCACTGCCACTTCTAGCTGAATCAGAAGCAGCTGGAGTCAGGAAACATATGTACAGCTGTTTGTGTCAGCAAATGCCATTTATCTGGTATTTTAAAAACAAGTGTCATAAAATGGCTCTGTGACTCCTAAACAGGGCACAGCACATATTAAAAATACATACAGTGATACATCATGATAATATATCATACACAATACATAGTGAAAAACAGTCCTGTGGTCTAAGCCCTTCTGACTGTTCTCAGCAAGACCTGGAAATCACTAAAACAATGCAAAGACCGTAGCCTCAAGAAGTTGGAATTATTGCATGCCTTGACATTTAGGGAGATACTACAATCAGATTTGGTCCTGACAAATGTGCCCTAATCTGGGACAGGGAGTAGGTAAAGAATACCAAAATAATATTCCACTGAGCAATTTATCTCAAACTACTATCTTCCTTGTCATTCAGATCACTCCACTTCTAATGACCAAAATTACCTCTTAAGTAAAGATAGGTTACCTCACACTGCTTAATTATGAGTACTAATTCAAAAGGCTCTGTCACATTGCTCGCATATCACTCACAGGAAAAGGTTTTCCATGACATAGTTGTAATCAGTTCTACTGCTGTCTGGCAAGAAGCATGCCGCAAACACAATGATAGCATTGAGACCATCACCATAGTATCCTGTGGAAAAAAACGAAAAGGCATTTTTATCTTTGTCAAAGGCTTTTAACAGGATAAATCTGAAAAGAATTCTCAAATTCCTGTAACAGATCTACTCTGTAACAGATCTTCTACTGCTGAAGCAGACTGAAAATGCATGAACTATCATCAAGTGATAAGGAAACAGCACAGTCAGTTAAGGTGACTTCTCAAAAAACACACTTTCATAACTATTGGTAAACTTCACATTATAGAGACCATCAAAAATGCCTTCCAAGGCTTCTATTTTGGTTCATTGCACCTCTGTGGCAATCATGTGCTGAATGCTCACCTCAGACTGAGGAATAAGGGGCTAAAGAAAATAGCCTACATTTGCTGTCTTGCATGGTTTTAATGATGTTTCACAAAGTCTTCCAATCCAATCTCAGTTGGCTTGTGCAGCTCCAATGGTTTTAGGATATTACAATTATGACTGCACCCTATTATATCATAAGAGCTTCTGGAGAATAGTTAAAGCATTTGTTGCAAGTTTTGTATAAATTACTTTTTTACCTTGGACACTCGAGTCATCCAATACTGGCATTCTCTGGGCTGCACCACTGCCTAATGATAACTGTAAACCTTCAAAGCTGTAACAGTACCATTCCAGGGTCCAGGACTGTTGCTTGTTACCCAAAATAAAATATTTTTTTGTGAATGGATTAATGTTAGTCTTTTCCACAATCCTTTGCAACTGCTATGGATTTTCTGTATTACTATTAATAAATAAAAAAATACTTCTGCATTTCAGTTTTAAGTTTTGCTTAAAGGATACATGCAATCAGGAAGCAATTTATAAAGATGCTGTAGAAATGATTGTAGGTAGATAGCACTAATAATGAGGGAGACAGAACCTGGATATACTCAAGAGAATGACTCAAAAGCCATTCAAAAGAGCCTAGAAGAAACTGACCACGAGGGAGACATGATCATGTTTGTGAAGGAAACTTACTTCCCTCAGAGACAGGAACATGTTACTGAGAAAAATTACAGGTTAATAACATCACTTAAACAAGCCTTTGAAAAGGAGATTTTAAGACTTTTACAGTGCTTTTTCAGTAACAGAGAGCAGTATTCAAGTCTAACTGAAATGCTCATGGAACTCCAGTCTTCTTTTTAGCACAAGTTATTATTCAGCTAGATTATTATGGAATTGTGCTGGGTTTGGATGGAATCGAGTTAATTTCCTTCCCAATGGCTAGTCAGGGCTATGTTTTTGATTTGCACTGAAAACAGTGCTGATAATACAGAAATGCTTTTGTTACTACTGCGTAGTGCTCGGACAGAGCCAAGGCCTTTTCTACTTATTTTAGTACTCTCCCCCTCAAGGAGCAGGCTAAGGGTGCACAAGAAGTTCAGAAGGGACACTGCCAGGACAGGTGACCCCAGCTGATCCAAGGGATATTCTATACCATATGGCATTATGCTCAGCATATAGAGCCAGAGGGAATTGAAGGAAGGGGGGAAGTTACGAGTGATGGTGTTTGTCTTCCCAAGTCATACTGGAGCCCTGCTTTCCTGGCGATGGCTGAACATCTGTCTGCCCATAGGAAGCAGTGAATGAATTCCTTGTTTTGCTTTGCTGGTGTGCACAGCTTTTCCTTTGCCTATTACACTGTCCTTATCTCAACCCATGAGTTTATTCACTCTTACCCTTCTGATTCACCATGTGGGAGTGAGTGGTGGTGTGGAGCTTGGTTGCCAGCTGGGGTTAAACAACAACAGGAATAAAGCAGTATTTTGCAGGTTTCAAATAGGGAGGACACTTCCCTCCTTCCATAAGTTTAAAAAAAACTTGAGAAGATTTCATATCATGCTGCCATAAAGCAATCTGTCCAGTTGGCACAGGAGTTTGGTAGCATGAGCACTTGGAGGCAGGTGTGTCCACTAAAATACACAGAACCATCTGTGGTTCACAGAAAGCAAAATGATTATGTGCAGACACTAACAACAGACAGAAGCAAACCCCACATATAAATCTAAGCCACTTCTTTGCACACATGCTTAAAGAGAAGGAATGTTCATCCAAGAGAGAAGTACATTTCAATTCATCATTAGAAGCCAGTAAATGCCATTTGCCCAAATTCTCAGCCTATGCAAAGAGAAATATCTCTAAGAAATTTCCCCATCACTGTATGTTGAAGACAATCTCACATGTGCATTGCCAAGTCTACTCCCCTTTACCATTCCTGGCAACCACACAGATTCTGCATTTGCTGTTCTCTGCCATTTGTCAGAGAGGAATGATCAGTAGGTCATCAAATCATCAAGATCGCTTGACTTCCAACTAATTAATTTTAGTCAGAATCTATTATTAATCTTGTAGTTAAAAAAAGATTCCTGGTCCTCTAAACACTCCACTAACGTACTGCCAAACTGAATTTCATACAGAATAGGCCTAGCTGCCATAATGTAGAAATTATTAGAGATGTCAAAAGTCTTCCTATGATCCATGGAACAAAATGATTTTGGTTTCCACATCTTCAATCTGCCACTTCATAAACACAGAATTTAATCCAATCCTTATCTCACTTTGATTTGGCTAGATATCAGGCAAAATTTCCAGTTTAGGCAGTGGCAGGCTGAAACTCATTGTTACATCTCACACTGCTTGCCTAATGGCTAATGCTACTGAGCAACACCTTTTTGAAAGTAAACTTAATGCTCTTTATCTTAGATTTGAGTGATCTAATAAAACAAGCTATCAGACATGTAAAATTTGGACACGTAAAATTTGAATGCAAATTATTTCACACTGAGAGTTGAGCTGAATTACCTAGACTCTCATTGGTAACTGCATTATTATGCACTTCATAATTGGCATCAGAGACGTCTGCCAGGACTACTTATTCACTGGCTAAAATGGACTGGTACTTATTTTTTGCAAATTCTGACATAAACACATACATCAGCATCTAGTAGGAAATAGTTTTCACCACAAATGTATATTGACTAGCTTACAGCATACAGAAATATATAAACACCATTAGCAAGGCTCCGAAATATTTTGTGTTTGTTTCCTAAATTATGCCATCTGTGTCTGTTTGCTAAACTGTGTCTGAGGTGTCATCACATTCATAAATCTTTGATGGTGGTGTTGTAGTATAAAAATGCTTGGTGGTTTGAGTATCTTTATTAATTCTGATTAAAGCTTCTGCACTGGCCACCATGAATGCCTCTAGGCTAGCATTTGGCTGCTTGCAATACAAATGTGCAAATTTGAGGACCATATCCTCAGGTAATATAATTAAACATAATTTATTTGTGTCACTTTTACCAGATAAGAGATTCAACACTGAAAATATACTGGAAAACATGGTTGACCTTTAAATGATGCTATAAACCAACAATACTGTTACAAAAGCATCCTCATATAAACTCACAAATCTTACCTCTAAGATGCTGAGTTGCCTGACTCAGTTTTTACAGGAATAGAACAGAGCCTTACTTAATACTTTACTCAACAGAGAGCAAAGAATGTCCCCCAAACATATAAAATCCAAAGATAATCTAAACCTGAGATACCAAGGAAAGGGCACTTAGAAAGCTTCATTTCATTTTCTTCCTTCAATATGTATAGCAATATTTATCCATTTGTATTAATTTATACAGAGGTGTACTCAACACTGAACTACAAATTCTACAACTCAGCATATTCTGTGATTCTCAGAGGAGGCTGGGGAGAAGATGAGCAAATGAAACAATATAGCAGGTACATGAGGTCTTTAAATGTTTTCTTCAGTATGTTATTTGATAATCATTAAGAAATTATGTGAAAAAAACCCCACATAAACCAGTTCCTGGTGAAATGCTGCCAACAACCATAAATGGCACAAAACCAGCATAAGGAGCTTAGCCAGATGAATAAAAGCCTCAGGGAAAACTGTATCTTTTTCCTTTTGCCACTCTACTTGTTTAGATCTGTGCACCCACATATATCATTCAGCAAAGCACAGAGCACTATACTTCCTCATGCAAAAGGTTTTGTTAAAATCCATGGAATAAACTTTTCAAAATTTTCTTTTGCTGTAGGGCAAAAGCTTTTCCTCTTGTTCAAGACAGTTTTAGCCTACAATGACCAAATCATTCCTGACACATGTATGTCAGTTTGCTGCTCCTGAAATAGCTTTGTGTTTAAAGTACTTATTAGTCATTGCCACACTGAATTGAAAGCCAGGTTGATTTCAGTCAAGGCTGAAAAATAAATTCTCTCTCACCCTGCCAGTAGAATAACTCATGATCAACAAAGCATGAATTTTTTACATGCATTTAAAACGTGCTTATCATACCTCCATGTGAAATGACCTTTTTATATGGTTCAATGACTTTCATATCAATTCTCTGTTCTTGTTCTCCAATAACCACTGTTCTCCATAACCTGTTATCCTCTCGCTCCTCTTCAGCAGTGTACTCTGGAATTGACTCAGACTCCTCCTGGGATGCATCCTTAGTAGCAGTTTGCTCTTCTAAAAATCAGAATTGTATATATTACCTCTTCCCATTAAAGCACTAAATATTGTTGCTGTTACTGTGGTAGTTTTGGCTTTAGTTTTAGCTAGGGCTCAGTTTACCAGGCCCAGAGAGTCTGACGTAGATTAGAGAGGACAAGCATCACCTGACTTAAGCAACCAAAGAAATACTTCATATCATCTAACATCACAACAAATATAAAAACAGGTGTAGGAGGGGCCTCGGTCAGTCCCCTCCATGGCTGACACTGAGAGAACATGTTATCACTGTACTGGTAGCGTTAGGTCCTATCACCACTCACAGCTGTTTGGTTCGGGAAGTACACATTTTTTTTGTCATTGGTTTTTTCCTCTCTCACCAGGTGTCCTCTGGGGGAGTCTGTTGGGGTGTTACTGTGGTCTGGGTGGTTGGAATCTGTACTATTTGGGTGGGCGACTCAGAGGTGGTTGTTGTTGTTGGTTTTTTCCACATTTGTATATATATTTGTTACACCATATTCTGTTTTTAATTTTCTCTCTTCTATGCAAAATATAAAAACCTTGCCATTGTAAGTGGTAGTTCTAGTTTTTGTTCCTCAGGGTTGTGGGGAGTTTCTCTCTCTCTGTGTTGGGCAGGTGGCATTTTGCCGGCTCAGCCTAGCACAGTTACATACATTTAAATAAATGACAGAAATTAACTGAACTTCTACAGTACTGGTATAAATAAGGGCAGAATGTGATCATCTGAGAGTCAGTAAATAAGAAGCTTCCATTTTTTAAGGCTTTTCATCATTATAAGCATAAAAAAAATAACTGCTATTATCACTATGCAGAATACTGCCACAGGATTTTTGCACTTTTACATCCAGTTGGTAAAACTGAGCTGCTGCTCACTAGTAAGCCTTTGAAAATCTTCCTGTTGCAGGTGTAAGAACTATGCTAAAACAAAACAACACAAACAAATAAACAAACAAAACCCCAAAACAAAAATACATAACTAAAAGTGAACACAGCAATACTTCCTGTCCAGACAGGAATTACCAGAGAGCTATAGCTTCTCAACTTTTCCCCAGAGAAATGGGTTTCAGTATCACTTGTAATACCGACCCATCAGTTTTTCAGTGATGAGGTGGACCCCTGAACTATGATAACAGTCTTGCTTTTCTCAGTTGCCTTTAGTTTAAAGGGACCTTCAACAGTCTCATCATGACAAGCTAAAAATCACTGTTCTCTATGGTCTCAGCAGCTATGTCTTCTCAGTATTTACTTTCCTGGGTTTGGCACCAGTTAGAAACACTAAACTATGGGAGACTGTTAGTGCTGGTAACATATGAGAGCATATTAGTTAACAGTAGAGTACAAAAGTACAAAGATAACAAAGGCTATTTACCATGCAATTAAACCATTCTGTACTAGTTCTTAAGACTATAATCTTAGCTATCACATTCACATACACAGCCAACTTCTTTTATTGCTGGCTTATTTTGATAAACTATTGGGTTTTTTTACTTTTCTACTCTCTGTTCATGGCTCATCTAAGTGGAAGACATTTTTGTTACTACGTATGTCTAAAACCAAACTACACAATTGTAAAAATGTCACCAAAACCCAAGGGACCTTGAGCTCTTCACATGAGTTCAGGGAAACTTGTCCAGCTTTAAGAACTGAACAAATAATCACATTTAGAAAGCAGCAAAACAAACAAACAAAAAAGAATAAAAGCTTACCATAAATAAAACTGCCACCAAAATCACTGGAGTTGAATTTAATCACTTGTGGGCTTAAAGGCAAATTCTGTTCTGCAGATGTAGAATCTTTTTCTCTCACATGATAGTCACAACAGTCTAAGCATGTGAGCTCGTGTGTGTGTGTGTGTGTTAGTTTTAACCTTTGCTATAAAATCTGCTAACCATCAAGCAACTCATCACTACACTCTACATCTCCCCATAAGGAAATTGGCCTTTTAATGAGAAGTGACATTAGAGATGCTCATGCATGATTGAGCACACAGTAATGCCTCTTTAGCAATATCACTTAAAATGATGCAACTGTTCTTGTATGCTCAAGTGACCTCATGTCTTGTGTTGAGCTGGCAAAATGCCAACTGCCCAATACAGAGTAGAAGCCTCGCTCCCCACCACCGAGAAAAGGGAGAAAGGAAAAAAACCTGGAGGCTCTAAGAGTTAAACTTAAACTAACTATATATATTTATACAGAAAAGAGAAAATTAAGAGAAAACTACAATATAACACACACTTACACAAATTAGAAATAAAAAAATAACTCCCCACTCCCCATGGAACACTAATCCCACCATTCTAACTACAAATCACTCTGGAGAACTCAGTTCCCCTGAGGGACAGACTCAAGCAGGGAGAAAGCCTAAGAACAAACATTTTACTTCCCTAAGATAACATGGTGGTGAATCGGTGCTGGGCCTGGGCCTCCCATCCCTCCTGGGATGGCACAGTGCATCCACTTGGGGCCACAGCTTGAAGGAACTGACCAAGCCACTCCCACACCAGCTCCTACACTTCGAGATGATGTTAGAATATGGTATGGAATACCACTGGCCATAGTAGACAGCTGTCACCTGGCCCAGCCCAGCTCAGCTCAAGTCAGCTGATAGTCTCAAGCCTAGTCTCAAATCTAAAGCCTAAATTCAGGCCTACCTAGCTAAACTCGTAACACCTCACTAGCATTAGAAAATGTAAATGCATGAGAAAATTGAGTTTAAATTTTACTCTCAAAAGTTTCTTTCTCCTGTGTGTGATAAAATGATCACATTCATTTTTCCCTCAAATAGCTTATGATCTGTATGGATTTACATCAGTGATTAGAGTTCTTGTATGTTTTGTAAGGTACTAGCAAGGAATGAGTGTTAACACCCTATTTTGTACATCATGAGTGTAAGTAAAGTGAGTAAAACAGAATAAAACATTTTTACATCCTATTTCTATGACAGAAAATCATTAATATGTGAAGGAAGAGGAAGTATCCATTGCACACTTCAGGTTGTATCTATATTGCACAACTAGCCCTGCTGAGAAATGATATTTAAATTAGAGGAATAAGGAATTCTGTTGTTCCATCATCTTTAACACGCCATGCCCACAACCTTCCACATCTCAGCTTTCTGATCATACATGGGAATAAAAAGCAGACATCTCTTCCTAAAATAAGGCTGAAATCAGCTGCACTATTTCTTTCTGCACTCTGAAAAAGTAGAAGTATAATACTTCTCACAGATGGAAGAAAGGTTAAAAAATACCAGGCAGAAAAAATACCTGGAAGCCTAGCATTAACTCTCAAACGCTTTAACCATACTGATAACCTGAGAGACATGAGACTGATCATGTAAGCAGTAAAAAAAGAAAAAGGATGAATTCTACATTTACAATCTCAAATATTACCTTGCCCAGTGTATTCAAAAGAGTCTGCTTCATCAGGAGTGTCAAGGTCATCTACATTGATGTCAATTTCATCTGGTGTATCCAAATTATCATCAGAAAGTACAGACCCCTCACTCTGGTCCAATGAGAGATTGATGTTTGGGGCAGTGAGCTTTATCCTTCTGGGCTGGGAATCGTTAAGATCAAGAGAATTGGGAGGTTCTTAAAAAAAACAAGAGGAAAAAAGGAAATTTATCTACTCCACATACAATTTACCTCCCAGATATTTGAAAATCATCTTCAAACACATTGAGACAGATCAATTTCAGTGACACCACGACATTTAAGACCACCTAACATAAACCACAAATATCAATATCACTATTTAATGAAATAAAACAAGCATTTCCAGCAATGGCAGGTGTAGCTCACACCTGTTAAATTATGCAAAATCCAGATTCACTTTTTTGCAATCATGAGACAAATATCAGGTATTGAACACGCTCTCACCCACATTGTTTAAGAATTTAAAGAGTAATATACAAGTAACTTGAGTTATGAACCGAGACATTGCTGAGTCTTGGGAAAATGAGTGAAAATCCCCTGTAAATATTTATTTTCTTATGCACTTGGTGCTGTTTGAATGATGCTGATTTGCAAGTAGTTATGTCTTGAGTTTTAACTATGCAATATCCTACTCAATACAATTACAGAAATAAAAAAATCTCTGATTCTCTTAATCAGTCTTCAGTAAAAACAGTCTGCAACAAGACAAACCCTAGGTATGCCTTTGCCCTTTTCCTCTATCTTATGTGGCCCATTTCAAGCTGTTCTGTCAAACTTAGTTCACTTAGCCAATAGTCAATTATTGAAGTAAATAATACAGGCTATTAAGACTTCACAAGCACTAACAAGTGATAACTGCACAAAACGTCACACTACAATTATTATTTATCAAGTCCAGAAGAAAATTGACTAAATAAAGTTAACACTTTTTTAACACTGAAACGTTTTTTTACCAGGACAGAAATAGCTTTCTAACTGCATAATTAAACACCAAGAGAATAAGATACAATTAAGAAAATGAGTAAGAGCTTCTCTCACCGGGTCTCATCTCTGTAGAAATCGGGCTTAGTGCACTCTCAGCTAAGGAGATGTCCATTCCCACATCCTCTTGTACCAATCTGAGAGATAAAATACAAAGCAAAATCTTAAAGGGGTGCATGAGTTGACCTTGGTATCAATACAGCTCACGTGATATTATAGGGAACTGAAATTTCTTTCAACATAGCCAGTTCAGAAGTCTGATCACAAAACTCATGTGAGAAATAAACACAGCTGTTGTATTTGCATAGTGCTGTTCTTACCCTTAATTTATGCTTACTTCTGTAGAGCTCTTGGAGACTACAGGGCACACATACCCAGTTTTACTTGTGTCAAGACGCAGCGCTGAATAATAACAGTTTGGCAAACAGCAATGTTTCTCATTTTATACAATAACAGATCTGAAGATGCTTGGCTTGTTGCTCCTGCAGTTTCTTACTACCCTCACTTTCCCAATGAAGACGACTACCCTCGTCATCTTACCATGTGCAGACAAGACTCTTCTGGTCAATCACTGTATCAGAGTATGAGTACAGTTTGTGTGATTTCTTGTAAATTTCATACAAATTATATATAAATGTGTATATGTAGGCCTGCCAAAGGCTTCACTGTGCTTGAAGTTGAATAAGATCTTTACCTCAAGCCCCATGTCATCAAATTCCCAATACAGACACGGAAACTAGTGAACTCCCAATCTTCCATTAGGCCATAAAAAACACCGACAATTTAAAGCTATGGTCAAACACGCTTGAGTGCTCAATTTATAACCAAGTCCTGCTGCTCAATAAAAACTGGTTTTACTGATTTTGATTTTATCCTCACATACTTTATAGTGTATCTTTCACAAACACAGTGATGAACAGCTGAATGACTTTTACAAAACATGCCAATTCTGGAGTATGTTTAACTACTGTTAAATGAGGCTTGAAATAATCTTTCTCTTTGGATACACAATAAAATAGTGAAAAATTTGATAAAAGTATTCCACTCATGAATAAAATGAATGACACAAATTGTCTGTAAGGTACCATTTCCTTTATTTTCCCTATTCCGTAGAATGATCTGTATTCAAAGCACTCATACCGTCACGATTTCCTAAGAAAACATAAATAACTCATTAGAGTCTTTCACTATTTTTTGATGTCTACTCAATAAGTGTAATGAATTCTAATTGTTTCATCTGAACTTATCAGAGAAAAATCTGAATTCTAAAGAAGTGCTGTAAGTAACAACTGGGTAAGGTAACAAACCACAATGGTGGAAAGTGTGTGTGTGGAGGATGAATACTTCTAATCCATTTTAAATTCAGATTAAGATTTTATTTGGTGATTAACTCTTCCAAAAGTAAAAATATGAAGAATTCTTTGATTAAAGCAGCTCAGGTCTACTCAGATTATGACTTATGGGTACTCAAGGGTTTATGTGGCATCTCTATTTTCTTTTTTCTTTTTTTTTTGTTTTGTTTTACACATATCTAGTTGAGCTTTCTCTAGTCTCTTACACTTTCACAAAAACTTGAAATGTTTTTCTGCTTTCACTGGGACCACTACAGCTGAGTTAAAACAGAATTTTATATCACAGTTGTGTTGAAAAGAAGACTACATTTCTAAGGAATGAAAGATATTTGTGTTTCAATTTCTCCTGAAAAACAACTACAGGCAGTATACTCAAAAATACCCCTCACTTAGGGATTACAGTTAACCAGTGTAAGAATTTGTCTGAGATTTTGTAATTTCATTTTGTTACTATACAGCGTTTTTAATGTCAATAACCCATACTGTTCATATTGGGATATTTAATTTGGTAAGTAACAGTCTGTGGTCCTGAAAGCTCTGGGTCAAAGCAGGCATTTTTAAAAATCAGTTCAAATCCAGTATGACAAGCATTGCTGACACAAGGTTCTTCATTGTATCTTCATCACATAAAAGATGTCATCACCTTTCGGAAGATTTTTAGCAGAGATTAAGTTTCTGTGGGTTTTTTTTTTCTGTTTGTTTGGGTT
>JAOXXN010000364.1:30392946-30410266 GCA_026770055.1 Myrmophylax atrothorax
CCCCCCACCCCCCCACATTCCCTGTGGAGCTTTGTCAGAGCATCGCCAAACTTTGATACAGCGAGTCAGCCGGCAGCAGTGAAAGGCTCCCTGCTGTTTCATTTTCAGTGCCTGAGGAAAGCTTATGTTGAGACTGCATGACAGAAGATGCTATAGATTCAACCCATCTCAGCCCTCATTTCTGTTTGCATTGATGGTTATAGAGCACATGCATATTCAGACATGGTTAGCGTAATTTTTTGGATTGCAAGTCAGCAACGGGAATGTTATGTGTGAATTTTTTTTTAAAAAAAGCAAACACCAACAACCACTAGTGCAGAAGGCAGGGTGGATTCTGGAAACATAAACTGTATGTGCAGCAGGAAACAATGCTCACAGTCTGTGATCCTAACTGTGTTTCTGAAGGGTGTGCTGGAAGTAAGGGCATTTCTTCCCATGCACTGCAGTCCAACAGACTCTTGTTATAAAAGCCTCTTGGGGTAAGTTCACTAGAAGCTCCAGGTTTCTTTCCAAATGCAAAACAACTTCCAATCCTCATCCCTACAATAAGGCAATAGACCCTAGGATGGCCTACCTGTCAGCTAGTTTCTCGCTTCACACTGCGCAGATTATCCTGGAAGATGAGAACTGGAGATGCTTTCATATCAGACTGCTTGGCCATAAGCAGCAAAAACCAAAAAAGCCTAACCCCGTTTTAATTTGTCAGTACAGCTCCATGCATACCTACAGCCCAGTGTAAATAACAATTCAGTGGCTCCCAGCTTGTTCTTCATGGTAGTATTAATCCTGCAGGGGAAAGGCTCATCATCTACAACAGATCTCCTGTGAAGTCAGTCTCCAGAGGCTATTTTACAGATCAAGAGACAAATACTAAGCATTTAAAAAAAAAATTAACAAAGCATCAGTGATATGTAAATACACTTCTAAAGAGGACACTGCTGCAGACACGTCATCTTTGAATTCTCTATCACCTAACTGTACATAAAATTTCAGGTGGTGGGGGTATTTTTAGCACTTTTTCAGATGGCCAATATTTAATTAATTTAAAATCAAAAGTCATTGCACCCATAAGCTGTACTCTAGAAATACAGCTATGAAGTATTTATGTGCAATAGAAGTCATTACTAGAAAGGTTATGATGGAGCTGTGAAACTAGTAATGTAGCAGAAAATATGGTCTTAATTCTCCATGGTTAGAATAACATAGAACACCTCTGAGATTGTAGGAAATTTCTCTGACATCCAGGAGCCTCTCTGGCAGTTACACTCGCAGCCCAAGCTGGGACCAAGGCCCCTTTGCAGCTATACTCCCCACACTCACACAGTCAGACCAGGCTTCATTACTGGCTTGACCCCTGCTTTCCTATAGCAGAGCCTCAGATGTCTCAATCCTTAAAATAACCCAATCATGATACAAGAACAAAGTCCCAGCTCGAGCTGAGCCGGGTGTCTCCAAGTGGACTCCGAACAAAGGAAACCCTGCACTTCTCATACCCTCACAGTCTGTGCATGCAGAAAGAAGTCTGTGGGTTGTCCAGCAGAGTCATCAGCCGCTCCCATGACTGAGTGTTGGGCCATCTGCCAGCGCCACAGGTCCCTGTGCAAAGGTGTTGTGCAAAGGTGGGCACCAGCTCATGGCCTCCTCTGCAGGGACCACTTGCCTCATTGGGGCTCACTGCCAAAGTGAGGTCTGTGTCAACAGGGTTAAAGTTTCCAAGCTCATAACACTTTAGGCTGAAATGTGATGTCATTGAACACACTGACTGGAATGTATTATACACTGAATAAGCTTAGAAAACTGTGGGGTTTTTAATAACGGGGGAGTTTTTCATGTAACTGCTAAACCATAGTAACACAGTCTAGGTCTTCTTGCTTTAAGAAAGTGGCTCTATTAGCCTGATCTCACAATTTGAGTAAAATTGCAGGGCCACTAGTGAGTGCCAGTAAGTACGGTTTTTTTCTTTTAAAATTAGATCATCAGGACTTTTCTACAAGCAATCTTCTCAGTTGCTGTTCTTTTACTTACATGTTTGGTTTTAACCTTTAAACCATGGTCCTTGATTTAAGTTAAATGTTATGCTTTGTGCTGCCAAGTGGGAAGACATAAGTTCAATTTCCATTTCAAGTCCATAATCTAGTAGTTCAGGAGGATCTGGAAGAATCACTGAAGCAACATGCCTGGTCCCCAGGGTGTCTGGAATTGCTTTCCAGCAAATCTGGCCAGTTAATAAACAACCTTGACAGGAGTGAAAGAAAACAGCCCCACAGGTATGCAAGGAAAAAAGGAAATCAGGCATCCAAAGGGAAGTACATGTTACGTTACTTTTTCTTATAACAGTCTTCCTCAAAACTGACCTTAACAGCCTAGAGAGCTTTTATGTTTAACTTTGGGACGGAGGGGGCAGTGACTAGCAGACATCAAGATTTTAATGCACTTCATTCTAATTTTTGTTTAAACTTTCTGTTTCTAAACTTTGATTCCCCATTCTAGGTAACTAATTTTTCTTAGACAAGTTCTGCATGAAAGCAGAAAATAACGCAAACTGCATTAATCACTGACCCTTACTCCACTACTAAGGGAACATACTTCAGCCCAGTATTCAAGTAGCAACTTTTTTTTTCCAGGCAGGGACAAATGTATAGAAGAGGGCTTAGAAGACAGTTACTGAGTAAATGCCTTTATAAGCTTTGAACCACTAATTCAGTTGTTCATCGGTTGGCTTTCACCTTGAGTACAAATGTTGAGTTTCTTTATTCTTCAAAGATCATAGGATGGTTTGGGTTGGAAGGGACCTTAAAGATCATGTGGTTCCAACCCCCTCACTATGGGCAGGGACACCTTCCACTAGACTATATTGCTCAGAGCCTCATGCAGCCTGGCCTTGAACACTTCCAGGGATGAAAAATCCACAGCTATTCTGGGCATTCTCTTCCAGTGCCTCACCACCCTCACACTAAGCACTTTCTTTACATCCTACTTTGTTGTAAATCTTTGTCAGACTCCGAGTCTCATGGACAGCACCATCAGGTACTATCCAGAAATTCTATTGCAATAATAAGAAAAATCTTAAGTTTCTTCTCTTATGTAATGACATCAGTGTTTCTGTGCTAACATCTCATAGGCTGGCAGCTCTGCTGCATCACATTGTTTTAAAATTTGTTGGCCAAGGACGGTAGCTGGTTTCAGACTTAAAAGATGCATTGTGATTTACATTTTGAGAAAGAACATGCATTTTTAAAACTGTCAATGAAATTCATTAGAAAGCATTTCTAAGTACACACTTCTATCATGTCAGTTGCTGTTTTTTTAGCTGGTTAAATAAGAGGTTTAGTGTAATGGGCATATCGTCTAGGAATAATGATCCCTGTATGTGTTTCACCATAATTTTTTGCATTTGCTTTGGTGTCAAAGGAATCAAGGTCTCTGTGATCGTGCAATGGGCATGCATTGGGACATCTGCATGTGTCTCTGCTATTTCCTAAAAAGGCAGAAATCAGTATTTTACTGACCAAAGACGTAAGTTCATTATAAGTTTATTGAACATCAGCTAGCAGGGACAGGGGAAACTTAGGGGGAAACAACACCATAAAAGCAATCTGATTGCAGAAGAAATCCTCATACAAGGGGATTAATTAAATATTTTCAATAACATTAATGCTGAAAAAAGTTTCATTAGATTTTACATTTTTATCAATAAAAAAGTCTAACAAGAAAACTTAAACCCAAAGGCAAGTGGATTTTACTGGTTCCATGCTTCCACAATTAATTGTCAATTTGGAAGTTGAATAACTTCCTTGCTTTTCTTTAATTCTCTGGGCTTCAGCATCACTAGTGTAAAGGACAGAAATAGCTACTGCTACCTACTGAAAAGACATTTGTTATTAAGCACCTTCAAAATGAAAGATGAAAAAAGGCTAAACTGGAAGTTGTAGTGACTACATATATACACTATACAAGGCACTACTTTATCTTCTTTCAGGATACAAACCATATTGCATAATGCATTTAAGTTTTTACTGAAAACATACATTGACATGGTCCAGTTTTGGGATTTAATGTGGCAATTAGTCTAAGAGAATATTCTAAGAGTTATGAACCCAAAACTCCAATGTGAACTCTTGTGGAATAGTACTTTGGAGACTTACAGAAATTTCTAAAGAATAGCAGAGTTCTTCTCAAAGTGGATCTAACAATTTATAGCAATAAGATGCAAAAAATCCCTACACATCTGTGGCCATATGAGTAAGTTCAAAAATCAGATTTTCTTTTTCAGTTATCTAACAAAGACTCTTACTGCTTCAAAGTTGTCTCAACTCCAAAATGTGCTGGTTTATTTACAAATCATTTAAAATTAGATACCTAGACCAGTTTTCTTCTTCTCTCTAAAAGCATGATGGGAATGTAAGTACAGCAAGTCAAACCCATAGTATCCTACCTGCACATAATTAATCAGTGTGATTTAAGCAGGGCCAGCATCTGGCAGCTTTTAATTTATAAGGCTTTATGGGAGACTGAGGAAGTGACAGATGATTTCTTCATGCACTCCTGCAACTAGCCAGCACCTCTAAACAACCATTGCTGTTTCCTGTCCCATTCATCACTGATCGTAAGCAAAGGTGGTAAGGATTTTTTGATTCAAAGATTTTTCACTATAAAGTTCTGGCTTGTCAAAAAAACAGCTTTATTAACTGAAATCAGTTGGTTTGGATGAAGTCCCAGTGAAACCCTGCAGAGAAAATGGTGGAAGATGGTTTCCAGGGTGCAGACTAGTCCTAATAAACAAAGCCCCTCAAAGTCAAAGGGCATCTAGCTTTTCTAGATTTGCAGATCCTAAGCCACCCTTCCACACAATAACATGGATACAAAACAACTGCTTAGGAATTTTGTTTGGTTTGCTTCTCCCTGATTTCTCTTTTCTGGAAAATCTCAAAATTTCTACTTTTCCTTCTGGTATGGAATTTAGAAGCTGAGAGAATGGAGTGCAACAGAAATGTAATCATCACCAGCTATACTTTTGCTAGTTTCAGGGTCAAGCACTCAGCATTTGTTGACTTCAGATTGTACAGATCTGGTGAGTGCTTATCTTCTGCTAACTTTTCTTCAGATTTTCCTTTTGGTCTAGCAATAAATGCTAACCTGCACCAATAAAAGCTGCCACTGCCCTATCTTATAAGCCTGTCTTATGTCCTAGTCTCTTCAGTGCCATTTGCCTAGTTAAATTGAAGCAATTTCAGCCTGGGGCATTGTGTGAGGGCAAAGTATGCTCTGTGATACTACCCAAAATCTTGTCTGCCGTGAAAACTTTAAGTCCTATACATGCCTATGTTTAAGCCTGGAAGTAACATCATTATATATCAGAGGTTCTGAAACTGGGGTTTATGTTCAGGGTGAAGCCAGCACATATCACATTTTAAAAACAGCAGCTGTAACATTTTTGATTTTGAAATAATGATATACTCTTCAAAAAAATTGTGAAATTGTTTAGAAGAGAGGTATTTAAACATCTGGAGGAAGATAAATCACGGTTATTGAACTGTTTATTCCTGAAATCTCAATAAAATATTTGGGGTGGGGAGAGGCACAGCAAAAAAGCTGTGCTTTTCTATCACAAATTATCTGTATGTGCTGTCATCAGGGTTATATTATACTATGATACACAGGCATGCTACCCTTAAGGGGTAAGAAAGTCTACTGCTAAAACTGCAAAAGTGTTAAAAAAAGTCAAGTCTAAAATAAAATGCAAGACAATTAAAACCTGATAATATACATTGTGAATGTGATTTATACTGAACTGGCAAGTGTTTGGAAGAAACTTAGAGAAAAAAGTAAAAAGTAAGTCTTGCATTTCACACAAACAGTATGTTTCCACAAGGTCCATACCACATGCTTTTGGCTAAGTGCAGTTAGAAAGGAGTAACCAGTACAAAGTCATTATACAACCTAGTTTTATTTGTGGTGGGGAAATCCCTTTACTGCTTACAAAAGTTTCACTGTATAAACACAATGTCAGGTTCCTACTTTGTGAAACTGCAACATGTCAGTTGCAGATGCCCAGGAGAAATAATGACAGACTTCAACACTTGCATCTCTGGCACAGCCTTAGAAGTCCACTGTAATAGTTACAACCTCCTAGTTGTAAAGAGAAGTCAGCAAAAGCTATAATAAATGGAGTCAAGAGGGCCATGTCTCTCCATCTGGTGACAAAGCAGACACCTGGCTGCACTAATGACAGCTGACAGCACAGAGGCTGCATGTCCACCCAAAGGCAGGTCCATATATACTTGAACTGCCTCAATTGCCAGTACAAACAGTCTGAAATACTGCTCTGGCCTGGCTAGACCTCGAAAATAATCACAAAGGCCACAACTTCCCCTCATGCATTTCTGTCCTCTGTAAGCAGCACCTTTTTCTGACTCTGGGCCTTGGACTCCCTCCTACCTTCCTTCCCAGCAGTTTTACATTAGGCAGAGACAGTACTTAACTTTGATCTCCCCATAATCTCATCATTAGCATTGTCTCTGCACTGGCAGTATCATCAGTACCTGGCTTTGGTCTCTGTTCCCTGGCCACATCTGTTTCAGATTTAAAGGTAGGTTACACAGTCTATGGGACTTCACAGAAAGAAGAGAAATTTATTCCTGAAAGGAAATGGCCTTCAAGATGATCCTAACTTGACTCATATCAAGCAACCAAGAATCAAGAATCTGTTTTAGAAAGGAAGAAATACAGTGACACCCAAATAAGGTAAATATAATGTGTACTTTAGACTTGGAAGTCTTGTCATCTATTGATAATGGCATACACTTCAATAACATAGATAACAAATGAACAGAAGACCTACAAAAGAAAACAGGTAGATTTTTCCTTACCCTGATTTTTGACTCAGTTCTCTGCCATTGTTGAGAAGAACCATTTCCTCCTTCCTTTCTTGTTTTGTTTCTGTGTTATTTCCAAGTCTCTGTTGGGAATTTGCTTCCCATGCATCATCGCCACCAACTACCTGCAAAACACGTGCTCCTGCAATGTCTGAACTCTCATCCTCAGTAGTCAGACTATCTGAAGGGGAACAACCTTCACGTTCAAAAGATTTCTGAATAGGAGTTTCTACCCGACATTCAGTCCAGGTGTCAAGAATCAATTCTGGTGCTACAACAGCTGCCAGTTCTTTGCCAGGTTGTCCAGACCCTGGTTTTGGCATCTCTGACTTGGCAGAAATTTCTTCAGGTGACATGTCACTTACTTCATTTTGCCCCAGTATAATCCAGCCCTCATCTTGCCCACAACTTTCCTGTGATCTTTCACCATCCAGCTTTTGAGGCACAATGGAAGAACTTTGCTCTTCTAAGTAACAGGAGTCCCATGGAGTCCCACAAACAGGGGTATTTTTGCTTTCATTTGTAACGGAGATTGGCTGAACGGTATCCAAGGAGCCTGGTAAAAAGCCTTTGTGAGATTTTGTTTGTTCAGCCACATTAGCTTCTTGAAATGCAAAATTACTTTTGCTTCTTTTAAGGGTATCCTTTGTTGAAGGTGTATTTTCTTCCTCAGTAACAAGGTTGTAATCCATCTCCAGTGAAGTCGGATCTCGGAGCACCTGCATTCTCACATCTTCCTTACCCTCTGTACATTCCAGTTCAGGGCTTTCAGAGGAATTTCTCTGCTTTTTCTCTCTACAAAGCAGGGAATCAGTGCCAGCTTCTAAAGAACAGGCAGATAGAAACTCCTTTTAATTTTTGAATTACTGTTTTAGTCATCATGATTTCCTTAAATCAGTACAGTGAGATAAAGTTCTTGACAGTTTGCTTTGCTCTGTTAATGTGTACTTGAATTTTATAACATCATTACCATCATCATTAAACGTTGTACATTAACACTGCAATCATTTCTCACAGATAAACAATTCAGAGTCCCATATGCTAGGCCTGTACAAACAACAGAAGTAGTATTCCTACTTCAATGTTTAAAAGTTTTAGATCTGTCTGAGAGAGTCACACTAGAGGTCTTACCACAGTACAAAGTTTTGTACATCAGGGAGACACGCAAACTCCAAACTTCACTCAAAGCCTTCTCATTAAGTAGCAATACTTTAGACATTCCCTCCTTTCTATGTCTCATGGATTTGCCCTGGAAAGCAAGTTTTCTTACCATAGGGTGATCTTCTATCTCCATCTGGCGGTGAGTCGGGATCGGTTGTTTCTGCTTCAGATTTTTCTTTTGATATATCAGAATCTCCTGGAGTTACCACAGACTCAGAGGGTGAAGGTATTGAGGTATGATTTTTCTGAAGGCACTCTGTGGATGTTTCAGACACTTGATCTTTAACACTGATGTCTTTGGTCATTAGGATGCCTTCTGCACCCTCCTGAGGAGGTGGGAGTGGTAAAGGTTTTTCCGAAGAAACACTGTCATAAAATGACTCCTGTAACAAGAGCTCACCCTTCGCATGCTCTCTGCTGCTAGAATGTCCAGCACCAAAAGATGCAGAGGATGGTGGATTACACACCACTGGTGACTGATCACTGGACATTTCCTTAAACACAGGAACATTACTTTCAATTATAGCTTCATATGCTTTCATTGTGTCATCAAACAGTTGATTATTTGAATCAGATTCATGAGCTTCATTACCACTATGTAGAAAGGATTTGGGAAGGAGTGTCTGTTTATCCTTTGATTCCCCTTCTGCTCCTTCAGTGCCTAATGCTGCCTGTATGTTCATTCCACCATAGGTGCCTGCCAGGACATTAGTCAGGGATGTGTTCCTGATTTTATGTTGCATTCCTGTCTCAGATTCATCCACACATTCTTCTGACATGTCTAGCTCATCACCAGTTATTGCTGTATGGTCAACATGACAGTATTTTACAACTTCAACCAAGGCATTAATATCTTTTAAGCTTTGTTCTGCCCTATCAGGTTGAGTTAAATCCATGGGAAATAAATGCATTTGGGAGGTTGCTGTTTCAGCTGTGTCAGTTGGTGTTCCTTGATGGCTTGCATGAGTGAAACTTTCATGGAATACATCTTTCAGATCTAAGGATGTCACTTTTATGACTTCACTGGCAGTTTCTGTTGACTCAATTGGGTTAATAACCAGTTTATTTTCTAGACCACATTCTTCCAAAACTGCAAATTCAGGAGGCTCTTGAGTATTAGAAGAGATGAGCTGATAGAAGTCGTTCATCTTTCCTGGTTCATAGCCCTGGGTGCTGCCACTTTCAGAATGTGTCTCTACCTTCTGCATTGCTAATTCATGCTTTGAATCAAAATCTGCCTCTTTACTCATATTTGACCATGTGTGAATTGGCTGACTATATTTGCCTTCAAGGTCCACCACAATCTGAGAAGATGGGATAGAGGCATGCTTACCTCCAGACTCCTGGCACACATAAGGACTGCTTGATGACTCTGAAATGTTGTCTTGGTCACAGTGACTTAAAATATCAGGATTTTCACCATCTGATTTCAAAGTGACAATCTGCTCAGCATTAATCCACAGGTCAGGTTCCACAGAAAACAGCTGATTACTTTCTTGTGTGTTATCCTGTAAAATATCTGGGATAAATGCATTTTGGGGAACTAATGTATTCCACCCTGGGCTTGACTTTTCTGTCATTTCAAAAGACAAGTCTTCTACAGTGAAAGCATCTGGCAGGGAGTTGTGCACTTCTAAACTTTCACAGATGCCCTGCTGTTGTTCTTGAGGAATGAGACTTGCATTTCTGTCACTGTCTTTTGGTAGATCCAACACAATGATTGTTTGTACTGATGTATTTGGTACAGCTTGTTCCTTATCTGAAAAATAATGCTGTGGAGTCAGCTGGCTTTCCTTATCTGTAGAAAACAACTGCTCTATCAAGCCTCTTTCTTCTTTATGTGGTATGAAAGCATCGCATTGTTTGAACTGTACAGTGTCTTGATTTACCTGACTGTCAGGACTACTGAAAGGATGTACTAGCCTTTCATTTTCTTTTTCATCAGAGTACACAGGGGCAGGCTGATTTCTGACATTACCTGAATTAGAGAAATGTGCTTGTGTTAGTTCTTCATCCTGTGAAGGTGAACAACAGGAGTCCTCCTTACTATTTGTTAACTGGTTTGACTCAGAGTGACTTGAAACAGAATACTGATCTTTCAATTGCTTTTCTTCACAAGGTTGTAAATTCCAGTGTTCTGAACTTACGTGGTTATTTGGAAACCCAAATGTTCCTACTGTGGATTTTGGATCAGTTTTTAAATCATCTTCCAGTGACATACTCCGTATATCTACAGCTTTTGAGGAATACTCTTCTTTATCACCAACAGCAAAAGTTGGTGTAGCATCTTTATTCACTTGATACAAATAGGGGCCTTCTCCACTACCTGTTTTCTCATTGAAAATACTCTGCTCAGTTTTTTTCTCAATTGTTTCACAGTGATCTAAATATTCAGAAGTCATCTTATGCTCAATAGACTCAATAGTCACATCCTCCTGTAGTACCTTCCCGGCTTTAATTGATTCAGAATTTTCATTGAAGATGCCTACCTGGGCCTCCTCTCCCACCTTAGTCTTTGCACCTAAATTGTCTTCATTTGCTTCAGGACTTGTCGCATTGGACTGAACATAATCCTCTCCAATTTCAGATGTCTTATGCTGTTTGTTTTCATACATTGGATCTTCAGGAATCACTTCTGGACACGTCTCTGAATTCTCTGAAACCTCATTTATGTCAGGACTTGATAAAGAAGATACAGGATCATCATCTACATGGGCATTCCAAAAATCTAAGCTTTTAGGAACTTGGTTTTGTTCAACACTTGTTTCAAATCCTTCTTCATGTTCATTCTGGAATTCATTCCTTTTACAAGAATCTTCAAGATTTTTATTATTTTTAATCTCCCACATATCTCTACTTTTGTGATGACCAGAAGCTGGAAGGTCTCCCCATATATTCAGAGATGTGTCACTCAAATCAGGACTTGTTCCACTTGAGTGTGCATAATCATTTATTGAATTACTCCACACACTATCTTCTTCCAAATAACTTTTGATGTGTATATCCTTTGAAAGGCTACTTGTGGTATTTGCCATTTCAAGCACTTTGCTTGTCTCAGGACTTGTTCCAGGAGATTGCAAATCTTCACATGGCTGTGAATTCCAAGCAGTTTTGGAGAAACTGTCATTAAGCACTGCACATGACTCTTCACAAAGATTATTAGCAGGTTCTAAATTTTCAGAGTTTTCATTTCTCGCAGCACCTACTTCAGGTGAAAATGATTTTTCTACCAAAGACACATGTGTAATGTCAGGAACACTGACATATGCAGAAGGACTCTTCTTGAACTCATCTATGAAAGAATCTTCCTCAGTCCCCTTTAGTTCTGAGATATTTTTGAAAGATACTGACTCAGAATTACAAATGTCTGGATGGTTAAGAGCCACTTCGTGTAAGCCTTTTTTCTCTTCTCCCAGAGTTTCCTGTTGTTCATGCATCAAAGGAACTGATGTGGTTATGCCACAACCATTCTCTCCACAGTCATTCCAGATGCCTGAGCTTCCAGGCATTGGAGAAAAAATATTTTCGGGATTATCACTATCCTTATGAGAACTTTCAGAGATACTTTCCATGTGGGGACTTGTTGCATCCTCTGTCACTGTAGCCTCTTTTTCAGCTTTCTCAGAAAGCAGCTGTGACATTTCACTATAATTTTCATTTTGTGGTGTGGGGTCATCAAAAGATTCATAATTTCTGCCTCCTTTAGAAGCACATGAAGAAGATTCTATCTTACTCTGCAACAAGTCTTTCATCTCTTCCTGACTAACTGGATTGCTTTGATTGGAAAATGACTCATTCTCTGTAACTAACAGTTCCAAACTAACACTATTCCTCATTTTTTCTGGGGAGGTGGAAACTTCTATTGTTGACCCATTTTCTTCCAAATCTGCTTTACACAAACATTCACCATCCTCTGGCATTGGCTTATTACAAATGTCACTAATCATCTGTTCACTTGCCTCATGTGTTCTCTTCCATTCTTTTCCTTCCTGAGAGATGACAGTGGCATTGTCCCAGCCTTTCTTTTGACCTTGCTCACTCTGTAAACTCCATGAGTTCAGTTGCTGCACTGAATCCTGACTATCCAGCTTTGCATCAACATGAGCAGTGTTTTGTTCTGCCTTCTTACTAAGTATCTCACTCTGTAAGTCATGTATTTTCAGATCCAAACTATTCCCTGTGTCCAAAGTTGGTGTAGATATGTCTGTGTCTTCTACAGGAGCCCTGTCCACTGTTTCTACATCGTCAGCTGCCATCTGTCTGGTATTTAATTCATTCTGTGGTGGTGATAAGTCATTCACTGTTTGACTATATGCAAGTCCTAGTCTTCTGTTTTCAGATAAATTTTTTTCACTAGTATATATCCTGGTTGAAAAACATGGATTAGCTGTTTGTTCTGAATTAAGAAAAAGTTTAGCAGAGGCAGAAAGACCAGTAATGTTAGAATTTCTTTCTTGTAACTGGGTGATGTTATTAAGAGGAGTGTTCCAGATGTCTGTATTTCTTGTGCTTGAAAAAGGCACACTGCTAGGAGATGATGGTTCCTTGCTTACTTTCTCAAATACTTTCAGCTCAGCCAAATTTGTGTTCATGAATTTACCAGTAACTGTTTCTTCTTCAAAATCTTTGTTCTCATTTTCTTTTTCATCTTCCACATATGTAGGTGATACGTATGAATCAGATGTTGAATAATTGGTGTCTGGTGGAGAAACAGCTAAATCTTCCCTTGTATTTGAAGAACTAAGATCTGAGATTTTATACAAAAAGTTATTCTCCCATGGCACCACTACTTCTGTTACATCCTTCCTGATGTTTTTATCATACATATTCCAGGTATCTACATTTTCAAATTGTTTTGGTCTATGTTTAGGGTCACCAAATAAATTGTTTTCCCCTGTTCTCAGCTTGGAATTATTTTGCATATTGTTGAAAACAAAATCTGTATTTTCAGATTTCCCATATTCTTCTACTGAATAATAACTTCCTTTATCTCTGGCTTCTGGGTTTCCTTCAGTCTCATTGTCCACTGTGATTTCCGAAGAATCTGATAAACTAATTTTTGATATGGCCCATTCCTCTGGAATATTCACTGATCTTTTTTCTCTATCCAGTTTGGGCACATTCCATACCTTTTCTGAGGATCTAGCAACATCTCCTTCATCAGACTTGGTCCAGACTTCGTAAGAGTCTCCAGCTAGCTGACTACCTTTTTCTTCACCACTACACCATGCATCTGACATCATAGGTGTTGGCTGACTGACCTTCCATGGGTCAGTAAAGCTCTCCAGTTCCTGCTTTGTCTCATTTAAAGAAGCAGTTTGCAAACGTGGATGTTCACTGTTTTTCTCTTGATTCCCGTGGTTCCAATTATCTTGTTTAAACTGATTATCCCACAGAGCTGCTCTCATGTATTCCATTTGCTTTGGCTGTTTTTGGAGGAACACAGAATCTGAGGCTCTTCTATCAATATGTTCTCGTAGCAAGGGACTTTCTTTAGAATCTTTCCATAAGACAGGACTCTGAAATACAGATTCCTGCTCACTTGAACTCCATGCATCAGCATTTCTGGACTCTAGCTCAAAGCCATCCCACCAGCTCCCATATCTAACACGGGACTGAGAATAATTTGGGCCATCTATTTCATTAATCTTTTTTATGACATCTTGTGAGAAGATTAAAGGCTGCCCATTATCTAATGGTGAAGTTTCTACAAGACTGTTCATAGGAGTGGGTGGAATTCTTGAATCAGCAGATTTCAACATTTCTGGTGAAGAAGAATCAGCTTCAACTAAATTGATCAAACTTGAAGTTTTCTCACACATTTCTCCTGGATTCTCATCAAATTCAGCCAAATTGTCTTCCTCATTCTTTGTCGTTTGTAAGTCAGTTGCATAATTTGCTGTATCATTTTCTAATAGGTTTGCCTCATCAAGTTCTTTCTGCACAGTGAGTTGATGCCCTTCTGATGAATCGCTATTGAGGAAATAGTCATCTTCTGGGGAACAATCAACAGAATGAGATGACGACTCAGATGGAGCTGTAACCACAGGTACTAGATCAAAATTGAAAAGATCAAAGTTATCGCTGTTGTTTCCTGACTGAGGCTTTTGTTCTTCAGCTATTGCTCCTTCAGGAATAGGGCTATAGGAATCAAAGCCAGGCAGAAGACTGTGATGGGAAGTGGCACCTTCTGCAACAGGGCTATCATCACTAAGGAAAACAGAACTCTCCTTGGAAGATCGGCTGCTTCTAATGGTCGCCAATCCACTGTCTGGACTCACAAGGTCTACATTAACATCAGTGTGAGCTTGCATTGATCCATTTAGGTCTTGAGGGTTTTCTATAAAATTGGCAGAACTGGGTTGTGGTTCTACATCAGAACCATATAACTCCATAATACCAGAAGATCCTTGTGAGAGTGGAGCACTTCCAGCAACAGCTTCTGTAGAAGAAGTTCTACTGTTGGATACCATTTCTGGTTGCCTTCTATTTATAACTTCCTTAACTAAAACAAAAATTTGATCACAGGTCACCAAAGAATTTTTTTGCTGATAAATGAGAATTTGGTCACATTCACATTCCAGAGGATCCAGTTCCAAACAAGGATTCTGACATTCTTCTAATTCGCAGCAGATCTGTTGAAAAATGCAATAGTTCAGAAGCCATTATAATCATGGACATAAGGGCACATAGTGACAACTTCACAGACATAGCTCTTCCTATTAACCTATTTCTTGGCCATTTTGCTGAGTCATCCTTATTATGATCCCTAAATAGGTGTTAGAAGATCGACACAAAATAAGTGTTAAAAATTGGTCAGAAATGATACCATTTGAAGTTCCAGTTCACTTCTTAGTAACAGAAGATCCAAGTAAGTGTTTGGTTGTTGCCGTAAAAAAATCTGAGTAGAACATGTAATGGTACATTAGAAATGTATTTCTAGAATGGGATAATTATATTAATAAAATAAATGCATTTATATTGACCTTGATAACAATGGAGCCATTTAGCCACCTATCCCTAAAATGAGAACTTCTTTTAAGACTGAGAAAAAGGTGCAAAAATTTGCCGCTGAGATGGTTTCTTCTATCTGTGGATAAATACAGTAAAACAAAAAAAGGACAGCACATGGCTTTGGATAAATGAACATCCTAGTAAAAATCATGTTTCATTTAAGAGCTTGAATTGTTTAGGAATAACATATATGTATATGAGCTCTGGTCATTACCACTTACAATGCACTTGTTTCCCCTCATGGCCAAAGACCCACTTGTGTAGATGACAATACAAACATAAGCCAAAACTAGTGAGGAAAAAAAAAAAAAAGGAAGAGCATTTTAGCTGAATTGAAAAATCTTGAGTCTTTTGGTATTTCTTGTACCTATACACTTTTTCTATTAGCTTGGTCTGAAGCAATAATAAATATCACAAGTCTTTCATTTTGCCTAATATAAATAATGCAGCCATTTAAAATAGCTGCTCAGTTGCTGGCCAAGTGCTACTACTTTTTGACCTCCCTTAATTAATCAACACCTTGATACATACTATTTAAAAATAAATAAATATTTTCCCCCACCCCAGGAAAAACATTACCCATTTTTTCCCCCCAGGTACTTACTTGATTGCCTAGCTCTACATTTTCTGAGTATACTGCTATTTGTTGCTTTGCTTGCTTCTCATCTGACAAACAATTGGCCAAAATGACAAGCACATCAAACCCATATTTATCTATGAATGCTTTCAAGTCACCAACGAGACTCCTGTGTAACATGCAGTCCTGAAATACAGTAAGAAATTAAAATAAATGTCAGCATAGTTTCCTTTTTCTTTTCATCCAAATCTATGGTAAAAACAGCCAGAAATTTTAATAAGTGTCAGCATCTATAACGAGCCAAAGCGTTCCATTCCATTTGACAAAACAACTATGTGTGTAAAAAAAAGTCAAGAACCTGTCTCACAGCACAATATGGACTCATTTCTGAAAAACACTAAAACACTAAATGCAAGTTTTACCTTTTTGAAACTGCTGGTGAAACATAATTCTTACTTTTCCCTGCTATTTGCTTTTGCAAGGTGACCTAAAAGTACTCCAACATCAAGACTAGTGTATCCCCATGATCAAGAAATCAGGCAAAGGGGGCAGGAGATCTGCATGGATGAGCAGGGAGTTCCTAGTAAATCTCAAATGCAAGATTTATGGGATGTGAAAAAAGGAACAGACCATGTGGGAGGGCTATAGGAACATGACCAGAGTATACAGGGCTGTGACAAGAAGACCACTTGGAACTGAGTCTGACAAAGGACACCCAGGACAACAAGAAGGGTTTCTATGAGGACATCAGCACCAAAAGAAGATTAGGGAAAATATGGGGTTGCTGTTGAATCAGATGGATGTTCTGGTGACAGAAGACAGAGAGAAGGCAGAATTACTGAATGCCTTCTTTGTCTCAGTCTTTACTGCTGAGACCAACACTCAGGAATCCCAGACCTTGCAGAAAAGAGAAGGCTGGACAAAAGTCAGACTTCCCTTTGGTCTTAGAGGGTGGTTGGGTTAGAGATTGGCAAGGCAGACTTGACACCATAAATCCATGGGCCCTGATGGGATGCACCCACGGGTTCTGAGGGAGCTGGCAGATGTTGTTGCTAAGCCTCCATCATCTCTGAAAAATAATAGAGAACAGGAGAGGTGCATGATGACTGGAGAAAAGCCAGTGTTACTCTCATCCTCAGAAAGAGCAAGGAGGACCCAGGAAACTATCAGCCAATCCTTCATCAACTGCTAAATGAGCCTACCAGGGGTAAGGTCCTGATAGACCTACTGTTTACAAACAGAGAGGGGCTGGTGGGTGATGTAGTGGTTGGAGGCCGCCTGGGGCACAGCGACCATGAAATAATAGAATTTTCAATACTCAGAGATGTAAGGAGAGCCATCATTAAAACCTCTACTCTGGACTTCCGGAGGGCAGATTTTGGCCTATTCAAAAAACTAATTCAGAGCATACCCTGGGAAACAACCCTTAAAGGCAAGGGGGTCCAGGAGGGATGGACATGTTTCAAGCAGGAAATTTTGAGTGCACAGCAACAGGCTATACCAGTGTGCCGAAAGGCCAGCCGGAGGGGAAGACGGCCGGCTTGGTTAAATAGGGAGATTCTGAAAGAAATCAGGGATAAAAAGAAAGTTTACAGACTGTGGAAAAAAGGGCTGGATACTTATGAAGAATTTACAGATAGAGCTAGGTCATGCAGGAAAAAAATTAGGGAAAGAAAAGTGGAATTTGAAGTTA
>JAOXXN010000364.1:30442877-30457528 GCA_026770055.1 Myrmophylax atrothorax
GGCACAGCAGTGCTGCTGAGGACAGAGGTTAAACAAGTGTTGAGAACCTCTGCCTCTTCAGCATTGTTGGTGACTAAATAAACTCTCCTCTTTAACAGTGGGCCAGTATGTTCCTTTTCTTTCTGCTTGTTGTTTACATACCCAAAGAACCCTTTCTTGTGGTTTCTAACATCTCTTGCCAATTTCAATTTGAGCCTTTTTCAACTGGATCCCTGCATGCCCTGGCAACACCCTTGTGGTTCTCAACAGATGTCTAGAGCTGGGTCTAGAGCTCCAGTTCCTAGTATTTGTTCCCCAAGGGGTGTACCTTGGTACACATACACTTGAGGTAGCTAGTCTCCTCATTCTTATCATGGGAAGCTGCTGAGGAACTGCTGTTGTTGCTCTGGTTGGCCTGGCTTATTCTCCAGTTGGTTGCAAAGGCAACCACCTAAAACAACCACTTAAAAAGTTCTCCTCACCAGATTCCTTTCCTATCTTTAGAGACAAGTGACTAACTTCAACACAGAATCGAGCTGCTCTGTCTAATCTCTCCACACCTTGGATTGTGCTCATTATAACTGGGGTACTTTGGCTCACCTGAGGCATCAACTGAACAGTTATTGTTCCCCAGGAGACAGCAGTCTGATGTTTAAACATGAGTATGGTATTTACATTAATGCATGTTTGGCTGCATTACTCAGTCATATGAGGTGATGACTTTACTGTCTTAATACTTCTAAAAAAGCAAATGAAAATATGTTCAAGCTTTGTGCATTATATACGTTGTAAGTTTTCCTAAGGCAGATCTCACACATTGACATTTTAAGACCTTAATTAAGGCTGATTTATTTACAAATGGTATGTTTTCAACTCTTGGAAATGATGTATTTAATGTTTTATTTTTAAACACAATTAAAAAATAATATATAAATATATACATACTGCAAATGTAATACAGATAACAAATTCATTTGAGCCCATTTATGCACATTAGTGACACACCATGTGGCAGAAAGACTAGGACTACAAGAAGACCCCTTGGCGATTTATTTTATATTAAATCCCTAATGGCCTCTTCTCATCTTTGCAAAAATATGCACAAAAGTCCAGACTATGCAGCCATTGAAATGAATGGTTATTTATTTGCTAAACGAGAATCCTATGTTTAATGTTCCTTAGACATAAGGTAGTCTGTAAAAGTCGCATTCCTACAGCTCCATACATCATTTATTTTACATACCCTAACTTCTCACAACAGGCATCAGCAAAATACTTCTGAACTGCATTGCTGTTCTAAGTTGCTGAGAATTTTGCTTCCAATTCCATTACTGGAAAATTAAATGTTAACATGTTTTCTTTGAGTTTGTTTCTTATTTTATTTTTTGCATTAAAAACAAACTCATGGACCAATCTGATGCTATTTAAAATAAGTTTACATTTATGCTGCAAGAAAAAGTTCTCAAATACATAATATATTTATACATAATCATTACAGACAGAAAACAAAAGTTCAAATCCTCAAAGAAGCATGTTGTAATCTCACTTATTTGGGTACAATAGTCTACCTAGCACTTTTTTGACATGCTTCAGCTAAGACAGAGATTCTTCACTTACTTTACAAAAGTATTAAAAGCATCACTTTTCAAAATGTAGAAATAAAATTGTCCAAATTAGCAACACAGTGGCATGCCTTACTAATCCTACAAAACAGGCTGAAAATGAAATCATTGTCCTGAGATCAGACTATTTTTTCATTGGAAGCAGTTCCATTGTGCACCCAAACATTTCTAAATTTCATAAATTACTTTTGCTAGAATAGCCACTGTGGGTTGCTCTGAGGCACAAAGCCATGAACAGAGAAGTTGTTACAAGAGACAGAACTTTCCATTGGTACCATTCTCAACTCATTTGGACTACTGGAGGCTACCTAAGGATCGTCAAGCTTACTCTGGCAGCATGATTTTTCAGGTCACTTTCTTAAGGAAACAGTGCTGGTGGCAACAGCTTCCACTGAGGCTCTGACATATTCTCTAAACCATTTGCTTGGCACCCTCATAGATGTGCCACAGAGATTACACAATCTCTACAACCTGGAAACTGTCTTTATGAAGCATGTGGAGGCCATGGCCAGAAACTTGAACAAGAACCTCAACAGCTAAGTCAGTCCTCAGAGCACACACTTTCCCTTGTCTGTAACAGTAGCAGACGTTCATAGATCTTGTTTTCAACTGAATGACCTGCTTCTTTGTGCAGTAACTTGATTTTCTATATTCCCAACTTACTGCAAGTTCTGTGAATAGTTAGAAGAAATTTTTGTGAACCAAAATACAAAAGGCTTAGTCCAACGAACACATTATTAGTCTATGATATCATGAGCCATTTCAAATAAACTGAACACTTATGAATCCTGGATTGTTCTCTGGTGCACTACACTTAAGAAAGCATAGAACAGAGTTCAGTTTACAAAGGAAGTATTCCTTTCTCAGGAAAAAATGACCTTCACAGAAAGTCACATTGAGAAGATATTTCTCATTTCCAACAGAATTCCAGTAGAGAAGAATCAAAATATACTCTCAGGGTATAACATAATGTAACAGAAATTAACTGTAACACATGCACTGAATTTTGCTAAAATATCCTATGAGTAATCATTTTTATGACTTGGGGAAACTTTCTGGCAAAACCAACAAAAATAACTGATTTGGGCAGTGTCACTTTTTTGTCCTCATGAAAGAAAGTGGCTATGCATGTGAAATCCAAGCAGCATACATTCTGACAGACAGTCACTGGAGACATAGGTCTGAGTTCAATTTACACCTTTTCTGACACATAAATCCAAGAAGGCCATATCCAAAGCTCTCAAGAAATGCAAAGCTGCATACAGACTCTTACAGAAAACTAAACACATCCACATAAAATTACTTCCCTATAGAAAGCACTGTAACAGAAGATACTTTTGCATATTTATTGATTATTTTTAAAAAGTGACCTTGTGATACTTCTGAAGCAGCAAACACGTTAGAGATCCAACACCTGTTGCCACATCTGTTCTTCCTATTCTCTTAATATTTAATCAGGTATTGTCTGTGGAGCAATTTGAGGATGAATAACAAATTACCATTATTATTGCTGAAAAAATCCTGAAGTCATCGAAGTTTGTGCATTCTGAGCTTGTAACAGAATTCTAAACTGAATAGACAGATAGGTCTGGATAGGTTTGTTACTAATTCCGTTACATGTATTGTGCTTCTGATACTGGATGAAGTTGCTACACATGAACCCTGGCTCTAATAAGAGTAAGCAAAAAGATCTTTTGCTGGTTGTGTGTTTGAACAAATAGCAATAAATGCAGCAAATGCAAAACTGATTTCCATCCCAATTTTGGAATTAAGGGTCCTTTTAGTACAAAGCATAACTTTGCAAACACTGCAACTAGAAGAAAAAGCGGTTACACCGCTGAAAAATTAGCCCTTTCTGATGCAAACTATTCACTGCAGAACAACAGACAGCAAAAAGCAGAGGAAGGCACCTGTAACTTCCTGAAAAAAAGCCCATAAAAACACTAGTAATAGAAGTACTTAACATATTTGGACTAAAAACCATCCTAACATCAGATAAACACTGATCAGTTTGTTCTTACCTGCCACTGAATCTCCTTTTTCCTCTACAATGGCCACTAGATATGTTCTAAGAAAACATGTACTGCTTGACCATCAGATCTTGACCAAGGTATGTCATCATCATGGTTAACACTGTCACTGAAAAAAGTTTTAAAATTTTCCTGCTTTCAGGACTATGAAAACCTACTGTTGCCAAATTCAAACTGTGAGTTTCAGCCAAAAGGAAGACAAGTTCTGACTACAATTAATTTGATCATATTGAGTAGCAATATTAGGTCAACCACTTTTATCTGGAGCTTTGATCTGTGGAGCTGAGGTTTGCATTCTGCATAGTCTATGAAACATGATTAAAAGGTGAAGCCATAAAACCTATATAGGTTACTAGTGACTGTATAGTTTCTCAGGGTAGCTAAAATGTAGTTTGTCATTCTTTGTTAAGAGTTTCACAAGATGCAGGAATTTTAACAAGATAGAAGGTTCCTCCATTTGTGAAACTAGTCTGATAAAGAGACATAGATCTAGCAAAACAAGTAGAAGAGTTGTAGGCCTTGAAACCATTCCGGAAGACGCGAAGTTGTGCCAAAAACAGAGGTCAAGAAAAGGACAAACCAAGGAAGAGGAAGCGGACAAGTGCTAGGGGTCATTACAGGACCTCCAACTCCAATTCCAGAGGCATGTCAGAGGCATGGCAATGACAGAACTGTGGGTGGAACAGTTTTGGAAGTAGGTGGAACAGATGAGGTAAGGTTTGGATTTGCAATTAGATGGCAGCATCTGGCTGTTGTAGAGCGCTCATGGCTTTCCAATACTCAAAAAGTGTCTTAGAGAGTTATTTTTTCTGGCTTTTCTGGTATCAAAGGAAAATAAATAGAAAGAAAATACAGTGCTAAATCTAGCTCCTAATTACTGGCTCTGTCCACCATTCACTGAAACTGACAGTAAAAGAGAAAGATTTAAAAGAAAAGAAGCGGAAGATTTTACTAAGAGTTTTTTAAAATCCCATTTTTTCTTTTGGGTATTTTACTTAACATACTCTTTCCCTGTCTCTTTTTCTCCCAACATCATTGTAATTTTCAGGATCAAATGGTTCATAAACCAGTGCAGGTTTGGTGGTAAAGACTACTTATTACTGAGAAACTAACAAAGAAACTAATAGATTCTGTTTAATTACTTGAAGCTTTGCTACCCAACTTAATTTGTCTGCTTTAGTATGCAAGCAGAAATCTATGGATAATTACTAGCTGGATTGCATCACAAACTTCTTCAACCACAGAAACACCTTTTTTTTTTTTGAAAATGAATCACAAGAGACATGTTGTAAGAAATCTCATAGGACATACAAGAGAATCCCAGAATATTCTGAGTTGCAAGGGACCCATAAGGTTCATCAAGTCCAACTCTTTAATGAATGGCCCATACAAGGATTGAACCCACAACCCTGGCACTATTAGCACCATGCTCTAATCAACTGAGCTCATCTCAGGGTTAAGAACTATTCAAGTGAGATTTTCTTTGTTTTAGTATTGTTCAAGGTAAAAAAAGTTTTGATTCAAACAGAAGGAGAAGATAACCATTTCTTCTACATTTCAAATACTTTTGTATGGTGACCTTCAGGCAAATGGAGAGACTGAAAAGTGCAAATATATACCATATGAAGGCATTTTTGTTATTGAGATTTTCTTCAGTCTATTTAGTTTTCTTATTAATCAGTGTATCAGTATGCAAACTTCCATTAGAAATGATAGTGTCATGGTATAATTGTTCAGAGATCTCAGCATCAATATTTTGAAAATTAACACTTTTAAATAACTGCCAGTAACATTAACATCTACTTCAGACAAAGATAGATAGCTACTGACATTCATAACACAAATTTTCTTGAGCTAATGATACAAAACCTACTACAAAAGAGTTTTCCCTAAGAAATTACACAATGTTTGAGGCTGTTTGAGAAAGAAAATCAAAGCAGCCACTTTCAGGGCATCTCATGGATAATCATAAAGACAAATCCACAGTTTTAATTAAAAAAATCAAAATTTTACAAACTTCTGCCCCTTTGGGGTACTGCTGTTTCTAGCAACAGACATTTAATTTAGGCAATGTGGAAATGGACTTCATTACACAGTTTCAAGGTAGGCTTTTAGAAGGCATGAAGGAATATTCCCCCTTCTCAAAAAGCCTAGAGTGTATTAGAATGGCTTTATAAATTGTATGCCATGCTGTAAGTGAAAGGTAGGACAAGTCATGGTTAATAACTACCTACTGAAGTATGACAGAAAGCTCACAACTTCAATTCACCCAAAGGCTGCAATTTGCTTATGCCATTGTTTGAACATACCATGGTAGAGTCTAATAATGGGAGGGAATAATCAGATGCAAAATAATGTAAGTCAGACAACAAACAGCTACTGCTTCTATTGAAGTTAATTAAATAATTGAAAATTCTGCTTATATGTAATATTGTGAAAAAAACCTGTTCAAGATCTTTGTTTAAGAACCATATCCAATGTGCAATTGGTCTGTTTACCTACTATGTTGTTTAAATTACCTCTTACCTCCATTGTCATGCACACAGTGCTAATTGCTACTTTGATTTCTCCATCTGAAATCTCTTTGAGATCCTTCAGCATAACCTCCTCAATACTCATACCTGTTTGAGAAGAGACAGGAATTTCAATATACACAGCTGACAGATGTATCTACATAAATTTAAAACACAGAGTAGACCCTAATGCTGAGCCTTCTGTACTTCAGGACAATCCTATGAGAAAATTAAAACCAATATTAGTATTTCAATGCTTAATGTTTCAGGAGGGATTTTTTTTAGAAAAAGAAGAGATTGAAGGGAGGGGACACACTAACAACAAGGATGAAGAATTAAGTCTCCTGCAATGAAGCTATGTGAACACTCACAGTTTTCAAGTGAGCTTAACTCCGGTTTATCATAAATGTATAGACAGACCATTCCTATCGTCTAACATGAAATCACTAATATAAAATAGTTCTGGAAAGAGCAATATATTGAAAAGCACCTGTGGAATACTATGGTGTTTATAAAATATTCAGAAGCAAAGAGCTTAAGATGTTCTCTAAACACAGAGTCACTCAATCATTTTAACCTTCTTCACAAATACATAATACCAGTGGGTTTTTCTTCAGTATATCAAAACATTAATCAACTAAGCAGATCTTAATGTATCATACAACCATTACCATCAGAAACAAAGCTGTAAAATTGGAATTGCTTCACATTGCAACCAGACATATCAATATGTTTAAGCACAATGCATTGAAAATCCAGGTGACAATATTTCCCTAATTGGAGATGTCTGTCTAAAATGCTGTAAAGATTCTCAAAATACATGTTATATAGAGGAACATAGTTAATATCACACAACCAAAAATACAGACACGATAGCAAAATGTCTATGTAAAGGAAGCTGCAAGCTGCCTACCCCAATGTAGGGTAGCATCTAAAATGTCCACTTACTTTTAAAGCTTAGCAGCATTGCACCCAAAATGTGTTTGCGTGACTGAATTTTAAGAGGGAAACAAATACCAACTTAAGCCTAAGCAATTACTGTTTTCATTACTATTCCTGTACAGAATCCATCTACTGCACTCAATCTACTGACAAGATAAACATTTACACATCTGTCTTTTTAAAAATACTTGTACGTAACTTGTGGATTTGCTGATGGGCTGCAACCTGTTTCTCAAATAACAAATGAATTTATGAATTCAGGCAAGTGAATCATTATTTCTACATTAAACTGAGAACTTTTTTTGCTGAAATGTCCTAATAGTGCCTCAAATAACAGGCAGATAAGGTAAAATATTCAGCAGAGGTTATATCCTTCAAAGGACTTCAGAAACTCAGCAGAACCTTAATAATGCAAATGTCACATGAATATATGCAGTGCTGAATATGTACCCTGTAATACACAGAAAATAGCAGCTATGAGACAGTAAGGTGCATGACAGTGCCCTCCTCATGTGACATATGTAAATTACTTGCAATCAATACCATGAAGACTAAAATGATTACATCTACTTGTCAAAGTTTTGCATTTGATATAAGAGAAAACTTCATGGGCCAAGTACGTGGCAAATGTTACTAAAGCTTCTTCCCAGGCAACTGACAGTACTAAGAACAGAGCTCAATAAAGGCCATTTTCACTGTGTCTCTCCAATCTAGACTGCATTCAGTTCACTTCTGAACTGTGATTGCTTGACTGAAGGAACATCATGGAACTGTGTGAAGATTTATAGCCCTAAACTAATTTAGCTTGCAACCTCACTGAAAGAAAGGAAGCAGCAGCTCAAAATTTTGTCATTAGCTACCAGCAAGGGCACCTGTCTCACACTGATGGTCCAAATTCTGATGACAGATTTCTGCAGATGGGCAGATAGAGAACGGCAAAAAATGACCATGAGTCTGTGCATACCCTGTGCATAACTGTAACAAAATGTCTCACTAATTTAATACTTGGTCTTTAGTAACAACTTGGAAGAAAATGCCTTCAAAAAACTGTAAGAGTCCTTGCAACAATTTTCTTAAAGTTTTCAGAGCAAAAGCCTCCTACTAAATTTGGGTTCAAACACTCCTACTTTTGACCACTGAATATTTGTGTTTGGTATTTCTAGCAAAAGAAAGTAAGAGAATTGCAATTTTCCCACTGTTTCTTTAATCTTAGTCTGGTGTCAAATTCAATTCATCTGTACACAGCCATTGGTAAAGCAGGGAAGGATCCACTTCCACACCATGCAGGCAGTTGCAGCACAATTTCTGCACATGGGCTGACACATTAAGTAACACTAACTTTATCTGTAAAAGCAACACAAGATTATTTATAAGTTTAGTAGCGCCCCAACAGGAATCACAACTCCATAATTCAGAATGTAAGCAACTTAATTTAAAATTAAATATAATATATTTAACTGTCAATGAAGACAGCATGGCACAACTATTTCCACTACACACAGTAAGATAATATTCTGATACAGTTAAGTAAATTTCTAACAGGTCTGAAAAATGGAAGCACATTACATTACCTTGTGCATTAAACTGAGTCTCCTGGAGAACAGAGATAATTTCCTCTCGTGGGGGAAGATCTGGAAACTTTTCCTCTAGGACTGACAGCACTTTCTCCTGCTGCTCCATAATACTGTCTGCTTCCAAAGACATGCACTTGAAGAGAATGCTTCCTGAAACATTGGAAGACAAAAATAAATGCCTCCTGTAAACATCAAAGAGGTACTACAGAAAAAAGAATGTTTTTACTGTATTGCTATCCAAGCCCCCTCCTTCTTGGAAGTTGTTTCCACTCACGAGTTTACTGAATTAGGTATTGAATTCACACATAAACACCCTCCTAACATGAAGTTTCCAAGTTCTGAACTGGGTGCCTTTTCAGTACCTATGGTACAGCTAAATGCTGGTCCCAGTGCTGCCATGGTGTACAACATGCTTCTGTACCTCTAAACCTCTGCAGCATGGCCAGCAGCCAAGTGGCACTACACCAGGGTTTATTCCTCTCTCTAAGCATTAGATCAAGTGCTGGCCTGCTTTGAAACAGAAATCCACATCACCAACCTTCCCTCAGCAGACATGTCAATTAACTGTTTATAACAGAGATAAGGAAGAAATACTTTACTATGAGTGTGGTGAGATACTGGAATAGTATACAGGTATATATATACATATATAGTATATAGTGGAAACAGATTGCCCAGAGAAGCAGTGGATACCATAACCCTGGAAGTTTTCAAGATCAAATTGGATGGGGCTTTCAGCAACCTGATCCAACAGAAGGTGTCCCTGCCCATGCAAGAGGTTTGGAACTAGCTGACTTTTAAGATCCCTTCCAACCCAAATCATTCTATAATTCTAACTCCATGAACATACCAAAGAAACACTTATTAAGTCAATCAAAATGATGCATTCAATCTTAAAATTTAAGAGAAATAGAATCCAGTAAATAACTTCACTGTGATTGGTATGCTCTTACAACATAGCAGTGAGAGCACTGTCTTTTCAGACAATCATGTGCTGCACATATTCCATCCTGAACATCAAACATTCCTGATGGCTCATTCCCTGGAGACTGGTATCCCATTTATTAATATACCCAAAGGGAGCATTCACTCACAGTAAGTTAAGGATAATAAAATCTTATACTCCAGCATTGAAATTATTTATTACTCTACTGTGCATAGGGATTTCAAGCAAGTGTATAATTTCATTTCATCATGTTGGGTCAATGAGAAAATCAGTACAATAATATAAGATAGGTACTGTAAACCAAAGTGTTTAGGCTGTAGCGAAGAGTGTAAAAGAGAGACCTGGACACAGAAACCAAACATCCAGTAGGTATTCCTTTTTCTCCTACACTGTTAATAAAAAGCATTTCTTCAAATTCACAAAGCACTTGCAACACAAAATAATTCTACCATGCTAAGTAAATACCTCCTTATAAGATAACTCCTGTGTGGATTAAATAATAAATAATGCTTAACAAGCCAAAAGCTGCTCCCCATCTGATATTAATTTCTGGAAATTCAAATACATGATGTTTTATTCTGTGTTTCTGTTAGAGATATTGTAACTGCCAGTATTCCTTTAAGTTACAGCATATCTTCTTTATGTCAGTCCAACAATCACTGTAAGACAATGCTCCTTCTCCTTTTGATAGTTATTAAAAATACTAAATAAATACAGGCTGCATGAAAATCATGTGTAGTGATGCAGATCAACATTTGTAAATTTAGGTACATAAAACACATTCCACATGTTTCAGATTCCAGATTTCTACAGGTAAATAACTGATATATAAAGCACCCAGGATATCTATACCCATGAGCAAGGTCTATTTTTCAGTCCCTTTAATAGGAAGAAAATTCTCAATCAGCAGCCTCCGGGACAATAGCCCTTTGTCGTTCAACCTCTAAGCAGGTAACAGTGCCTGTGCTGCATGTATATACTTGAGACATATTCTTGTCCACATCTTGGGAGGGGCAGTGACCAAAATGACTTAGACATCCCATAGCACACGCCCAGTCAACACAGAGCTGCACCTGGATAAATGGCAGCTCAGGGATCAGGCTGCATAAATTATTTTAGCAAAAGAAATCTGCTTCTTCAGCACCCTTTTTTTCTTCCTCCAGGAGCAGAGAGGGAAATTGCCTATGCACATACAAAGCAAATGGAGACTCCAGCAGAAAGTACTGGATCTACATGTGGTTAAATTCATCCTAAAATTATCTTCTGGAAGGAGGCTGCAGCATAGCCCAACAGCACTCCAGCAGCACTAGGATGAGTTAGGCTGTCTATCCATCTGCATAGATTGTCAGATACATGACAGGTAAAACTTTTACCACAGCTTCATGGAATTAAGTATTTTGGTAAGATCAAGAAGATAAAATGTTACTAAAAGCATAAAGGAAAATGCAGTAGAACAAGAGATGTGAGTTGTACATCCAAACAAGCTCACAGTGTTGGAAGTCAATATAAGCTTCACTCACTGTAGGCAGACATCTTAGAAAGGTTTTTAAAAAACTATTTTTCTCACTTGTCACAGCAATACATAGTGCTTCCAAATTGCTAACTTTTCTTCTAGGATGAAAGTAAGAAAAGGATCTTTCTGAAATTCCTAGGGTGTTAGCAAGCCCTAAGACAAACATTTACTCATTGTAAAATACTATAATCATTCTTTAATGCCATGCTCATCAGCAGGAAAAAAGGCACACCTCCTTTCTTTCAGGCATACCCAGCATTCCTCTGAGGGTTAAGATTCCAGTTAAGTGTAGACAAACAGTTCACTTAAGGTACTTCTGGTTGACCAAAGGCCACTAGTCCATTTAGTCCTGTGTTGTCTTATAAGTACCAGCTGTAAAAGCAACACGTCCTCTCAAAAATCTCCTGCAGATTTTACTGAGTGCTTGTGCAACTCCCCCAGGGTTTCTGAAAGCATAATGGAGGCTGCTGTTTGCTGACAAGCACATTAAAAAAATGTATAATACTACACACATGTACTACCCTACATGTATTTTTTTCAAAGAAGCGGTCACTAGAATACAGGTTAAGGATCTTAAAAAAACATGCACTTTATTCTTTTTTTGTAAAGTGGTTTGGAAGTGAAGCACTAGTTTTGCCAAAAGCAATTGCTGTGCATTAATATTAAACATGATCTAATGAAGGCAGAAGTCGTTTTGGGAAAACATTAAGAACAGCACAAGCATCTCCTGAATTATAAGTTTATGGCTGAGAGAAACAGTACAATGAAAATATAGGCATTTCTTTTGTCAAGGTTTTGTTCCATGACCTGGAAAAATAAAGGACAGGGAAAAGAGGAAAACCAACAGTCCCTCATGGACAGTGAACTTCTAAACTCCCACACTCCCCCAGAAACCACACAAACCCAAACTGTACACAAATCCAAGCATGTGATTTTCATTGTAATTAACAGGAAAAGCCATAAACTGGAATAAAATGTAATTTAGGGGCAAGAGAGTAGGAGCAATGCCTCCAAGAAAATTGCTTCCATTAAAAAATAGTATCAGTCCAAGTAGGTGCAGTGCTTGGTGCAGTTCAAAACGATCCTTTCTTTCTGGCATATATACTAAGGATGCATCAGTCTGCAAACATGTGAATCATGTGACTGATGTACAGCACAGAGAAAAAAAAGATATTGGCATAATTCCTGAAGTCCTTAAAAGGACATTTCTTAACATTTTTCTGGGTGGCTAGAATAACAAACTAATCTTCTCTAGTGAAAGTCAGACTGCCCCAACAGGGCATGAAAAGACTTCAACTATGCAGCTTATAACTAGCAAGAGCAGATACACATTAAAAAAAATGCTGATGCTCTTGCTGTAAATCTGTCTCTATTTACATATTGCTGTTTTCACCTTGTGGCATCCTTCAAGGCCTTATACAAATAAACATAAGGGGGCATTTTTGAGAGTGCACTGACCCAAGATACCTGACAGTGAGTGCTTGGAATCACATCCTTGCCAGCTGGCTGCAACAGAGAATGTAATGATTCAGCAGTTTAATGGATCTTGAGTTTGGCAACAGTCCCCTTGTAAACATCTCTGGGGAAATAAAATAATACAGGCCCAAGACTCTGGCAGGTTCTATAATTGTTTGCTTCTGGCTCAAATCCAGGGACAGCACAAGCTCTAATTTAAGGCAAGTATGGCTGTACAACACTGACTCTCTAAGCAGGCTCTATTCAAAGACCTATGGTAGAATTAATTTATACCATGTCTGATGGGGAGACAAAGATACCAGAAAAGCATTCAGGGGAAAAAAAAAAAAAAAAAGTCCTTTAATATTACAATGCCTAAATCAATAATTCACAGGAAAAGTCTTTTCTTTTGACTTTTTTTTTAAACACAGAGAAGCAGGCGAAGCTTGCTCAGAGCTGGAAAGTGGCAGGTTATAAACATCTGCTCTTGTTATTAAAATGTAAAAATTTCCAACAGACTTTGAGAAAAAACAGTTTGAAAACAAGGCAAAAAATGAAGCTGTCATGATCACTACACAGTAATTATTACATTGTGAGATATTTCTCTTGTCCTACAAGTCTTTCAGCAAAATACTTCCTGGGAAGGCAGAAAATGAAAGAGGACTTCCCAGCTCAGGCTCAGGTGTTAGCATCTCTCAGCTGTTTTGCAAAAATAAAATCAATCCTAATCCTTAGCACTCTGACTTCTACTTTGCCCTTCTGTTCTGAACTTCACCCGAAATTTATATGTGCTAACCATATACAGATTTACATTGGAAGTAACATAATGAAGTGTGAAAAACACAGTAGGGCCTTTTCACTGCCTCTATGCCTGTCATTTGTCAGTAGTGAAAATTAAACATCCTTCCTTCCTTCCACACAACGATTCATGGTCCCTTTATTTCCTGTGCTTACAGGTAAGATGAAGCACAGAAGCTATACCTCATGACAAAAGGCTATACAGAGAAACACAAAAGCTACACCTCATAGGCTGTATTTGATTTTTTATTTACAGACTGCTTGTAGTTTGTTCGGCCATCTACATACATTTATATCTATGATTTTTTCTATGAATTTTATCAAAACCAGTAGTGGGGTTCAATGACTTTTCTGAATTTGCCAGGGAAGATTATTAAGTACCAAAAACTTTTTCTACTTTAAGAGACCCACAAGAGGACTTGCTGTATTGCTTCACCTTCTATACATACAAGCTGCATTATTAGGAGAAGTAGAAAAGCATCAAGTCACAAGTGCAGCTGTGTTTGGTTCTCTAGGCTTTGTCAGTGACTTCTCATATCATGCAAAAGAAAGTGTGCAGGGGCTTCTCTATCCATTAAGTCCCCCAAACATGCTTTACCAAACACAATAATGAAAATGTAATCAGTTACTAATTCTTAAAAAACCCCAAACTACTATCTCCCTCAAAACCTGAAGTGCTATCTCTAACACAAACACTAATAAAAGCACTTTATTTTAATTTAGATACAAATTAGAGCCACAAAACATGTGGACTCTTACATCCACATACAGTACTTGAACCTGGTCTGGAACATTATTCAAAGCACCCTCTGCTGACTCTCCACCAACAAACACTCCTGAGATTTCCCAAAAACTTTCTTTTTGGTTCTGCCTCCAAACTCAACTATTATGCTTGATACTGAAACAGGAATAAAAATAATAATACCTTTTAAATTTAGTGTGTCTTTGCAAAAATGTAACTGTTTGTAAAAAGAGGCTTACCCCAAAACTGCCAGCACCCAAACTAAAAGAGACTTAGGCGTGTCTCTGTGTGGGCAGTTGAGATAAAGGGGAATTAGGAGCTTGCTTGAATAAAGGCTGATAAGAGAAGTGCTTTGTATTGTACGGCCAGACTCTCCCCACGTGCCCTTCCAGCCTGCACAGTGGATGTTTTAGGTGAGGCTCAGCGTGCACAGAACTGGCCCCACCGTTTAAGTCCCAAGGTCCATTTCCCACGGCCGAGCAAGCTTGGACAGTGACAGTGAAGTCCTCGGGACTGTCACAGCACCCGGTACTAACC
>JAOXXN010000364.1:30465576-30475769 GCA_026770055.1 Myrmophylax atrothorax
AGTTGGACCAAGGGTTGGACTTGATGATCTTGGAGGTCTTTTCCAACCCAATCGATTCTATGATTCTGTGATTCTATGATTCTATGATCCTTCTCTGTTGTCAAAGAAATGGCCTTAAGGCAAGGCAAAGTTAATTTAAATTTTCTTGAAAAGTTCAAGTCATTTAAATATTTTGTAAGTCTTTTCAAAAGAAAGCTTTATACTGGCCTGGAAAAAAAAAAGATGGTGTTTTATACTGAGAAGTCTTTGTTTTCTCCAACTTTTGAGAACAGAAAAAAACTATTATATTTCTCTGCCCCTATAGTATTCCATTTATCATGTATAATATAAAATGCATAGCAATTTATGGTACTAGTTGTAAAATAGAGGGTTACATCAGGATTATTCTGAAAGAACAGAATTCAGTGGCAAAAATTTCAAGTGTGGCATATTTTAATCATTAGCTGTTGAATATATATTGTACAATAATGCTTTACTTACAAATAAGATTCACAAAAAGTGGAAGGATCAAAAATCCAACACCATCCTCAGAAATGGCTGAGTAGGCATAAAATATCACGTGATAACTTTGCTTCAAATTACATCTGATGACAAAAGACTATGACTAGTCTATAACAAAGACGAGGAAAAGGTTTTCACACCTTTGTTGGCATACATAGGGAGTTTATCTGGGCCCTAACTGATATACATAATTTACTCAGTCTCACTTCCACTCCCCTCTCTGATGGTGACCACTTCGCACAGCAGGTTGAACACAGCCTTATGGTTATATCTGGTCTTCTGAAATTAAAACTTTAAAAGCAATATTTAAGAGTCAACTGCTTGATAAAAAGAGTTTTATTTTAAAATGACACTTTTCAGTTTCACAGTGTTCCACAGAATAATGCTGTTCCTTCAAAATTAATGATGGAAATGAGGCAGGTTAACTATCTAGCATGCCAGCCAGCCAGGGAAGTCTTATCTCTAGATTGTTCCCGGAATTTCCACAGGACAGGAATTCTTTTTTTGCAGTCAATTCTAACCAAGATTTGGCACAGTCAAATACTGCTGATGAGAATTCAGTTGAATATTTCTGCATGACCAACATGCTCTCATTTGGTATTCTGCAGAAAGACAAACTTAACACTGTTCAAAAAAGGATTCTTACCAACTGTAAACATCTACTTTGTTTTCACTCTTAATGAATTTTACAGGCTATAATAGCATGCAAGTCTACTCTGCCTGTTTTTGAATACCTTGTCTTTAACTCATCATATACGTTTATTCACATTGCAAAAAACCAGAATGAAATTATTTCTACATGTAGTTTCCATTTGAAGAAGAACAGTTGGAGTAACCAAATAATGCCTACACTCCATTTAAACATACAAAGAAGCACTACAGAATTGAGAACATCAATGAAAATCTTGTTGGCTCCTTTTAAAATTAAATTTATTCCATCAGTCGGTTTGACACTGATTTTTTGTCATGTTTTATAAGCTTTACATGTTTGCACTCTCTTGCTTCTCCAATTTCTTGCCTTTAGGATTAACACTTGAAACACCTCAATCAGAGTGCATGGATACAGAATACCCAGTAGTATGTGGTTTTCAAACTGAATCATACATGGGGTATGCATACATGCCCACATTCACACTTATTTTGGAAGTTTGACTTTGCCACCATGTGTTTTGATCCCAACTTTGCTGTTAAACTAAGGTAAAAAAATGCATTAGACAGACATTAAATACATTTTCTCTTAGAGAATTAAAGAAACATAAGTTTTTTTGATACAACATTAACAAACTGATAAAAGGAAAGACTTATTTTAATGACCTTAGGCTCAGTAAAGATATTACATTACTCTTCCTGCCAAGACAAAACAGGATATACTTTCCTATGGCTGAAAAAGGAAAATGTTCCCAGCAGAATGATTATTTAACCTTGACTCAGTAGTACTTCAACAGCCTGTCAATAGGATTCTCTATCACAGAAGTTACTTAAGTAAAAATCAAAGTTCCATTCTTCCTTTTATGCTGCATTAACTCATTTGTTGTTCAAATTACTGTGTTCCGTGGAGGATTAGTACACTTGCCAAGTAATTGAGCATCACCAATACAGCATACAGCAACTCAGCTCTGAAAGAAAAAGTTATATTCCTGCTCCAGGTCAACTTTAGTGTCTAAAGCAAGTCCCAGCATGTCTTTGAATTTTCAGCTCAAGTTACATTACTCTTCTTCCCTCTCCTTTCCCATTTGCCACTCGATATGTAGAGGTGAGACTGGAATCACCATCTAGTTTACAGGACTGATAATCATCTCTTTTAGGAACTGTTTGGCTTACTATAGGATCAAAGTGTTATTTGAAATATTAGAAACAAATGAGTTAAAAGCAAGGAGCATGTTTACCTGAGGAGAAGAGTGACCCTCTCATATTAATTTTAACAGTTCTGTGTTCTGTCAGGAGGAAGTGACGGGTGGCAATAAACCCCTACTGCAAAACTGATGACTTGTAGAGAGCAAAGAAAAATGTATTGGAGAAAAAAGGTATGGTTGTTTTGGTGAAGGTAAGGGAATGCAACTCCAATAATGTAGTTAACAAAGGAAACAACTTGGCAACTGAGAATAAATTTAGCAAGAGTCAGAAGGCATGTGAACACTGTGTTGCACAAGAGCCTTTAGGTTTGAGCTTCATGTTTCTTACATCAGTATAACACTTAGGTGATGGGCATCAAGCTGAACAGGAAACCGTACCTTGAACTGAGCCAACAGCCCAGTAGAAATACCATTAGTGAGCAAGAAAATCAGAGCTGGAAGAGATGATCATGAGGCCAAAGTCACTTCCACTTCTGCCTGTCTTCTTCAACAGTTTTTGTCATATTATAATTCTAAAATGCCTTACTCTCCATGAGATTGATACAGAAAATATGCCATTTTTGGTTTAGTTTGGGAAGGGGAGTTTAACTACAGTATTATTTAAGTTGCTTGTCTTTTTCCACACTGAAAATCAGAAACTGATTAAGAAACACACCTCTGCACAATAGAAACACACCTCTGCCTGGTCCAAACAACATTCTCCAAAAATTTTTTATCATTGGCAATTTCTTCTTCCATGAAGGAATTCTATTACTGTAATATGTTTTACTCCTGTTGCCCTTGTGAATGATAGATGTTGGGTTGATTTGATGTAAAAGCTGAGCACAGATTAAAATTGCAATATTGTGCTTGTCAGTAAAATGACAGTGCATTCAGAATGAAACATCACTTTATAAAAACATTTTTTTTTATTTGGGATGATATGAGACCAGAAACATATGCTTTATTATGAGAAGGCACTGCCCTTTTATTCATACAGTAATTAGTTACGTTTACACAGAGATTTAGATCTCTGAATTGCCCTCACCGTAATACTAATATCAGAGACATAGATGCACTGCACATGAGCAAAAGAAAATCTGTAATTACACTCCTATATTACTTTTAACACGCATATGATTTCACTGTATGTCTAATAAAATCATGCTGCTTTAATGTCTAATACTCTTTTTTTACATAGATGACACTAAAGCAATAGAAATTTGCAAGTCGTTTATTTAGTAAGTTAGGCTGGGTTCAGGCTAGGGAGAAAGGGTATATGTTACCTCTTGAACACATATGCAAAGGATGTAACCCATGCATCAGAAGTCTCCATCTATGGAGTAATCCTCTTTCTCTGATCATGTGGGCTGTATCTGAGTATCCAGGCTGTTCAAATCCAAAGAGGTCATTAATACAATAACCCACTGAACCCTTCTTGGAACAATGTGAAACCACCCTGATAAATTTGCCTCAGTAAAAAATTCAGTTCAGCCATTGACCATGACACACACCTCCCCTCCAGCACAATCAAATGGCATAACCCAACACCTGTGTCAATACCGTTGAACTCAGACCTTTGCATATGCTGATATCACCGTGATCTTGTCAGTCACTCATGCTTCCTTTTGGCTTGCCCATCTTTTGCCACAGCAGAATCAGTGCAAAAATGAAGTGTGTTTTCTCCAAAGTCAGATACAAGAGATTTAAGGGTTGGTGCTCTATTCCATTTCATCAGCTAATGCCAGTGCATTTCTTCAGATGTATGATGTATTTTTTTCCTCTGAAGTCCACATTCCTCCACACATTCTTCTTATGATGGCAAGAAGCCTCCACATGCCTTTTCAAATTGCTCTCAGGTGACAAAGATGTTTCAGCATAAACATTACCCAAAACCTTTTCAGAATCAGACTTCTCCACCTATCGTTGAAGCATTAAGAAGGCATTCACAAACATATTTCCTTGATCCCATTTGGCTCGGTGCAGACTTTTGCTGCATTTTAAGCACACTATTGACTGCATTAAATAACCTCATAATCACATTTAAAGACTTAGTGATCTAGTGCCACCAATGTACTAAAATATATGATAACAAATGCAGTCAGCATTTTCCATACCATATGCTTGTAAATGTTATTCTGCAGGGAACCAATTAAAACTATGGAAGATTTGGAACACAGACATATGGAACAAAACAAAGCAACTTATCTTGTCACCATGGTGCTTGCTCAGTACATCGATTAGGGAATGGTGATATTACAGGGCAAACAAATGTCACTTTAACTAAAATGTGCTGAAAGGCAATATACAATAGCAATCTAAAACATACATTTTTGCTGCGCTGATGTTAGTTTTCCTTCTAATGAGATACAACAGGTAAAACACACTCCTGTAAAAACAAAAAAATCCACAAATAATCCTATTTGAAACAATATAACACTAGTCCTGATTTATTGAATAAACTTCCTCTTTCAACCTTCAGTGTGAGAAGGGTAGGAAACTGATATGGAGTGTTTGAGTTTCAGGGAAAACATTTAAAATACAGCTAAGGATGTAATATTTTTTCAGGGAAACAAAGAAATTTGAACAGGGACTTAAATGCTGTTCTACAAAAATGTAGTGCACCAGGGAAAACACTGAATCTAGTTCCTGTATTTGTCCAGCACAATTGACAGTGTAAAAATAGTAAAGGAAGAAATAACAATCACATTAAAGCAAAAAATTATCAGGAGGTGGAATCATGATTACCAGATTCCTGAGGCAAGTTGGGAAAGATCTGTAGGAGGGAAAATGCTCAAATTTGAATTTCCCATTCCTCCTTGTACATCAGAGTTCAGTACTGCAGTAGCTGAAGTCCCACAAAGCACCACAGTGCTCATTAGAAAGATTACCAAAAAGATTAAGAACGTAGAGGTTACATATTTTAGGTGAGAATTCTCCCTTATTGCTCTTGTATAGTGCCAATGACACCTTAAACTGACACAGAGATGATGATAAATGCACACAATATTTGTGATGATGATAATTGTCCCTCTGAAGCACAGCTCCATTTTATATTCCTTTGTCTTGACACAGAATACATGTGTAAACAAGCCATGTTTAATTTAATGCACTGAACAACTGGTACAGAAAAAACCCCAACTAATTATGTTAATTCTACTGGTCATCAAATAATGTTCCAGCACAGCCAAGACCTGTCAAGAACAACAATACAATAAATACATCTCTCTGATCTGGAATTAGAGCCAGATCATCACTAGCTTCCAAAAAATTCTACCTTGAAGAGATATGAAAACTTCAGTAATGGTAAATAGCCCATTGATTGCATAGACAGACTTTTATCTATGAATTTGATCTCATAAAAGACCTCTTATAGGGAGAATAAACCATAGACTTAGACAGTATATAGTATTGAAAATCATGCTCATGGTAAGCATATCAACTATTGTTTTAAATGTATGGAAAACATTAGACAAGATCATTTAAAGTGTAATCACAAAGTATATTCAAGCACTGTTTGTATTATAAAACAATTTATTGAAAGGTAACACATTAATTTCAGTTAAAAATATTGGTAAGCACTAACAGAATATAAGAGCAACAAAAAAACTGGAAGAGATTTTTTTAATTTCACATTCGGCTCAGTTTCATTAATTTTGATTAAAGTTTTCACAACGTATTATTTCAAATGTTAGTAGGCAGGAGGAAACAGTAGATAAAAATTGACAAATTCGTAAATGAAGAGACACTAATGACTGATTAAGACATCCTCCTCAGTGATAGTTTTGTTGAGTCCTCTCATCTAACACCAAAATGGCCAATTCATCAGCCCTGGCAAATCTGCTGTCCTAGCTAATTCAAAAGACAAGAAATACTCTAGAAAAAATATGATTATAACAAACATAATAAATTACATGAATACTTCAACTTTCCCTTCCAATATCTTTTGGTTGTATATTGAACATGCTATGATGTATCTAGGAAAAACACTGATAACTGCGCCCTCACTTACACGGGGACTTGCTAGATTTTCCTCAACAGTCAAGGTCTTGGTTTTCAACTGAAGACCATACTGTTGGGAAAAGAAATGTTCATTGACATCTATTACAACAACAAAACCCACCAAAAAACTCCCCAAAGCTAAGTACATAAAAGAGACATATAGAAGCCAAAATAATCTAACGTACAAAGCTGACCACAGCAGCCAAAACCACGTTTTCCTACTGGCAAAGTCTGAGTACACTGGTAGGGCATCTAGAATTGTAATTCAGCCCTACCTTGGTAACTAGCTTCACAGCTTACTCCAGCACATGGACATGCATTATGTGCCAATAAGACAATTCCTGTGTTTCCAATTACAAGAATGCTGCAATACATGAACTAAAATTTCTCTGTACCCTCAAGGTGTACAATGTGTTAAAGGCATTCACTGCCTTTGGAGATACTGACCAGAATCTAGATAAACATCTGTTACCACAGGAACAGTAACATTAGAAACTTGTGATGGCTTTGCAGTGTAAGGTCACTCTATGTTTTCAATTTCATATTTCTTTACTTAGTATTTCTACTTAGTTCATTGCATAAATCCCAGCAGATGAGAGGACCATTACACAGCATTTTGTGTAATGTAAGCATTTATCACTGAAACAACAAATAAAAAAAAACTGTGTAGCTTTCTTTCCCTTACACGGGAAGCATATACTAGCCTTGTACTGCTGTTGAAAGGGCACCTGTTTAGCATTAGTGGAATTAGGAATGTCTGTTAAAAATAAATACAGTGTAATTCTTTCCTTTCTTTTAGTAGCTAAATAGAACAGTAACTCTCCTTAGGATCAGTCAAACAGGATATGGTATAATTGCAACATAATTATACACAGCCATATTTGACCATTTAATCACTAGCTGTACATAGAGTTCATATGTATAAGCATCAACATATACTTACCACTCTTAAATAAAAAAGCACATCATCTCTTTAAAAAAAACATATTGTCTTAAGAGAGATTTGAGATTTTCCACTATGTTATTACTCAAACATATTAGTAAGCTGTTTAAATTTATACAAACCCACAGAGGCTTTGTGATTTGAGTCATCTATTACACACAGCAATATATGAGAAGCAAATTTCGAGAATGAGATCTGCTTACAAAAATAGACTGCTATACCTGTCAGAGGAGATCCATGTACACTTGCTGAAATCACATGAATATTGCATTCCTGTGATTTACAGACCAGCCTTACAAATACACTGCAGTGATGTCCATCCATTTAAGGAACAGAAACAATAATAATTGTGATAGTGTCACAATCAGCAACAAAATAGAAAATTTAAAGAAAAAAAATTTAAAACAAGTCTGTAAGGTATACAGGTAAAAACATATATATATGTTTTAACAAAAAGTATGACTTAAATTAGCTGTTTTGTTATGAAGGGTATATTGTGAAGCATTTGGGCTGTGCAGAACACTTAAGATAACAGCAAGAGAACATGCAGTTCTTACTCTGCTGACAATTAGTATGTGATATCAGTTAATGTGATATAAAGTGAAAGCTGTATTTAACAATAAGATGAAACAACGTCAAAAGCCAATTAAAATGCACAATATGGGGAAAGTTAGTAACACAGATGAAGCTTACACTTAATTGCTCATCATGAAGGAACTCTCTTTTCAGAAATGCTTCAGCATAAAAACCAGCATTCATAGAAAGTAGTAGAAAACATTTAAATTAGAAGAATTTTTAATCAATATGTAACACCTCAGAAAAAAATTTGCCATCAGTTTTGGAAGTCTGAGCAACTTGCAAATAGCAGGACACAGAAGACAGATACCACCACTGTCTAAGCACTTCCTTCATCCATCATCCATCTTGGCTGACTGATACCAATAGCATGATGCTACCCAAAAATTAAACTAGCAGAGTCACAGCATAAACATTCTGAGAAATAGGAGAAAGGAGAAAGCAGAAAGGGGGGAAAGAGACATTTCAGAAATTCTGTCTTAAGCAAACAGCAATATGCTATTTTTCCAGATACAAAATATTATTATTCCCAGACGTGATAGTGCCTTTTTTAAATCTTATGTAAGTGCAACCAATTCTCCACATACGAAATTTGACAAGACTCATTATAGTTCAATGTGAACCTCAAATTAAAGTTGTAGAACAAGAACACGACCTTAGAAGCTTTCTAGAACAGTATTAGTACGTTTCTCCTATGTCCTTCAAAATATCTTCAGTTTTGCCACATAGTGTCAAGCTGTACTAGTGCTACTTATTTGATCTCAGTAAAGTTGCTTTGCCCTTTTTTCAAGCTTTACTGTACACCTTAAAATGTAGTCAAGATTCCACTTCTAAATTATGAAAAGTTTGACTTCACTTTTCATTCCTAAATGTTTTTCACATTTTACATTTTTGAGGATTTCTGTATTTTTATGAAGAGAAGAATCCACATGCCCGTGATAGAATGAAATTACAGTAACCTCTATGCAGCAGAGTCTTATTTTACCACCAAAAGTTAAGAGTATTAAATTACAGATACAGAAGTGCCCACAAGTATGAACTTTGAACAAATTACATGTTGGGAGTTGCTGTTTGCATGTACATATTTATGCAGGCATGTCAACTATGTTCAGTAGGACAGAGTATCTGACTATCCTCCTACATAATAACATGGAATGAGCGAACTACTTCTATATAAGTTTCTAAGACTTTAAAGATGAGGAAGACCTGCTTAAGAATTAACACTCCACATAGAAGTTGTGTACAGAGAGGGATCTTAGTTTCCATTCCCTCCTCAAAGGTTATATGGTCAGTCCTTTCCATCTTTGCTCCAGTCCTCCTCACTACCCATATTGCAGAACTAGAACTAGTTACACCCAACTCCATGCCCACCTTTCTAGTGGTGTCCTGGTATAGAGGCTATGTGGATCTGAGGACAGGGACAAAATAGGTATCACATCTGACTTACTGAGTACATTTACCTTACAATTATCATTAGCTTCAAGAATCATATTGCACTGATGTTCGCTGTTTTTCTTTTCCTTCAGATAGATGGCAAATACAATTCAAGGATTTTTAATTAAAAACCAGAGTATAAAGAGCTAAAATCAGACCTGTTGATTCTTTCCTTCTGGAACAATTCAAAAGATGTTCTTAGGAGAGATGTGTTTTAAGGGACAGAGACTAGACAGCTTTATTATTAGGTGCTGGATGACTGACCACCCTGTCAAAAGTAGAAATAATATTGTGGCTCAGTATGGCCTTCTTGAGAAAGAAGAGAAAAACTTTCTTCCCACAGACCATTCAGCAAGAGAAGCTATGAGCACTAAAGCAGAGAGGGAGGGTAAAACCCATCTCTCTGTGACTGGAAACACCCTACTGTTCTAAACTGACATTTGATTCCCTTGCTCTACACTGCTCTCTGTCCTCCCAGTACAACTACCAAATTTATACAGGTGTTTGTATAAGGACTTCCCAGAAAGAAAACCCTAGTTACTAAAACTCAGTGAGTCTGACCGATTTTAAATTTTATGCATGCTGATTTATGTTCCTTAAATTCCCTCAGAAACATTTGGAATTTTTGAAAACTGTACCACTGAAATTAGTACCTAATAATAGTAACTGAAAATTGCAGACAAATAATGTAAGTGTAGAGAAAATAGAAGTTTTCAAGACTCAAGCCAGGTTTGCAAGTTTATTTAGTCTCTTGACAGAACCAGCAACTAAACAGGATAATTCTGCATTCAACAAATATTATAATACTATTTTCATTTTTCTCTTTTTCAAGACTTTGATTTGTTTGGGGGGTTTTTTGTACTAGGTTGGTTGGGAACTTTTTGTGGGTTGTTTTTCCTGGGTTT
>JAOXXN010000364.1:30487920-30498193 GCA_026770055.1 Myrmophylax atrothorax
TCATGGGCTAACAGTCCTAGGGCCTGGAGGAGCACCATATTGTTGCAGAATTCCTTCAGCACACAGCATAACGAGGCATATAGAAAAACCACACTATTAGGCTACTGTAGCACAAACTAAATTGGCAAACTGAAGTCAACCTATAATAATTATAGATCTGTTCTGAACTGCTTATACCAGTGCTCAGATGCTTCTTTCCCAGCCTTGTTCATCTGACATGACCATACAACGGAACATCACATTCAGAAAGACTCTTGTCCCCACAATACTACTCCTGCAGAGGAGACCTGCTCCAAAACCATGCCTTTTCCTCCCATGATTCAGAAGGTAGAAAGAGAATTCTGCACTTTTTTATAAAACCCCCATTGCAGGAATGAAATGGGCTGTGGTGTCTTCAGTTAATCACTAATCATTTAATAGTTATCTAATTATTATTATCTAATATTATCTAATATCTATCCTTCATGGGATTCTTTAGATTATTAGTTTTCTACACAACTCCTTTATGATAATCAACAGCTATTCAGAAAGACTAATGCAATATTTGCTCTTAGAGGTAAAATGAAGTTGGTTTTAATGCTTGACATTTACCAGTGGGAACTGCTATCAGTGCATAATTAATGTCTATTAGGTAATAACATCTGTGGTGTACTTGAGCAAAAAGTTTGTCAAAACCAAATCTCCAGTTCAAACTTCACAATGTGTGAAAATGCTGATGTGAAAGCGTATTATGTATCTGTAATTACACTATGCAGTATCTTTCAGGAGGACTGCCAAAGTTCAGACTGTATACATGAAAACATATGGGAAATACTTTACAAACTCCTAAAAGTACATTGTATAACAACTTAGTTGGCATGTGACCAGCATGACACATCTCGTGTTTACTCTTAGTCTTTGTCACACTCAGCTAAATATTAAGGGAGCCACTAAGGGATTAGTTTTCTCTTTTGCCAGTCCTCTAAAAAATTACTTAATTCTCTGATTGCAAACAATGCATGACAAAAAAAAACCAGTATAACAAATCATCCTGTACGAATCATTCCATATAGAGACCAGTGTCTGTCAGAGAAAGAGATCTTGGGTGTACGATGCTCACTCTCCAAAGACTTGTAACAGGTCTATGAAACTGGGAAGGCCCTACACTTTTAATTATCAACAAATTTAGTTATCTAAAATGACTCTCAAAAGGGTGGGGAGAGAATCCTGGAAGCACATAGGTGCCAAGTACCCAAAAATACAAGACAAAACTAGCAGCCATGGGATTTTACTTACAAACCCATTATTACATCTATAATTGAACACACTTCTTAGAGCTGAGATATCTAGTGGGAGCACAGGCTACACTTGAAAGGTAACAACTCAATAAAACTCAGTTTTGCAGAGAAAATCAACCCTCATCATTGAAAACAAGCCAGCCTAAGACCACCCTGGTCTGAAAAACATCCTACTTCGGCATTGCATATAAGGGGGAAAAGAGCACTAACTCCTTGAGGCCAGATTATCAGGCACTGCAAACAAAAGAAATGTACTGCAGTTTCAGCAGTCTCACTAACAAGTCCTTTGAGAGCAAGACCGATATATATCTCCGTCATTCCTATCACATATTAAATACCTCTGACAGGTGAGACAGAATTATGGGGCTGGACCTTGATAATCTTTCCATAATTCTCGGTTATTTTATAGCTTGCTTATCCAAACCATCCCCTATTGCTAGTGAAATTTAGACCACAGAAATAACAGTTTGTTAGCGACCTCTCATACAATTTTACCCCCATTCAACTACGCAACCTGATGCATCTGAAAGTCTCTACAAACGTGTACATGATCCCAAAATTACATGCTGTAACCCCCCATATGCCTGCCAGATATGGGTTCGTAGAGCAGAGCATTATTCAGCAATAACCAGAGGGCAGAGAAGATGTGAGAAGAAAAAAGGACCCCAAAATACACCCCAGCCGATTTGAACGCCACCAATCCCACCCTTTCCCCACCTCCCGGCCGAGGACCACAGCACTGTTGGAGCGCTCCGAGAAGTTTCGGGACGCACTCGCGGGCGCTGCACCCGGGGCTGCGGGGCAGAGGCCGATGGCCGCAGTGACCGCAAGTCGGGCGAAGTTCCGCGCCCACTGCCCCGCGCCGTGACTCACCAGCTTGGACTGGGCGCGCTGCAGGAACTCCTCCATGGCGCCGGCACATCTGCCGGGCGGCCCCGGGCAGGGCAGGACACGGCAGGACACGGCAGGACACGGCAGGACACTCCGCCGCCGCGCCGCTCGCCCCGCACTCCGTGTTCCCGCACCTCCCCTGCGGAGCGTGGCCCCGCCCCGCCCTGCCCGCCGGGCGGTGACGTCACACCGTGCCGCAGGGTAGCCGCGGAGCCCCGCGGAGCGCAGGGATGCCCAGGGATGCGCTTCCGCGGGCGCTGCCCTTCACCCTGCTCTGCGCGGTGCATCCGGCCCCGGAAAGCAGCGCTTTGCTCTGTCACAGGAATTCATGACCGAAGTGCTGAGCGCGCCCAGACCCGCCTCGGGGTCTCAAAGCAACAGGCACCACTTGGTGACTGTGGCGGGCCCTTGAGCAGTGCTGACCATTTCACATTTGGCAAAGCTCTACCATGGAAAGCTCGAGGGAATTGGAGTCAGAGGCAGTGACCATTTCAGGGTCCACTTCCCACGGTGGCACAAGGTCTGCAGGGAACAAAGCAATGGGTTCAAAGTGAAAAAGAGTAGGTTTAGACTAGATACTAGGAAAGGTGTTAAGGCACTGGAATAGGTTGCCCAGGGAAGTTGTTGGTGCCTCATCCCTGGAGGTGTTCAAGGCCAGGTTGAATGGGGCTTTCAGCAACCTAGTCTAATGAAAGGTCCCCCTGCCCATGGCAAGGGGGTTGAAACTAGGTGATCTAAGGTCCCCTTCCAACTGAAACTATTCTACGATGATTTCACGATTCTCAGTCAAGCCTCAAGAAACACTACCCTCTATCTCAGACATAGGACCCTTTCTAAACACAGTCCCCACAATCACATTTCTTATATATATATTCAACTGAATAGTTCACAAAGAAACCTCCTATGCTAGCATCCACTTTATGGAGAAATAAAGAGAAATGTCAAAGAGCTGGAGTCTGGGAAATAAGAAGTCAATGTAAGGTCTTGCAATGAGTGTAGAGTAGACCAGGACTGCAGGAATCGCAGCTTCTCCAGTACACTCAGACCACAATTATTTACCAGTATGGATTTTATTTTTCCCCCACTATAAATAATGACCCTGGGTAGTACAGATTTATTATTCCAATCAAGTTGTGCCTCACTGAGGAATTAGTGATGGCTAAATTTTCATAAATTAAGTTTTAGGAGATCTGGGATTTTTCTCTCTTGTGTACTATTTTACAGCTCATTGAAGATATTACTGTAAAAGCTAAAAGATCTTGTTTGCTTATTAACAAACTTTTCCTTAAGAGTATAATTTACTCTCATTTGATTTGTTAATTCTTTCATGATGTCTTGCAGATCCTATTACTGTGTTTCCTGTCATGATCAATTTGCTCTGCCTAGTCATAAGTTTCTGTTCAAAATTGTTCTGGGGAACAGAAGAAAAGTCCTAATCTGCATCATAGCCATATAAAACTGAAAGGTATATCATCATTAAAATATTTGAGTGGACAAATTACATGAAACAAAGTACTCTAAATGACAGTGCTCTACAGGGGAAAAAAATTGAATTGTGTTACATTTACTGGAACATTTCTTCTTCTGAGACCTATTAGTGTGCTTGCATATTAGTGTGTTTTAGAACTCTATCCAAATTTGGGAGTTCTGGTTGTTCTATAGAAAAGCAGCTCTCTTGAAACATGACAGATTCTAATATTTGGTACCTAAAATTCAAGTTTTACAATACAGAAATGGCTATGTGATTTGAGATGCAGAGTTGAGGTCCACTGAAAATGTATTGCTGAGCAAGGAAATAATGTGACCTCCAAAAAAAGGGGTAAGGTATATATTTCACTTCAGTAAAATCTGAAAAACAAGTAGAAAAAAGATCCAGAACGCAGACTCTGATCCACAAATAGTTGAAGAATAAAGAGCTGAATTTACTAAATAGACAGTAAAGTTGTGTTCTTATGCCTCATACCAATAAACACACTTATTCCCATACATTGTAAATAAAGTGTGTTCACTAATTACTTTTTTGTATATCCAATGCATTGGTCTGTGTATGTAAATGTATCCTACATAACGTATTCTTACCCAAATGGTCTTTCAAAGAATATAAAAGAACCATGTGTACCCTTTGTGATCCACATGCTGGAATTCCAGAGATGGCCTCAGTACAGCTGCATTGAAAACAAAATAGAGTACACTTGAGCTCCCTGAAAACATGAGCAGTAGACAGCTTTTGAAAGTTGTTTGCCTCCATAATTATTGTATGAGTTAGATATTTAGTAATTAATTATTCACATTATATTGGGCAAAACCAATACACAGAACCAATCAGTCTATGTATCTGCTAAATATTTAATAGAAATTCCTTAGCATTATTCTCTTGTTTGCTACCTTACTGATAGCTACTAAATTACTTCCACTTTACTGATGCTTAAACTGGAGATGAATCAGGACCCAGGTTATTATTTTTTATCCATCTTCCTAAAGTAGCTAAACAAAATCAGTTCAGAGTCACCCAGGAGCTCTTCCTAAGGGATGTTCTTCACTTGATGCGTATAACATAGTTCCTTACGAAATTAGTGCAAATCATGCATGTGTCACAAAGTGAGGATTTTTGCTATATCAGCTCATAGAATGACATTATTAAAAAATAGACTTGTTAAGCATTGCTGACTTTCTCCTTGTTCATAAGCATTTTTGCAATACCTTTTGTTGCAGTAAAGAGATTCAGTATGTGAACTATGAGTTCTGCTTTGTATGTCTTTGTTATTTGGAAAATGTAAATATAAATAATTTATTTATTAATAATGTATCCACTGCAAGATACTATGCTTTGGAAGCGACTATTTCTCAGTTCATTTGGAAAAGAAAACTTTTTTTTTAATTTCAGCCGTTATTCAAGAATATGTGAATACATGATTACTTTAATATGTCTTCACTGCATCATAAAAAACCCCACAGCTCTTGTAATGATGAAGAAAGAGAGTGTCTTACACTGTAAGATCTCCCCAAACCTCTCTCATCTTCACTGTACCCGTTCAGGGAAAAGTAATTTGGATTATTTATGAACTATCCTGATAAAACCCTATATCCTCATACATACTATATGCTACCAAATAATGCAGATTTTTGTGATATTCCACAGTTTCTGTGGTTCATATTAATTTTATTTATTCTCCAGGCACACAGTTGAGATCATTTTATTCCATATAATGAAAGCAAAATCAGATATTACATGCCTCAGAACAACTCAGATCTGAACTCTGTAACTCATCTTTACAATTTAGCAAGGAATTTGAAGAGCTGTCATGATATAGATGTCCAGTGATTTAGCACTTCTATCATAGTAGTGTTTATGATAAACACTTCAATAGCATATTAATAATAATTTTCCTTTTAAATAAGGCTGAGGTTCTCATTGCAAGAGTTGCTTTACTACCACAGTAAGAATAAATAGTTTCTGTCCCATGGAACGAGAATGTAACATAATCATTTCAATAAAAGGAGAAGAAAAAGTTCACAGCTGTTAGCTCTTGTAAGAGGATATTATTTAAAAATTGGAAAGGAAAAATTACTGAAAAAATAATTTTTCAGTCAGCCATCCAAAGAAAGAAAAAAGAACAAAGCTGCACATAGCAGCAGCAGGCTGACGAGCATTGACACTGGCATTCCAGCTATTTTGCTTTCAGAGTCTTGGTATGATTTCCACATACACCTATGAAAGCTACTACTTTTTTCTTACAGGTCTTATCAACAGGGCATGTCCTTGGAGTCACCAGCTTTTCAGTCCTCTGTATCAAGCATCTTTACTTCCTCTGGGGAGCTTTTCCATAGTTTTACATGTTTCAGTTAACACTAGTCATTAAATAATGGAATCATTTAGTTTGGAAAAGACCTCTACAATCATTAAGTCCAACCATTAATCCAGGACCACTGTTTTAACCAAAAAACCATATCCCTAAGTTCCACATCCACTATGTCTTGACTCTTCACTGTCTCCATTGACCTTCTCCTCATCACCTCCATGTCTTTCTTATGGTGAGTGAGGGACCCAAAACTGAACACAGAATTCGAGGTGAAGCCTCGCTAGAGTACTTTTTTGATTACTTATTCTCAACCATATATTTCAAGGTGAAACTTTATAACATTCCCTATTGCTTTTATAGAATATTAGGTATGGACAAATGAAATTGCCATTGCTTTTTCTAGGGGGCAGAGGAAGAGAAGGCAAAGCCATGCCTCATTAGGAGATGACTTGTAAAGGTCTGATACAAATATCTGTTGAGGTTTACAAAGACTGAATGCATTAATCTCATTTTAGCTGTGACTAGCACACAATTCCTGTGTTACTATAATTATCTGTTCTATTCTTCCTTGCAAAACTACCTAAAATACCAGAGTACACATTTTTGAGCCAAGGCTAGCTACTAATTCAAAGGCCAAAAGCTCCACTGAATCAATACCAAATGTACTTGGAGGTATCCCAGACAATGGGTGACGAATGGTTTTTGCTGTGGAAAAGGACAGGCTGAAGGCAGACGATAGAATTGCGGATTTAGTCCCCTCACAAACTCCAAGTTGTGCCAAATAAACATGAAATAGGGAGTGTAAGAAGCCTGAATCCAGATTCATCTCCCATCAGCACTATGTCCATGGAAACTGTGTTCCCACTTCGTTTGTCAAATTTCAACACAACTGAATTCTAAGACAGGTAATTATAGAAGTTAATCTTTGTGCTACTGCCTCTTTCTTATGCCATTTATACTGAGAATTTAGGCAAATTATATGCCCCAGGTAAATACACCCCTAATTGTACAAACCTACCAAGTGCCACAGTATGTTAATTCATTTTCACAGCCTGGATATAGACTACTTGAATGAAACTAGTCCCAGCTCAAAGAAATAATTCTGGTAGATGTGATCAGCTTTGCAGGTTTAAGCTGTTACCAAATGTCCTGCCAACCTACCCCTCACTTTGAAGCTGGTTGACAGAAGTCTATTCCAATTGTAGTGCCATGTACTAGTACCATTTAAACCAGGCAGAAGGTATGTTTCCAAGGGACAGTAATCTCTGTAAAAATAGGGGGAAAAAACTTAAGGAGTTTGACTTAAAACATTAACACTGTTTGCTTCCAATGTACCATGGGTCAAAGTCCTTGAAGACAGAGCAACATCTCAGCAATATTTAGCCTCATGCCTTTGACAGTAAGGTTTTATGCTGCAGTCAGCTAAAGGTATTTCCATGTTACCTACAGGAAAATTAGAATTAACAATATATGAAATTTCTTTTGTTTTATAGATTACCATTACTTAACTGCATAAAGTACGTTCATTGTTTTTGGAGTTGTTTAGCAAAAGAGCACAAGGGAACATTCTTACAAATGTTAGTTTGAGTACAGATAAAAAGGAAATAAAAATTATCCCCAAATTTCAAATTATAGAATATCATGTGAATAGAATATTGGCTCTGTGATAATAATTTGGAAACATATTACAGTGAAAAATATACTGGTTAATCTTTGAAATCCAAAGAGTAATGCGAGAACTTCTCATTTTACAAGCTGATCAGAGTATGCAACTACTCATCACAGACCAGCTACAAGTAATCTGTAAGTTAAAAATTACTTAGTTAGTAGAATACATATTATGATTTTTATACAGGTCTCCTCATTCCACAATAAAGTAACTTAACCAATTACTATTACTTTCCTGAAAGAAATACCTTATTCTTGCATTGAATACTATTCTTATATTTACCTTTGAAATTAATACATGCTCAACAAATTCATAGGACTTCTGCCTTGCAGACAATACTAAATGTTTAATGGATATGCTGAGAATAAAATTAAGGCTTGTGGATGGCAAGTTTCTTTATCCTACCCACAGCAATAGGGTTAGAACTAAATGATCTTTAAGGTCCCTTCCAACCCAGGCCATTCTATGATTCTGTGATATTATGAAGATCCCGAATACAAGTAAAAATATTCTATCTGATTAATAAAATACAATAAAGAGCACTACATCAATGACATTCTCATGTTTTAAACAGAGAAGCATATTTAAGGGGGGGAAAATTATCTCTGATTTTTTTTTAAAGGAAGTAAAATTCTTTTACTGATACATAAATGCAACAGTATAATTACAAAAGCCATGGTAATCTGAAGGTGCAAGTGAGTGGAATTCATGCATAGGTTATCATGCTTTGGATGAAAAAGAAGGTTATGCCAGAAGAATGTAGAACTTGCAACACACAGTCCTATCTTTAAGTCTGAATTACATTTGCTGATTCTGTATACCTGTCATAGCTTGGCCAGGACCATTAGGTTATTCTATACCATCTCAAGTCATTGCTAGCTCAGTCAGTAGAGCATGCAACCCTTAGTCCCAGAGTTGTAGGTTTGAGTCCCATATTGGGCAACAAGTAAGGCTATCATGGTTTAAGAATGGTATCTCCCTATTCAGTGTCCCCACTGAGACTCTCCCAAACCAGATGCTGCTCTCTTGCTCCCCTTTTCTCTCCCCCTTTCTGCTTTAGTGGGGTGTAGTTGAGAACTGGAAGCACCAAAGGTGAGAATCACAGGTTGAGGTAAGAAATATTTACTGGAAACAGCAATGAGGAAAGAAAATTAACAGTAGCAGCAACAGTATTAACAACAAAGGTGTGCAGAAGTCAGGGTGCTTCACACCCAAAAGCACTCACTGTGGAGCTCAAGACAATGAACCATGGCAGATGGCTTCTCCCCTCCCACCATGTTTCTTCGACGAGAAGCCATGCCCTTCTTCTCCAAAGCAAGAGTCCCTCCCCGCCATGTTCACAATGACATGAGGTGGTACATAATAACCTCCAGGTTCTGGTCCAAACTAGGACATTACCTCAAAAATTTAAGTGCACCGTATTTTATAGGTAAGTGTTCTGGAACACTTGCCCACAGCTTTGCTGTGTTATGGATAGTCTGTGCACAGCTTCAAAAGAAATAAAAAAATTGCTGGTATTTAGGCAACCCTTTTACACTAGACATAGAAACACAAAGTATTACCCAAACAAGGTCAGGGAAGTGAAACTGCATACAGTTTATCAGCTACTAGAAACATGGATAAAATGTTCAGTCTAATGTTTCCAAAAGTAATTAAAATCTTCTGTGTTCACAAAGGGAATGTTCATAACAGATCAGCTGAGGACTGGCCTGTTTACATCAACAGGCTATAACTATGTACTGGTACTAAGTGGTACTAAAATAACTTCTTTAAAGGTGGAAGTTTCATTAGTCATAGAAGGAGGTAAAAATTGTAATTTCCTCCTCTCTTCAGTGCCTGCAAAGGCTGAAAACCACTGTTTTTACCAAGACTGTGTCTATTAGCTCATCTACTAACTCCTTCCTAAAGCACTGCAGCACATTCCCACTTTTATATAGATACTCAAATAGAAATTTAACTTTTTATGGGACTCAGTTGTGTAATATTCAAATGTCATCATTTTGGATCAGTTTAAGGGAATAAGTACTGTGTGGCTTACAAAGTAAGATATACTTACTAAGGTTAATTTGACCTTTACATTGGTGCTAAACTTCATCATCTCAATGGCAAAGTTTGTGAAAAATCCCAGGGAGCTTCAATATCACCAGATAAACTGTGGGTCAATATAAGATATTGGCAACATCTAAATATGTGTTTTACCCACAATACATATGGTTGTTAGTTGAAAAAAACAGAGCAATAAATTGAAGGACATAGAGAATGTATGCAGATCATTCAAAAATTATGTCATCAGCTTCTGAAGATAACACTGAAGACTTTTTAATTCATAGATCCTCCTTCTAGAAGGGTGGTGTTCTACACGACTGTAACTCAGTGTAGATGTTGAGAATGATCACTATCGAAGCATAGAGTTCCTGAACAGATTTCAAGTCACTACAGAATTCAATTAACTTCTAAAGAGTCAATTGTTTACAGAGATAAATGGTCTCAAACATATCTCATCAACATGTTGGGGAAGGCCAACAAGGCTGACATCCTTGTGGGTGTCTGTTACAGACAACCCAACCAGGATGATGAAGGAGATGAATTATTCTACAAGCAGCTGGCAGATGTCTCAAAATCTCCAGCCCTTGTTC
>JAOXXN010000364.1:30500390-30512890 GCA_026770055.1 Myrmophylax atrothorax
ACACGCACACCAACATTTCTGTAAGTCCAATGAATACATAAGTTAGGTCAAGCACATCCTTGTAAGTCATTTAAACAAACATCCCAATTTCCAGTATTGTTTATTGAAGTTACCTTTCCTTTTTTATTTAAAAAGATTCAACCAGTCTGGGAAATTATGTCAGAATGTCCAGCTAAAGTGTTTTTCTCTTCCTTTTGACATAATAAAATTATAACAGCAGTAGGAGTGATAATTATAATTTTAACCATATACAATTTTATCATACTTACCGAAGTTTATCATGTAATTTGAATGTGATTTTCCTCCCTTTCAAACACAAGAAAAATGTTGATGTTGATATTTTTGAATAATTCATACTGTATTCATACCACAGTCAGAATTTTCTGAAAGCTGTAGAAATAGCAATGTCATGTATGATGGAAGTCCATGTAAAATAAGGGAGAAACATACTTGTTTCTGAAATGTGCCAACTGATAACAATGAATAAACTTTTCAATTAGGGGTGGTATACTGAAGGGCTTATTGTCTCTTCAGCTGAAGGACATGTAGCTTGCCTGTAGCTTCCCACACTGGTGGTACACAACATCAAGACCTTTGAGATATATGAGCTGTTTCATGGGATTCTGCTGTGGCCACCAGTGGATTAATTAGCAAAAGTGTTGAAAGTTAAATTCTGCCCCAAGGCTTAAAAGAACGACTGAGATATTGATGAAAAGATCAAAATAAATGTTCTCCACAATAATTTCAATTTTTGGAATCAATTAGCGTGGACTTCTCTGCTGAAAGTTTCATCTAGTAACCCATGATAGAACATGGTCAATTCCTCAGTTTGACTCCCAAGACCTATTGCAACGAAATCATTATTGAAAGAACATTTCATAAATAACCAGAGAAAAACTGGGTCAGATAGAAACCTAAGGTATTAAGTAAATTTAACTGAAAGCATTTGAGAACACCACAGTCAGCTCATGTGTATTTATAAGCAGACAGAAAATTACAGTAAGAATATTTGTCTGATTAGAGAATGGCATTTTTTAGATTCCAATTCTGTGTCTCATTGATCACACTAATAGTATGTTGGAGATACCTCTATGATTTACAGTTGGACACTAACAGGAACATTGTCACTGATTTCTTCTAGAATGTCTTCCAGCCTTTACTGGGTTTTGGCAAGATTTTGGTAGTGAGGGGTGGTTTCTGTGAGAACACGCAAGAAGCTTCCTCATGTCTGACAGAGCCAGTTCCAGCTGACTCACAGAGTCAAGTCTGTCAGCACTGGTAGTAGTGCTACTGAGTTAAACTACTTAAGAAGGGAACAAAAAAAAAAAACTGCTGCAAAAGAGATGAGCCAAAAGAGAGAACTGAGAATATGTGAGAGAAACAGCCCTTCAGTCACTGAGGTCATTGGGGAAGGGGAGGGGAGGAGAGAATTGTGAGACCATTTTGAGGCAACCTGTTCCCCTGTAGCCGATGGAGGTCAATGGGGGAGAAAATAGCCACCTGTAGCCTGTGGAGGACCCCAGAGAGGAGCAGGTGGATGCCCAAAGGAGGGCACAAATGAGGCCACACCGTGGACCCATGCTAAACAGTCTGTCCCTAAAGGACTGCACACTGTGGAAGGGTCCCACACTGGAGCGGTTTCTAAGCACCAGAGGCTGCAGTAAGGAGAAGGACCCATGTCAGATAAGTTTGTGGGGCACTGTCTCCTGTGGGAGGAGCTCCCATTGGAGCAGGGGAAGAGTTTGAGGAGAAGAAGCAGCAGAAAATACATGTGATGAACTGACCACAACCCCTATTTTCCATTCACCTCAGAGAAGGGAGAGGTGGTATGAAGCTGTTTAGCATTCGGTTTTATTTCTTACTAACATACTCTGATTTAATTGGCAATAAATTAAATTAAAATAATTTCCCTCACTTGAGTCAGTTTTGGTAAGTGATCCCTCCCTGTCCTTGTGTTGACCTATGGCCCTTTCATGGTATTTTTTTCCCCATACCCAGCTGAGGAATGGAGAGATAAAGCATCCCTTGTGGGCATCTGGTGTTCAAATCGGATCTACTCACCCCACAGCCATAACCATCAATACAGTAAGAAATTATCACCCCAAACTATTTAAACCACATTGACTGTCATACATTTAGAACAGATTTCTTCCTGCGTGTTTAGTTCCACTTGTATTTCAATAGCACGACCTGAAAGGAGATAACATTAAAAGCTCTGTCTATCTCATAGGGACACAGAAAGTATGGGGAAAGTACAACCTGCTTAGGTCTTGCAAACTTTAGTAAATTTTTACAAAACGAGGCTGTGCTGGCAATTCCTATGTGTTTAAAACTAACCAAATTACAGCATGGAAACACGAAAAATCTCTCCTCTGAACCTGTTGAGATCCCATCATAAGTACTGGAGGTATGTATGTATGTATGTAAGTATATATGAAAGTGCTATACATCCATAATGAATAGCAGATTCAGAGAGGTGCAAATACTGATTACTTTGAGCAGAAAGGACCGGCAAAGAGCTCTGTTCTTAAGACTACAGCTTAAATACAGACATATGTAGGCAGATATACAGAAGGTATAATAGAAAATTCTGAAGGTCTTGTAAAATAACAATTGAGTTCAGTGAGATATTAAATGCCAGAAAAAGTTGTGCTCTAATAGGAAAAAAGGAACAGTTTGCTCTCAGGGGTATGCCAAGCAGGATGTTCAGGAAAGGAAACACTCTAACATCATTCTACTATGCTGATTAATATTCTTGATGTCCCATTGCCTTTAAAAAGTTAACACCCTCAAAGGCTTTTTAAAAATTATGTATTTGAGGGATATTTGAGATGATGTTGGGAAAGGAGAAGAGTATGTATGTTTACTTTGGCAGAAAAGTTCAAAGCTAAGACTTGATGTAGCCTATTCCAGTAGATTTTTAGAAGCTCAAAAGCTTCTGGAATTAAAAATGGTTATAAACCATAACAACCATGTTTATACACTAGGAAACACTGTAGCTTTATGCTTCTAGTAAGCTAAAAAACACGGAATGTCAGAGATTATTTTTTAACTGGAATTCAGCGATGGGACAGATCTTTCCCAGCTCAGCAGCAGAATATATATTTATAAACAAGTTAACACCAAAATTCCTTAATTTCTCAATGTGTTCTATGGGCTACGAGTTTATTTGGGAAAGAAAATTGGTTTTACACATTAAGACCTTTGTGTTAACCTCCTTCTGCTACAGTACTTCAACTCTAAAAACACAAACACCTGGAACAATGCCATGTACACAGTTTGTCATCCAACCCAAAGCGGTGTCCTTTGCCCAGAAATTACTGTTTCGAATTTTATCATAAACTGCATGTTCTGCTTAGTAAGCATCTAACTATTTCACAAGTACTCAAAGTCAACTAGAGGCAGGACATTTCCACATTAATTGTCAAAAGAAAAAAATTCCTACTTTCAAACATTCTGCCATTTACATTCATAGCTTTCCACAGGTAGAATGTCCTAGTACTTTGCTGGGTGGAGAAGGCTCTGTATTTTGAAAATAGTCTTACAATAAAGAACTATCATATGAATTTGCCTGCCAATATCAACCGTAGGACTCTGCAGTAACATCTTGATGAAATACTTACCTATGAAAATACATTACTATTTGCAAATAGCTACAGATATACAGTTTAATGTTCCAGTTTTCTGTAACATTCATGTCTTTAATATTAAAGGTAAGTTGTGTCACTTACAAGTTAGTGCATTTATTTCCTTTCAATGAACTTTTAAAGATTAAAAAGTTATATCCTTCAACCATTCCCCAGAATTAAGATGATTTAAAAGATTCCAGGCTCCCTGTTTCTTCCGAGAAATATTTGTGCTTAATAATGTTCCATCTGGAGCTGCAGTTTTGCTTGTAGTGCTGCCCTTTCCTTTCATTGCAACTGATACTCTGTCTGCTGAACTCTTTGCACTACACTTACATTTGCACAGAAACAAATAGAGATTTTTCTTTGTTAATTGGCTGATTAAAAATTTATAGTGCACTTTGGTGTTTAATATTTAAACACAATGTTTAATGTTTTCTATTGCTATTTTTTCCTGAAAAAAAGAAATCAAATATCATAGGGAATTGTCTGCGTTTAGAAGAACAGCTTTCCTCTTCCCCTTGCAAAGAAAAAATCACCACAGCATTGAAATTTAGGAGTTTTAATCAGGAAAGATGTATGTGAATGAAGGATAACAGTTCTTATCTACAATATCATATATATATACACACACATATATATGTGTGTGTGTGTGTGTATAGATATATGACCAAGACTAGGACAAAACAAACAACTACTCTGTACCCACAAAGGAAAACAAACAAACAAACAAACAAAAACAAAACCCAACCCCCTTTAAATTAAACTAAATTGTGTCTCTGCTCCTTTTCTGGTGCAACTATATTTACAGACAGCAGAGGCCGGGCCGTGCCTCAGCTGACACCGAAGTGACTCACAGTTTCTCTGGTAAGGCAAAGACAAAGTCGGTGGGCGAGACACTGACTCCTTTGAATCGCTCTGGTGGAGGAACGGAGGCCAAAGAACAAGCTGGGGTAGAAACGTCTGACTGGCAATGTAGAGTCCTCTCCCTTGTCCTCTGGTCAGGAAATGAGAGACTAGGGACAGGAGTCGATGATGGTGATGCTCACTCCCTTGCAAATGGAAGTCTGGCCCAGGAAAAAGAGATCTCTAGCAATGGGCCTAGCACCGGAGGCACAGCTCTTCTCTCTCTCTCCCCCTCTCTCTCTCTCCCTCTCTCTCTCTGAAGAGCAGCACAGAGCAACAATGCTGAGCGAGGGTTGTGGATGGCCAAGACCAGGGCAACTCAGCTCCTTCGCAAACACCTTCACCAGTCCGGCGAATAGTGAGGGTTCTTTTCCTCTCCCCCCCAGCCTTCACTCCAGAAATCAAGTTGGAATTCAAAGTACTTGGTTACTCCTTTGTTAACTAGTGACATGGGGGTTATGCATTAGCTTTTGAATTCTGTATTGGAAGGGAGAGAATTTCTTTCACATCCAAAACTGCAACAGGAATGCAGTCCTTTTCAAGACAATAACAGAGATTTCATAGTGAGCTAATATTCAGGATGGACAACATCATTACTTCAGCATTAGTACAAGTTTTTGAAAAGTCTAGGATAACACTACATTTTGAGTCCCAAGACAGACAGTCTTGATATACTACAGTGCTGTAAAGCACTTTTTTTTCTCTTTTCCCTTTCCTCTCAGGACTGTTGCTGACATACAAAGAGCATTACCACTCAGCTACCTGAAGGGAGCCTACAAAAAAGATCGAGAGTAGTGACAAGACAAAGGGCAATGGCTTAAAACTGAGAGAGAGTAGGTTTAGATTGGATATTAAGAAAAAATTCTTTACTGTGAGGGCAGTGAGAGTCTGCAACAAGTTGCCCAGAAAAGTTGTGGATGACTCATCCCTGGAAATGTTTAAGGCCAGTTTGGGTTAGAGAAAGGTATCCCTGCCCATGAGAGAGAAGTTGGAATTATATGATCATTTAGGTCCCTTCCAAACCAAGTCATTCTATAATTCTACTATATCCACCATGAAGATTAGACTTGAAAATATTTTATTCAGAGAACTTTCCATTTCCTAGTTAATCTGTTAAATACTTTCCACTCAAAGCTTTGGGTCTACAAACCACTAAATTCACTAGTGAAGCAACCAAACATACATTTCAGTCTTCCTGCTTTGAAGGAAAGAGCAGTATCTGACAATTTAAACTGAGACAAAAATGAGCTGATTTGGGACTTTTCTCAGGTTATTTCTCCACAGAAAGCCCTTTTTCATTTCAAGTCTGTGAATCTTCTCCACAAAAGCTAGTTTTGAGCTGTGCATAACTTTAGTTACCAGTACTCTGTTGTGACACTAAATGTCCTTTCTCTGATGTTAACAAGAAGGAAAAACCATGGGACAGCTATTCCAACTAAAGCCTAAACAATAAAAGTTCCAGCCTCAACACAATCTTCACAATTCCACATCAGAAGAAAGCTGTGATATTTACTTTTCAATATTATTTTATTCTTTTATACATAATTAGTCTGGATGTGCCCAATTCACTTGTATTCTGCTCAGTTATCCTCAGAAATAAAAAGGGTTGTTTTACAGAGTTAGATTCCTGAATCTGACAAGTGAAATTTATTTAAAATCAAAATAGCCAGGAAATACTCTGTATATCAGTAGTCCAGCGACTTGGGAAGGTTTTCTGTCTGCAGACATTACCTTAAGTAATTATTTTGAAGGTTTGTAATGCCAGGAGAACTGAAGAGGCACTATTTCTGGACTTCCTTCTTTCCAAGGAACAAAAGCTTTTTTTCTCATTCATAACTAATTACTATTTTTAACTAATAAATACTAATGTGTTGTGTTTGGTTGAGGTCTTTTTAAGGCACACAAATACCATCTGTAAAACTTCTTTTGCCAAGTTGAAGAAAATTCCTGAAATAGAGATCAAAAATTTTGTTCTAAAAGGGTCTGGCAGGAGTTTTGTACAGAAACAAAGCAGTTGGTGTGATTTTGAAGCAAAATTTCTGCAAAATTAAGACAATAGCTCACCAGATATCAAATTAGATCATGTCATAAGCAGAGTCGTGATATATCAGATCACATTCTATTGTTTGTCTCTTCAGGCTTTGTCTTACATTTGTCAATTATTGTTTCTCCCATTGTGTCTCTTTTTATCATACAGTGAAGTTATGCACTATTTATGATGAGGCAACATCAGAAAAAGAATTTTAAGGCAGCAGATGTGAATCAGTAGGCTAATGCCCTGGGAACGAGTTTTATTTTGACGCATTTAACTGCAACATCATGAATGTAATTGCAATAGGCAGACTCAAATTTAGAATGTGAGCATTTTAATATCTGGTATCAGCATTTTTTTCATAATATTATTAAAGTGCATATAGACAGAAACATTTAATTGCCTGTGCAGTTTTATACCTCACCTGTGATTCTGTATAGCCAAATGATAGAGAAGGTTCTAGACTCACTAAAACAGCCATCTTCTGAAATGAAATCTGGAATACAGTGGATCTGTTCATGCTTAATGTGCACATTTAAAAGCTGTTTAGTCACCTTGGTTTCACATCAATTTAAAAAACAGAAAAACTCCTCAATCTCCCCACTAACAGAGGAACACTTAAAAACATACTCTGAAAGTACTCTGCATGTAGTCAGTTCTTGGGGAAGGGGAAAGCAGCATTGAATAGCACCCGAAAGACAGTCCATGGCCACTGCCAACTTTTGCTTCAGAGGCACAGCCTGTGTACTTCTATACAATGTGGGGCTCTGACTGGACAGTTTCTGAACAACTGAATGGAGGAGAGAAGTTCCAAAATTTGGATGGGAGTGGTCTAACCTTCAATGTTCCTTTCCCCCAGAAGAGACAGCATTTTCCAAGTGGAAAAGGAAGACACCACATTAAATTTAATTTCAAACAAGTCTGGGTTAAGCATGTCAAACCCCATTAAAAATAGTATGTCTCTTAGAATTTTAACAAGGTCCCAAAAACCTCAATTTGAATATGCTCTCAAAATACCTACTCAACTGAAATACATAGATATGTATATACGTGTATATATATATATATATATGTATGCATATATATATGTGTGTGTATATATATATGTGTATATATATATTTATATATATATATATATATATGTCCAGGTGTTGCTGTCATCATGAGCACTTTGCTTTAAGTACTATTGAAAATGCTCTTGTTAGTATAATGTATTGATTATACCAAATTTGGAGGCAACTGAATTTATGAGAAATGCTGCAGAGTGAATTTGAATAACAAGTGTATCAACTTTCATTTAGCCAAAAATACACTATGAAATAATTTAAAATACAGAGTTCAATACTCAAACCTAAGCAATTTATTACACATTTGAAGTAGGAATTTATCCCTTTGTCCTATCTCCAGTATCTACATGTGAATGGCCTGCATTTAAAGACTGAAACTACCCAAAACCACCAACCTGCTAAATAAAATACTAGTCTTTTGAAGGAACTAGCTCCATCTCCTAAAGAAAGAATGCCCTCTACTGCTTGGTTAGAGAGCTGCTCCATTGTAAAAGAAACAACTCAAACCCAGGTTTCATATGGACTGAAACCTTTGAAAAATATATGTAACAACAATTATTATTAGCAGTAGCATTGTTATTAATTATTGTTGTTATTATTATTCCTCTGAAATATTAAGAGATGTGAAGTGCATGTAAAATCAAATGTTCCTGCAAAGCAGCATTTCTATCTTCTCTACTGTTCATTTTTTGTTATATACCTGCATAGCATAGCCGCAAACATCTCACTCTAAACAAAAACATAAAATCATACAGAATATTTTTTCCAAAATACTCGAATGCATGAAACTTGAAATGACCAATGTTTTTACTTTCATTAATTGTTTTAGCATGCATTTTCCTTAAACTTTGCATATTTGATGCCTGTCCTCAAACTTAATACATCTTACCTTATTATTGCATACAGTCTCTTTCAGAGACAGGTGTATATTGTTTCTCCTTAGTGATTTTCCTTTGAAAAACAACCAGCTGAAATTCTTTTGTCTCTAAAAGTTACATTCACAGCATGCAATTTTGCAGGCTAGTACCACACAGAAATGCCCTAAAGCATTGTCAAGAAACAGCAGAGACATGCATGATGATTTATTTTACATCACCAGAGAAAAGACTCATGAATGCTATTCTAGAAAAGATTCCTCAGACCTGATTCTGTATTATGTTAAATTTGTTCCTAAGGAAACCCTGCATTTTCTTAAAGTAAAAGATAATTTTCTGAAGTAACCAATTAGTACTTCCAGCAGCAGATACTCATCTTTTTCTTGCCATTTTGCCCTTCACTTTTTTGGGTGTCCAAGTAAGTAGAGAGAGACTTGGAGTGCTCACAGCCGGCTTATTTTTCTTTCCATGGTAAGATCTTTTGGTTGCACAACGTCTAAAAATACAAACTCAAAGACAGTTTATCTTGAACTCGAAGGCTACTTAGAAGCACACAAATAATGACTTTCTGGAACATACAATCTTTTCTGGTTTGTTCTTGACAGTACCTAACATGGTCTGTTCTCATAGCATGAGCTCCTATAAAGCACTGTGGGAATTAAAAAAGTTAATGCTAAAATAACAAGAAATTGTACCCCCAGCAAATATGCCTGAAACTAAAGCTTTTTCTCACCTGGCCCTAGGTTTGGAAAAGCAAACAAATTTGTGACCTTGAAATAATTATTTTTCTGCCGGATACTAATTTAAATCTTTCTCCTTTCCCGGTGTCACACTAACAATATCTGGAGAAACACATGGTCTGGAGAAAAGTAAAGAAAGTCAGGTTTAAGATCAGATTATTCAATTATGTAGTTCTACATTAGCAGAGAGAAACAGACAACATATAATCTAACAGAAAATACAAGAAAAATAATTTCACATCAGAAATGAGCCAGCATTCTCCAAACGCTTTCAGATCTCTACCAATGAGGCCACAATTTCTAGGAAAAGAAATTGCATGTCAACACTTCAAAAATAAAACAGAAATTTTTTATTGAAAAAGAGTGGCAAGCATGTATAATTCATACACAGAATTTCATTCCATTTCATTTAAAAAAACAGAAAAGCCCACAGTTTAATACCAAACACACTGAGAACATCAAAAAGGACAATCTATTTACAGTGATCTCTGGAATTTCCCAGGAATTCCTTATTTTGAGAAGGAAGGAATTGCTAACTACACACACTGTGCATCCACGTGTTGACGAATGTTGCTTTACTGCAATCTATAAAAGGACCAACACTTGATTTTGGACTAATTCTACACTATTCTTAACTTGCAACAAGCAATGGCATGTGGAGCTACCAACAGGGCTATTCATTGATTCTCATACATATTTTCTGCAATTGTTCCTATGTTCTAAATGTGAACTGACCTGAAAATTTCAAGAAACATTTCCCTGAGCCTGCATAGCAGAAGAAACCACAGCAGGAATGACTGCAGTGTGTACAAAACTTTTGGTCATTCTTCAGCTTTTCCCATTATACTCACAAATGTTTAGATGTTTGAGATAGCCTTCTTAGTAACAATATTGTATGTGCTATAGTTTGCAAATTTTCAGAACAGGAAATGCTCCCAAGATTTTACAATTCTAGCAATTTGTTACATTTTTACCTTTCTGTGAGGAAAACCTGAATGTTCAGTTTTCAGCAGTAATAACCAAAGATCTCAAAAAAATACTGTCCTAAGTAAAATATGGCATCTCCCAAATAAAATACAGTATCAAATACCTCTTTCTTCCTAAGAATATATACAAGCTTCGTGGGCATTCCCCTACAACTACTGTCCATTACATACAAATATATACATATACATGAGTAGATACGCATACCTATATATCTATGTATAGTCAGACGGACGGACGGACGGATGGATGGATGGATGGATGGATGGATGGATGGATGGATGGATGATTTTTCCACATTGAGAACCAAGTACTTTGATTTAGCACAGAAATTTAAAACAAGGTTACAATGACAACAGTACTATTATTCATTGCTGCCAGGAAAAATCTAGAGGAACAATGATTGCTGTCCAACCTCTGTTTCCTCTGCTGGATATATCAAGAATATCAGATGCCCCAGAAAGGACTGTAACTCAAAATAATCAGTAATTTTTAAAAAGCAAGATTATTCTGGCCTCACAAAAAAAAGGATCATTGAAAGCATTTTCTTAAATTAGAAAAATATTTTTATTGCAGAAATATTTTTATTATTTTTTTAATCTGAAGTTTCTTTTTAAGCACATCCTCCAGTACAAACAATTTGCTGCGTTTCCACAAAAACCATGTCAGCAGAAATAATAAGCTAGTTTCTCTTAAAGCTATCCCCAACCAAACATCAAAGGCAGTAAGAGTGATTTAGGGTAATGAAGTACTAATTAATACGATCCACAAAAGTTGAAGATCCCTACTATAAAAAGAGACAAGTTATTTTTCTGAAATCATAATGGAAGTGACATAGAAAGATATTCCATGCTTGTACATTTTGCTATTCTATCTTATGGAATGGGACAAAACAAACATCTTCAAATATCTAAAGGCCATAAGCTCCAAAATTAAAATAATTGCTTAGTTATTACACATAGAGGATAATTAAGAATAGTGGAATTACCATAAGCAAAGTGGGAAAAGCTTCTTGACCATGAAAACTGTGCAAAACTGAAACAGCTTTCTTAACAGGGAGACCTGTTGCTCAAATAATTTAAATTAGAATGCAGAGAGCACATGAAAATTCCCTATAGGAAATGCTTTGCATTGCTTTGGCAATAAACCTAGTATGTCTTTTGGCTATAATTTGTATGTTTCCTTGGTTTGGTTATAAAACACATGGGAACTCAAGTCAAGAGTTCATGTAACTATTGTTTTTGCTCATGTTGAGGACCATATGGTGTGAAACAGGCAAGCTGATGAACTGATGTAAAGTTAATGTTAAGTTATGGAGAAGAGTGTATTCCTGTCAATATTTGGCTAAAACGAAAACAAAAACAAAACACCACACCAAAACAACAAAAAACCAAAATCCAATTAATATGATAATTAGATAAAAAATAAATTTAAAATATAGTACACTGACAGCATCAAGGATTCTTCAAAACCTTCTTCACATATTAATCATATCAAAATCTTCATTATCTGTCACTGTCAGAACTAGCCCTTTTCCAAACACATCTGTTTGCTACAAGATTGCTGTCATCTTATTTCATTTTTATACATGTCTGAAGTTTTATTTCAGGATAAAGTAGCACAATCAGAAAAATAATTTATTTTAGAAAGCAATTAGTTGAATAATTTTTAAAACTGCCCTTGTCACTAAATAGTAAAAGCTCTGTTATGAATATGTCAGCATTTGGTGCAAAACTCTGTGGAAAGAATTAAGCCTCCAAGCTTTTACAGTTTCATAAAGGCTTTCTGTGTATAGGAAATTAAACTGAAATTTATGTCACTTCGATAATGGCATCACTTAAAACCACAACAGTTAATTAACTAATTAACAACTTAATTAACTCAGCACTTAATTTACTTACTTGAGTTCATTTAAATTCCCCAGATGAGATTTAATGAACTTCTAGGATACTTTCTGACTAACCATGTGATGTATGTTTCTCTTATCTGTGAGATATTTCATGAAACTAAGTGATTTAAGACAGAGCCCAGGAGCAAGTTTTGACTTTACAGCATGTAACATTCTGAAAATTCGCAGTGGTTTACCTGCAGTTTGCATGGAGACAGGAAAGATAAAGCCTAGCAGAAAGTTTCCTTTTTTGAGAGTGACCACGTTACTTCCAAGAACATTCCAAGAATTATCAGCCTTTCATTCCTACTCACTTTTAATACCTTTTCAATCAGCACTCATGATTGAGATACTCACTTTTGAATCTTTAACGGGGATTATA
>JAOXXN010000364.1:30517890-30525726 GCA_026770055.1 Myrmophylax atrothorax
ATTGCAAAGAAGCACTCCTTGGGGTGTGTGTGTGTGTGTTTTATATTAGTCTTTTCCTTCGACCCCCTAGCAGAGAGTATAAGCAGAGATAAAAAGGCTTTTTTTCTTCTTTTTTTCCCCCTCCCGCTTCCTCTTCACTGCTTCTACCTGCAACGCCTCACTCGGAGACAGACAACCAAGTCTGACGCTCAAGCCATCTCCCTCGACGGCGGGAAATGAGCGCGGGCAACACGGCTGACCGTGTTCTACCCTAGCGCTGCTGCAGCTGCTGCTACCCGCGCAGGACAGACATCCATGGAGTCTGCCCCACTGCACCAGCCTGGAAGGGTGGGCTCAAAAAAGCTCTTACATATATGCATACACATACATACACACACACATACATACATATATATACATACATACACATACGTGTGTATATATACATATATATACACACACATCTCTTTCTATATATATTTATATATGTTATTTCAACCTATTTGTTTATTTAGCCAATAGAAGTAGGACTAATAATTTAAACTCTGGCACCTCATAGCATTGCTCTAACTGAGCTCTGGTAGGTGCTTACGTTGTGCAGGGTTTCTTCCAACTCTAGCAGCAGCTAAGACAGCAGGCTTCCTTGTTTCTCATTCGAATCTACAGCCTACCCTCTATAACGCAGTACATTTGGAGGATAGATACGGTTTGTTACACTGTTCATTGATTCCTACTAATGAGCCTGTCTAAACCAACACTGGCGCTAAGTAGACCGTCTCGAAGCGTACAGATGATGCTTTGCCTGGTTCTTTCTGTTTCCTATGAGCCACATCGTTGCGAGCAGCAAGTGTTGACCGTAACGATTTGGAGAGGAGAGCATAGGGTTTCTTGCTTTTATGCAAGTCTGTGAGTAGATTCTTAAACATGATGACAGGGATGATAAAAAATTACTCCAAAGGGCCAGTAATTCCCGCTTGCTGGCTTGCGGGGCTAGCTAGAGGGCCGTTTCCCCGGGGTGCTTGGCACGACTCGTTCTAGGGACGATGAAAGACTTCTTCCCGTTTTCCACCTCCCGTTGTTGCGGTGGTCTCCAAGCCTCCTGCTGGAAGCCGAGCTGTGCGGAAGCAAGGGGCCAAGAAGAAGGAAAGTGGATGGGGGGCTGCGAAAGGGACAGCGGGGAAAGCTGTAGCGGAAGAGGAGGGAGGAGGAAGCTTTCCTACTCGGGTCGCTGTTCCCTGACCGATGTTATGAAAGCAGAGCTCGATCTCATGTGGAGTTTTCCTCAGCCCCCTGGCTCCACCTCACCCTGCTGAGGACGCGTGAGTGAAAGGGAGCCGGGAGCAGTTTCTTGCTCCTTTTCCATGAGACGCCAAGTCCCCGTGCGTTTGTCATGTGATAGATAGCAAGAGAGCAGGAGCTGCGGGGGTCTCCCGGCTCAGGCACCATTACAAAACAGCGTCGGAGCGCGCAAGACCCTCCACAGCCACGGCGGCCGTCGCCTGGTTCGCCTCCTCTCCCTGACAACTCCAGGCGCTGGCCTCCACCTCAAACTTTTAAGGGGATACCGGACTGAGAGGCCAGAGGGGACTTTTCTATTTCCTTGCTCCCCGTGTCTGCAGAGGGCCGGCATAATTTTATGCTCCGGAGCCCGTGGTGTCCGAGGAGCATTGACTCCAGCAGTGTGTCAGGCGGCAGCGGGGAAGCCCAGGAGACTCGGTAGCCTCGGAGGAGGAAAGAGGGCACGGCAGCGGGGGCAGGGACCTGGCTCTGCCCTGTAGCCCCCGATGCTCCGCTGCCTGGGCGACAGCTGTGTCTCCCGCAGGCACCGGGGCGGCGAAACAAGCGCATCCCACCGGGCGAGGCTGCTGGAGGGAGCCGTGCGAGGAGCCCGCCGACGGGCCGCGGTGCGGTCACGGTCGCCAGTGGCCCGGGGAGATGGCACTCAGGATGTAGAGGCGGTGGCGGGGCAGGGCAAAGCCGTCCCCGGTATCCCGAGCCCGCCGTGAGCGGCATTGAGTTGTTCCCGGCGCGGAGCGTCAGGATCGTGTGGTCGCGGGAGGGCTGTGGCGGGGCGGCGATGCCCAGGCCAGGGAAGAGCTCGTACAGCGACCAGAAGCCGCCCTACTCTTACATCTCCCTGACAGCCATGGCCATCCAGCACTCGGCCGAGAAGATGCTGCCCCTAAGCGACATCTACAAGTTCATTATGGATCGGTTTCCCTACTACCGGGAGCACACCCAGCGCTGGCAGAACTCTCTCCGCCACAACCTCTCCTTCAACGACTGCTTCATCAAGATCCCGCGGCGACCCGACCAACCGGGGAAGGGCAGCTTCTGGGCGCTGCACCCGGACTGCGGGGACATGTTTGAGAACGGCAGCTTCCTCCGCCGACGCAAGCGCTTCAAGGTCCTGCGCCCTGAGCACCACCTGCCCGGCGGCACCGGCGGCGGCGGGGCGGGCGGCGGCGGTCCTGGCAAGCCCCCGGCGCCCACCCCGCACATGGTGCACTACTTCCATCCGCACCCGCCGCCGCCACCGCCTCCATCGGGCAAGGTGCCAGGGCTGGCGAGCTCCGAGGCTGCCGTGGCCGCCGCCGCGGCCGCTGCCGCCGTGGGAAGGCTGCCGCAGTTCTCACCCTACGGGAGCAGCCAGTCCCCGGGCTTCAAGCATCCCTTCGCTATCGAGAACATCATCGGCAGAGATTACAGGGGTGTGCTGCAGGCCGGCGGCCTGCCACTGGCCTCGGTGATGCACCACCTGGGCTACCCGGTGCCCAGCCAGCTCAGCGGTGTCGTGGGCTCCGTGTGGCCGCATGTGGGGGTAATGGACTCCGTGGCCGGTGTGCCCGTGTCCCCCGACTACGGACCCTTCGGTGTGCCCGTGAAAGCTCTCTGCCACCCGCCGGCACAGACCATGCCCGCTGTCCCGGTGCCCATCAAGCCGGCGCCGGCGATGCCTGCTGCCTCGGCCATCCCCGCTCTGACCGTCGCTGCCTCGCAGATCTGCCCCGCTGCTTCCCCGGCTGCTGCTTCGCTGCTGGAACAGTCTGCGAGCAACAACCCGGAGAGCAAGGGCTCCCTCCACTCCGTCCTGGTGCACTCCTAAAGAGCAAGGGATCGGGGAGAGAGAGGCTGCGGGCGTCTAGGGCACGCATGCGGCTCGGAAACTCGATAGATCTCCTGACTATACCCCTGCTCGTGTCTGTGTTTATATCGTGTACAGTCAGATTATTTGAGAGCCAGGTCGCAGGTAAGAGCTTTTATCGTCAGTCGTTAAATGTCATTAGTGTCGGAGAGGCGATGTGAAAAATCGCAGCCGGGGCCAAAGATGCCGGCTTGGAGGAAAGGGCCGAGAGGGAAGGTCTACCCGACACCCTGCCAGCCTGAAGCGTGGGACGGCCGTGCAGCCTGAGCTCACCCCTGAGCCCTTCTTCCGGGGCAGCCATCCCGGAGGTCAGTGGGAGAGGGGCTGCAGTCCGCCGGCGACTGGGAGGAGCAGAAGGTTAGAAGGTCTGCTGAAGTCTGCCTCTCCCTCTTACACGGCTGACGGGAAACCTCTGCCCCGCCGCCCTATAGAACTTGCTCCGAAAGAGGTGAGCAAAGCGGTTACCTTGGACCCTGGCTTGCTGCGGGGTCCCAGGGTGTAAAATGCTCGCTGTTCAAAGAGTAAGTTTTAAATAGCTCGATTAAATATTTCAGTGACAATTAATTAAATTGGGGATTTAAGTCATAACGGCAATGGTGGCGAAGGGTTCCTTTAATTAACAATCACTTGCCCTTCCCCTTCATGCTGTTATAGTCTATTCTATAGTACCTTAGAAGGGACTGAAGCGTGACCTGGCCTCTCAAGCTGTGTATGTGTCTGAATTTCCTAGTTTCTCATTAAAATAAAAACACTGGTGATTCGTAGATTGTGCTTTTCACACCACCGTTCACGGCTCACAGACAGACGCCGCTATTTTGAATGTTTTGCTAGGCATTTCTTCCACGTGAGTGTGAACACAAAAACCTGCCAGTGAAGGTTGAGGGCAGGGAGTGAAAACAGTGGGGGAAAGTGAAGGAAGACAACACAAAAATAGTTAAAAGATTATTCGGGAAAAGCTCTTTAATGAAAACAACTTTCGAACAGACGAGAGGTCTGTGCAAAGCAGAAGAATCAGAAGTGAGAGAGTGAAGCGCTGGCTGATGAGTCCCGGCTGATTTGTGAATGACTGCTGTCGTACCCTGTCAGCCCTGCTGTACACCAGTGTGCATTAAAGCCAACCCACCCACTAGCTTTTGCCGATGCTGCTATATAAAATACTCGTCTTTCACACTGGTTAAGAAACCTGTGCCCACAGCATAAGTTTGAGCTCCGTCCCCGGAAACCGACAGAAGTATCCAGAAGTTTTGTCTGCGGCAAGGAAAGGGGAGGAAAGGGAAAGAAAACTCCTAGAGGTGAAGTGCTTTCTATGGAGGCATTTCGACTCTGCTGTCCACAACTCACGGGCAAAGCGCCGGCGCTTGGGATGACGAGAGGTCACTGGCTCGGATCCCGATCCCACTGAAGGCAGGTTAGTATTGCTACTGGTTTCAGTGGCTGCTGGATCCCACCTGCTTTCTGGGTTTTATCCCCTCATGCCAGCGCACCTACCGCAGCCAGAGAAGCCAGGTCGCTGTGCCTGGCCCTGGGGTAGGATATTCTGTGACAGGCTGGCCCTTCTTGGTGGACCTCTAGGCAGAGAAACTTGCTAGGGAAAGGAAACTTGTTTGGCCTCGAGTGCCGGTTGTCCAAAACTTTCCCCACTCACACCCATGGAGTCTGTTTGACCACTTCAAATTCACCTAGAACTGTTGAATTTCCAGTTGTGCTCTCTGCTCTGGGCAGGGGTGTGGAAGGAGGAGCAGAGGGGCGGGTTTTCACCTAAATTTCCGAAATTACAGAACTCTTAGCACTGAAAAAAAATACTACTGATACTATTATGTTAATGAGGCTCGGATGGGTACTACGGTTTGTGAATCGGTCTGGAAGGGGAATTGCCTTCAAAGTACTGCAACCAGATAAACTGAGTCAAAAGAAATTATTAAAAAAAAGAAGACCAAAAAGAAAAAATGCTTCTTACTGTCTTTACTCCGCTGTCTTCCATCACAGGCAGGAATTCAAGTCCATATTTCTTCTGCTAAAAACAAGTTGCTTTTAGAGAAAGCAGTCCCCAAAATAAATCGTGAATAGCACTAATTCTGTATGTATTTATATATATTCTACTGCTCTTGGCGTGACTGCTGTGTAGGGCTCCAAGGAAGGTATCTGAGTCTCCCCCTCACATCTGCCTAAGGGGCAAGACGGATGAGGAATCTGGAGCAGTAGTCATCCTCCTGCGAATTATTCAGAGGAGTCTGGTCAGTTTTCAGATTCTGGATCTTCAAATTTCATCTCGGGAAAACTTTTTTTGGTGTGAGAAGTCCAGACTGGCTGCCGTGGTGGGCTGTAAAGCAGGAGGTCCCCGCCACTTTTCGACCACGGGAAGGGCCGGGTGGCGGCCGAGCATTAGGGGCAGGTGTCGCGACAGCAGAGCTAGTGCGCCTGGCCCAGGGGCTATCGCGGCGGGAGAAGGTCTCTGATTGGAGGTGAGGCCGGGCTGAGGGCCGGACCCTCACTCATCGCCTGGAGGGACGCACGGGGACGGTGAGATGCCCAGCGATTTATGGGGTGCACAGCGATTTGTGGGGTACACAGCGATTTGCATACACGGGCACTGTGGGCGGCAGGTTTTCTTCACCATAGGGTCTTTGGGGAGCAGGATTTAAGCCCACGCGTCACTCACCCATAGGGCTTAGTGTTACTCCCAAGTCAGTGGCTTACACTTTGTATAACCAAAAGACAGTGCTATTTTCTGTAGCTTGTACAATGAAAATTATAAAGGATTAGGATCTGGTAATTTCAGAGTGTCAGAGGAGAAGGGAAACTTAACTATTTAACTAGTATTTTCTAACTTGTTTATATATCTATTTTTCCTTATTCTTAAATACTTCATCTCTATACATAGCCTTTGCAATGTTACACAAATTTTTGCACCAACAACCAATAATCCTAATATATAAACAAATCCAACACCAATGCTGCTTAGAACCAGATGATGGCACAAGACATAGAGAAATTAAGTAGTATCCTTTCCTCCAAGCTGCAAAACAGGTGTACACTGGTGAAGGGTAAGATTTTTCACTTTACAAATGAAACAGGGAAACGTCCTTGTGGTAACTGCAAGATTTTTCTGTCTGCTGTACCAGTACATGGCATGCAGAAACAGCTTGCCTTCAGATTAAAGTGCACATCTGTTCTACACAGAAAATGCAGCTCAGTCTTTACTGAGTGGGTGCAGTCAGGGTGGTTGTAAACAGAAGAAATGGATGGCAGCAGAACAAGCAAGAGTAATTTTTGTATCATCACACTGCCAAAGGTGGTGAAATAAAAGTTAGTGTTAGAAGAATGGAGGCCTAATAAAAGGCATAGATCTCATCCCAGTATGCTTCTGATTTATTTTGACTAGTTAATATAGTGATTTTTATTTTTACTTACAGGAAACTATTCCCAAACAGGGCATTGCTTTCTATATTTTAAGTTCATAGGGCATGTAAATCAGGAAAGAAAAGCAAATGCAACAAGGCTCTTAAAATTAAAGTGTTTTATGGTCTAAATGTGATAGCAGCATTTCAATGGATATATTCAGTGTTATAACTGAATCTCTGGACTCCATTGATCCAATACTGAAGTCTCTCTGGACAGAAACTGATATGACAAATCTCCTTGGAATTTTGCTGCTGCTCCTGTGGGATCAGATTTTCCTTTTTATTGCAAGACTTTATTTTAAATCACTACCCTTAAAGTCTGTTTTAAGATGTAGCCATCCCTGTAAGTGCTTGAAATTTGTAATAGTTTTAGTTTTGGAAAGTGAAGTTTCACCATGGCCTCTGGAGTTTTGCTGAATATACAATTAGATTAACCAGGCTTAGTACAGTAAATCAGGTTTAATTTTAGACAACCTATGCTAAAGACAAAAAAATACTACCTATAGGCCCCTATTGTGGACATATTTAAGTATGTAGTTTGTTTGGTTAAAGAATCAGTGCTCCTTCCTCTTTGCTGATACAGTGTGGTCATTGGCACCGGCCATGGAGGAAAGCACTCTTCTCAGGATCTCTGAAGGAATCCTAAGTTCAAGACCACTTCAGCTTGAAAGGATTCAAATTCACTTCCAGGTACCAAAATTGGTCAACTGCAAAATGGCACATGGAGAAAGTTATGCTTTTTGGTTCTATATATAGCTATATAGCAACAACAAATGCTAGGTTCATGAAGTGTCAAATAAGCCACTGGGCTTGGATGTTTTTCTACAAAGGCAGAGTCCAAGAGTTATTGGAGAAAACACATCATGAATGGAGGGAGGGGAGGAAGGATAGGAATAAAAGGCAAATTTTCACATCTCAGTGCTACACTGGTGTTGGATGTCCCGGAAATTTGTAATTGTGGTATGCAAAAGATGAATTACAGTTGGGAAAGTGAAATATGTTTGCTAATATTAAGTCATATTTACTAATAAAAAAGAATAGCCAACAAATTTGGAATTGCTGAAAGACACCCACTCTGAGTTACAGAATAGTAAAACAGAAAGTGAAATTAATTCTTGGCATATGCAAAGTGATATGGATGGGGAAAACATTCCTTGTTTTATATACCTAACAAAAGGTCCTGAACTTTGGATTTTTATTAAGTTATGGGAGATAGCTCTAAGAAAATGTTCACTTCTTAGTCACTAGCCGGCCCCACCAAGTGATGCTCTCCCAGGCAATCTGCATTTTCCTCTGCCTCAGCAAGGCCAG
>JAOXXN010000364.1:30525826-30537179 GCA_026770055.1 Myrmophylax atrothorax
AGGGAAGGGTGGTTTGAAAGGAAAGCAAAGGAACAGAGAAGATAACAGAAAATGTCATGTCCCTGTTTAAATACAAAGAATACTGGAATGCACCAGGAAGACCTGCAAGTTCCTCACCCCTGAGAAAATTAGGCGGGATGATCAATTAAGTGATCTTCTGTACAAGTAGCAATTCAATAGTCTAGGACTCTTCAGTATGGAAAGCAAGGACACACAGAGATGTATGACACAAATTTGCTAAATTGTGAGAGACCTGGAAAAAGAGGCTAAGGCACACTTGCTCATTCCTTCTTTTAGTACTGGAACTGGGAGCCATCAAAAGGGCTCACAGCAACAGAAAGGGGATACTTCACACAGCACATAATTAAACACTGAATTCATTGTTTCAGGATATTGAGGGTGTTAAAATTTTACATGCATTTTAAGAAGTACTGGAAAATTCAAGTAAGATAAATCCACTGATAGTTGTTCCATAAAAGGTTGCTATCTCTTGCTCAGATTTGCTATGCTAGTATTATATTTCTGATATCATAAGGTTTATTTCTGTTCTGCTCTTTCTAGCGCATCCATTAATTGCTTACTATTGGGGATACAGGATGCTGGGCTAGGTGACCTAAGACAGTTGCTCATAGTCAAGGGTCAGGATTTGTGAGTTTCATTTGTAGCCAAGTGTCCTGAATGAAAGCAATTCTTTAATGTTATTTCAGTGTACAAGGTATGAAAGTAGATGTAATGGATGTATGTAGGGGCGCAGATGAGAAGAATCCAGACTCCAAAAGCTAACTGCTTATGTTTTTATATGAAAAATACTTTAAAAGGTCCAAGAATGTACAAATTCCTCATTTCAAGGACAGTTCTGGATTGATTGGAAATAATTTCGTTATTTTCTGGTGAAACAAATTTTAGCAATTAGACAGTTTCTGCATGACAGACTGAGTCTTTTTTTTATATTATGAGAGCATAATTGATGAAGTAGACTGAGTATAGGTACATATTTGAGTACTCTCTAATATAGAGAAGGAACTCATACATCTGTGTCCTGGTACTATAATATTATACTACATGGCAAGTCTATGCCATGTGTATCTGAAGCATCTGTGCTGCTCTAGTCAATTGCATAGCCGTCAGTGTGTTATTTTTGTCTATACCTCTTTCTCTAGTGAAAAGAAACTGCTTTTTGAAGGAGAAAAAAATAAAAACAAGTTCTCACACATGTTAAAAACCAGCTCTAGCGTTGAGATTCACAGAGCTTTAAAAGACCAGTTCTACTGCATTTGACATCCAGAATGTAACACAGTATCTTATATTTCCCTAGATTTCACATTAGTGCTTAGTTTACACTTGGAGAGGTAGTCATTTTCAATGAGATACAAAAATTGGTTTTTAAGGCAAAAGTCTGTGAGAAAGGTGTAAGTTCACACTGTACAAACTTCTTTTATTATGTATTACTCATGAAAGTGATCACTGAACAACAGAAACTAACAGCCCTCTGAACAACCATAGGGACCAATGATGTCCCAAATTTTTAAGCCAGAGAGTCAGCTTAAAGCAGTCATTTTAAAAAATAAAAACAACCTGTTATTCTTTATCAGCTAATCATGCCCCTTACTTTCAAATGGTAGGTTTTGGCTTGAACACCAGTGTTACCCAGTGAATAAATTATCAGGCAAAAAATTCTTTCACTGGTGAGGGCTGCTAATTTTTATTATCTTCAGTTTAACAAAAATAGTCTTTTAACTCTGTGAACTGTACAACAAACTCCCAGTGCAGACCATGTCTTAATTTCATGATGGTCTGAATAATCTCTAGTTCAATCAATGGTTAATACTGGATAGAACTGCATAAAGAAGGAAAATGTGTTTTCATGTACTGCTTGCACCAAAAGACTGCTACTGGAAAATGATCATTTGCTGAAAAAGTGTAAAAGAAACTTTGTAATGTGACTGTAGTAGCCGTTTGTATTTTATTAACCTGTTGTTTTATTTTGGATGTGTGATTTGGGTTTATCCTCTCCTAAATCTTGAAATTAGGCTTTTCTTAATCCCTGTGTGGTCTCTTGACTGGTTGGTATGAATTTGTACCATAACAAATTAGTAAATATGTAAATTATTGTGATACTTCATATGCTTAATAAAATGTACGGCTGTCACTGGTAGATGCCTACATCTTGTTTAACTGATTGTTACTGACTGCTTATGAGAAGCTTTCCTGCTACACATGACTTTGGAAGAAAATGTAATGTAACATGGTACATTGATGGCTGATTATTAAAATACACAATTTTTAAAGCTGAATGGGACTCTTGGGATGAGACTAGAAAGAGAATCAATTTATTTCTTCTTCAAGCATTTGCAACAGAGATAAAGAAAAAACCATAAAAGGATAAACACAATATAGCTTCAAAATAAATTGGCACCAGTGACACCAGTGAAACAGATAGCAAGTGAATCCAGATTCTTACTGAGCCTCTGGTATCTTTGTATTATGACCTGTTTATAAGCTTTCTTAAAAAGAGAAAATGCCCTAATTTATTTAACAACTTTCAACTTTGTTGAAAACAAACAAACATGTTGAAAACATGGGCTTAAATTTGGGGTTATATTACATATTGCTCCATATTTTGCATTTCAAAATATTTTCTGTCTCTATGTCACCAGTGCAAATCTCCAGACAGAAATAAAGGGGAAATATACGGACAGACATCAGTCTATTAGGCTGAGGAATTCTGAAAGAAAGAATAACAAATATAAGCATAAAATGGGGTACATGCAACTTGTAGGCATCAAATGCAAGTTATGACAAAATAAGTTGATAGTAAGGTTTACTCTCTTCTCCTGCAGAAAACAACAGTCTGAACTTTTTCATTCTGATGTCAACAATTCCTTCTGTGGGATTGTTGTGTGCCTTTTTAATCCACTGCACTATAGCATCACCTATTATTGCATGATTCAGTCAAGAAAAACAAAATCTCTGGCACTTTTCCATCACCTAAGAAGGAAATGCTGAAGTCAAGAAATCTGTACAGTGCAGCCTGAAGTAATCAATGGTGTCATATAGATAAGAACATCCTAGTTGCTTATGAGTTACACTTTTTTAATTTATCAGCTTTACCAAAAGGATCAGTAAACAAAATTTTCTTGCAGTGCATCCACTTTTCCTTTACTTGCATTTTTTTTCCAACAATACTGTTGCCAAAAACCCACAAGACTTGAAATGCTGAAAATTGCACTGAGAATTTAAGGAAGAATGTCAGAAATCTATGGAGAAAATTCCAAAGATTGCCAATGCTTGACAAAGTGTAATAAATAAATTTTAGAAGATCATTTTGGAAATTCTATGTAATACTTCCAGATGACATGTCAAAGCAGTTAGAATTTGGCATACACTGCCTTATTAGAGGAGAAAGAATCACAAGTGGTGCAGACATAAATTTGGAGCTCTCAGAGAATGAAAGGTATGTTCGATGACTTTTACTCCATCAAAATTAATGGGGGCAGATTGGAGGGGATTCACAAAATTAATCTTTGTTGCTGTTGCTGGAGATGTTTTAACTTTTGATGTTTCTTTGATTTTAATATTTTCATTAAATACTTGATAATAGTACTGATGTTCAGGTGATACTTCCCCCAGTAGACACAGAAGATTAAGGGGAAGGGTAGATTCACACCATTTCTATTCACATCTTTCTGGTGGATATAATAAAAGGGAAGGATTCAATTACTTTGACCCAGTACAGCCAGAACATTCAGACATTTCTCTATGGGTACCAAAAGTTGTTAAAACTGCTGCTATGTGTTCACGGACACTACTTTCTAGCCCACTAAGCCAAATAATGAAAATAGTGTGGGATCTCCTTAGTGAAAAGGTACCACCATAAAAAAAGAATAGGCAAACAAACAAACAAAAAAATCAAACTAGTTTCTTGGGAACTTGCAAGTCAGAGGAGTAGTAAAGATCATTTTTTTCAGACTACACACTCAGAAGATCAAGAAGTCCAGTAAAGATAGAGTTGGATTTTTTTTCATGCTAGATATAGATGTAGAATACAAAAAGGCACTACTGTATTTTACAGGTAGAAAATATGAAAAAAACCTAGCTTTCCTTAGGTAGCTGGTAGCAGAGTGAGAGTATGTATCTAAACCTCACAAATGTTGGTTCAAGCCTCATGTGTAAGCTCCTCTTTTCTTTCATGTGAACAGCATTCCTTTTTGATACTTTCCTTTAAGTTGAATTCCCAGAAATGAACAGATGGAAACCATTAATGGCTTATGAAATACAACATCGTGTTCATAAAACTCTGGGGCAGTTGCTGGTACCTGTCCTACTTGGAAGAAACCAGTAATAAATATGCACTCACACTCTCATACAAATAAGCTTTGGGTCCCAACACTGCCTCAGAGACACTGAATTCAGATAGATTTCCTCTTGCCTTTGAGCCTTATATGAGCCAAATAATTTCATTTTCTTACTGAGATAAGCTAGCTAATCAGGTTTCCTTATCCCTTTGAGCTCTGTGGTTTCTAATTAGCATTATCCCTTTTCTAAGAGCTCTAGAGCATTGGCTCTTTGGAAGAACTGCCTCACTCTGCCTCAAGGTCCTGATGCTAGTACATGGATAGGTGAATGGATATCAGTTTTTTGTTGTTTTGCACCTAACCAACTAGGCAGCTGCCTTCAGCTCTAGCATGGGCACTACCCAGTTCCTCTTGGTTATGCAACTATTGAGTATCAATATTTTTGCTTACCAAATGTTTCCTGCTGTCATATCTAGTGAAAAAATACAGCAAAATGGAGGAAGAAGTTTCACAGAAGCAGTAAAGGATATTGAAACCTTGTTAAATATTCTAGCAGGCCCTCATCCTAAGCATTTCCATGAATTTCATTGTCATCAAAATGCTTAGGGGGACCCTAATGATCACAAAGTACTCAGCTGGACCACCCAGAGCTGCAAATCGGAAAAGAAGCCTCAAGAGCCTCTTGTAGGATTAAAGTTGCTCCACTTTAACATCTTAAAAATATTTTATGAGGGCATTCCCACCATCATCAAGTAATGAAACCTGTCTTTGTAGCTATCCAATCACTTTTAGCATCATGTGCTGCCTGAAAAGTAAGCCAGAAGAAAATATTCACCCTAAGACTGACTTGACAGGACTTTATTTCATAGCAGTAAGACCATTGGAAACCACATCCTAATGATTTATGTATCCTGGTGAAATCTAGTTAATATGCTACCTGCGTATAATATTAGCACTAATTTTTTTGTCCTGCATCCTAAAGAATCATTGCTTGTCTGTCAGGGACTAAATTAACACCTATGCCACTGATAGCATTTTCATGAATTTTGCACTATTAAAGCTTTAATTCAAAGGGAGTATCCAATTTAAAACCTTCTATAAATGAAAAGGGCAGGATGCATTTATTTACTTAAACTCAGTAGGAGAAAGGAGAATTGACCTTACAAAGTAATAAAGATCTAGGAAGGGAGTTGAGGAACTTGTAGTCTGTATACCTGAATATAATTGTTAAAGAAACAAATTAAATTACATCATAGCCATAAAAATACATAGCTATATAAAAAGTCTGTATAAAACTAGACATTTGAATAATAGTATTCTATTTGCCATCATAATTCAAATTGAGTAAAATATGTTTGTTCCAATACTTCTATAATAACATAGCTATTTGTCTGGAAGCATGTACATAAGGTAAATAAACAGTAATAATATAATAGGTACACTATTTTAAAGTCATTGTTAATACATCACTGAAAAATCTTTCCCCAGCATTGGAGTAGAATTCGGTATGATCAAACTATTGTGAAATCTCAAATGCTGGAATTGAGGCTGTAGTGAATATTTGACTCATGGTCAATTAGTATTTTATTTTTTGTGGGGGATGTTGCATGGGAATGTTCATAGTTACAAACTGACAATCTGTCATCTATGTACTTCTTCTGTTAGTGAATCTGTGCAACAAGCTGAAAATGAAGGGCAAAGAGATGACCACATGGCAAAATCATAGATTGTACAAAAGGCAAACATTCTCACTAGTATCTGATGTTTTTAAAATCTTACAGTAATAAGCCTGCATTTTAAGTTTCAGAGTAGGAGTTGCTTTGGCCTGTTTAGAGACTGTCCAAGCCCATTACAGTTGTTTCACTGTTCTAAGAGCAAGAATGTTTAAGGGCATGTTTTGGAGATGCTCACATTAAAACAGAAGTCTTCTTTATGAAGCACTGGAGCTGTACATTTTTATGAGGTGAAGGTTTTCATTGGTCTCAGATAATTTTTAGAGACTCAGAGAAGATAATTTCATCACATGAGAGAATATCTGAATGTAAGAAGACTCCCTTACTGAGAAGAACAAGTTTCAAAGTATAAAAAGGTCGTCATTTTGCCTTACATTCTAAATCCTTCTGTAAATCATAGACAGTGTATCAAAAGTGTCAGAAATGGAATGTTATATGCACAGACACTTATAACGTATGATCACAGCGTACTCTCACATGACCTGGTGTTTTAGCATTCCCTTCTTGATTCCTCATACATCATGATGTAGATTTCCCTATAACAAGCAGTAAAACAGCTTAAACTCATCTTAAAGGCCAATCCAGACACATGCATAATAGCATTCTTCATTTAAAAGAAAGACTTAACAAACTAATTGACAGGACAAAGCATTCAAAGCCTACATACAATCCTTTAGCACATTTAGGAAGATTATGGCTTAATGTACAACTCCTTGGCTTTTCTGAGACATCCTCAGTGCCTTGCAGGAACCTTCCCCCCCTGCACCTGCACCCTAGCTCATTGTGCTTTAAGGAGGGTTATTTTGGCTTGGAGAGAAGAAGACTTTCATGACTTCAAACATGGACATTAGATCAAGTTTTATCTTCTCACATAATCCTGTCTTTGATGTCACCAGACTGAGGCCTCTCAGAACAGAAAGAGAAAGCTGTGAAAAGAGGCCCATTTAATTTATACATGTAAGTGCCGCTCTTCTAATTTACCAGTGTAGCATTTTCATTGTTTTCTGCTTTGCATGGTAAAGGCAGGCTTACACCAGGCAATTATGAATGGCTCTTCCGAACAAATAATTGAAATTCACTAGTTCTGGGATATGGTTAAACAATATCAGGATTGGAGGTGCAAGGTCGAATATATTCCTATTGGCACTGCTGAAGTTACAGGCTACGGTTTTCACTTACCTTGAAGGATGAGTATTTGTAATCACTTGTTTTAACAGCAGCTAATCAGATAAACTGCATGGAACAAAGAGTTAACATGAAAATTATATTTTTCATTTGCCTTCAATCAAGAACAGTTGTCATGAGTTAAAATAACAAATCTTTAGAAGGTGGTATGGAAGACTGCTTTGCAGTATGGAGATTATCTGATGACGATTAATATACAACATTTACAAAACCGTCCTCTTGCAACTGCAGCAAGGAGATAGCCGTAAACCTGGGGATTGACTCTATGTGCAAACACCTCTGTGTGAATAATTCCACCAAGTTATTGGTGGAGCAAGAGTTCTGCAATCAATTATCTTTTCTTTACTTAAAAAAGTTAATGAAACACCTGAGGGATTGTGAGATATTATTTCTGCATAGTTGACCTTGCAATGCCAATAATTTAATCTTTCACAAAAAAACCCTACCCCAAATTATCCACAAAGAAATTATCCACATTATTGTCTAGTGAATTTTGTAATGTAGGAATTTTGTGCTAAAGTTCATCAAAACAGTAGACTTTTGTGCTTATCATAAACAAAGTAAAACTCTCTGTGTGTACATGTGGACAATGGAAGTGTGCTGCAAAAACATAAATCATGACATCAAACACCCTGTCAAGGTGAAAGTTATATATAAAGATTTTTTGTTTGGGGGATTCACTAAATGAATGGATTCACTAAGAGAAACCTGAAGTATCCAAAAGTAAAATCATATGTACTTTCCTTACTCAGAGGTCTTTATACATAGTGATCATTGGCATGAACCAAAATTAGACAATTTGTTCTTTCACTTTCACCAGAATACAACATACAGGATAAAATTTACATTTTTGTTTGTAGCCTTGCCAAAGACATTGTGTCTGTTTCACTAAATACACTTGGTGCAAGGCAAAGCACTACTGACTTGAGCCATTCAAAACTTACAAACTGTCTTCCCCACAACCCACAATTCTTCTTCCTTGCCCTTTGAAAGTATGAACTGCCAAAGTTCAAAGCCCTCCTTTATAAAGAGAAACCTAAATCATATTTCTCTTTAGAACACAATCTGATATGCATCATATTTATAATCTCATTAATTTGAGAAAACAGTTCATAGAGGTACCCATTGCCATTATTGGAATTTTTATAATTCTGCTCCTACTATCATTTCTCACCATTCCAGTAACAAAACTCCAGTTTAATTATGCGTCTAAACACTATGTAGACTAAAGTTACAAACTGACAGTTAATGAGTTTGAATCAGAAAATCTAATTTTTCTGTACAACTTTTTTCTCTCCAGTGCTTGATATCTATTTCATACCATCAGCACAAATGAGTGTTACCCATAGGCTCTCATCCATGACACAATTGCACATTACTTCCCATTTTATGGTGCTTTTTTAGGTTTACTAAAGTTAATTCAAGAGACACATTCTCTGTTTTTTTCTTTCCTGCTTTATAGAGTGAGGTTAACATGAGTTATACTCTAATTTGCATTTATTAGTGGGTTATGGTTCTGATTGCATCATCATGAGAAACATTACTGGCTTCCACAACTACCCTTCTGATCATAAAACAAATATTGAACAATAAGGGAAGTTTAAAAAACTCCCACCAACACCACAAAAAAACCCCAACCAACCAACCCCCCCCAAAACAACAAAAAACCTGTCAAACCGAGGCATGGCTGCCTAAATACAACATAAATTCTGTGCTGAGTTGCTTTCTGCAGTCACTGTGGCTTTAGATGTAAAAATTTATATTGGAGCACTGTTCCATCTGTGCCCATCTACACCACTGATTCTGTGACTTTTGGAACAGAATGTAAAAGAAATTTCTTACAATAGTCAGAATAAATAAAGCTCTAGGCAAAGAAATGCCATAGGTCTGCTGTCATTCCTATTGATATCAGTCCAACTGACTTTGTCAAGGATTGGATCAGTCTTCTGTTTTGGTAAAGAAGTGTAGATCTGCCAGTTGCAAATGGAGAGATGCTGATATATTCTACATTTCTGGCACACAGTCACAGTTGACTAAAGATCAATAATATTTAAGTAGGTTAGCCACTCAGAATAAGGAGTAGAGCTACCCCTTCCTGATAGGTATAGGAAAACTTGAGCATTGGCATTGTACTAGGTCATTAGATTATCCAACATCTTGTTAAGAAAATAATATAAATATTGTGTATAGCGATACAGTTAATTTAATTGTAATTTACAGTATATATGATTTCATGAGAGAATTTGACAAATAACAGAATCAAAAATACTGCTGGTACTGTACTGCTAGTGGCTGGGGATCACTTCAGAATGGTCCAGAAGCTGGTCTCTGGCACACGGTATGGTAGTCCAGGGAATGGAAGACAGGATGGCAGACAGCTTCCTATCTGCTGAATTTTCCTCTGAGCAGGGCAGCGTAACTAGGAACCACTAGTGCCTCCGCAAACTGCCTCCTTCTGCACTTTGGTGGGTGAAACGATCACTTTTTTCTGTGTCTGTCACAGACTCTGGCTGCTAGGAGGTGTTGTTAACAATATGAGAGTCAGGAAATCTTTTGTCTAGTGAGGAAAGGGTTTTGAGCTATAGTCTCTATTCACATAGGAATGGAGCAAAGTCCTGTAAGATGGCAAGGGTTAGGACTGAGGACTTTGCCATGTCCCTACATTTGTCTGGCCTAATTCCTAGCCAACCAAATTTTAGTCATGTAGGGAACAGTTTAGTGCTGTATGAGGCACGGGACAGCTAATTAACAGCATGTTCCAGGAAGATGGAATGTTTCAATTGCCTTAAACAGGAATCAAACCATGTCTCGTGCAGCCTGAGTGAATGCTCTATCACAGAGTTGCTGGAAACCAAGATGCACATCACCTCCAGCAATAGAAAAAGAAACGTAGTTTAACACTCAGTCAACACTGGCTATACTAGCCATCTCATTGAAGGACTTTGATATATCCCATTCTGAAGCAAGTATTTTCTCTTGGGATGTCATACAGATAAAACCAGGACTCTGGATTCTGCTACCTGGCCCAGCCATACATGGTTTTCTGTGAAGCTAATCCTATCAATGTGTATTTATATAATACTGAAATACTTAAGCCTTTTTATACTTTTTATACTCTGCTCCTTTTCTTTCAGAATAAATACAGAGATGCAGAGATAAGTAATGTAAGTAAATGAATAAATATTGAGCAGACAATCTGTGGTCCTGTTTGGGTGAGGGCTTGAATGTTAGGCCACAGTTATCCAGCCTTATTTATTGTTCTCACTTTGTGCTATTTATTTATGAGATAAAAAAATCACCTATGTCCAACTATGAGTATACCAATGAAGCATACAGGAATTACCACTTCTGATAGTTCTGCCAATACAATAAATCTCACATCTGCAGCTGTAGCTGTAGGAGGCACCCTTTAGACACATTCTATCTGTTTACAGCTTAGGTTGGTACTAGACCACTGAGGGTAATCTAGACTTTTCCAGGCATTGATTCCCAGCCTTATAAAGCCATCTGTTTGAGGACAAATATGATACAAATGGTCATTAGTGAAAGTGAATGCAGATCTTTACTTTGATGGCGGCTCATGCTTATCTCACATAATTTTAAGTGGCTAAAGTAAATGTTACCAAGGGTGAATTTGACTCCAGAAAATTATTTCTTGCTGACTTACAATCACCCTTAGGCCTGCGTATTTCTGAATTGTCCATGATTAATACTGGAGTCAGAATTTTTTTATATAACCTATTCTAAACTAGAAATCTTACATCTTTAAAGCAGAATAAATGTGCATGCCTTAATGATGCTTGTTTATCTTTTGAAAATGCTTCTTAGCATAATATTCCTCATATTTCCATAAAAGTAGAGTGATGATGATGTGATTACATAGTTAAGTTACTTTGTCATTAAAATGATTCTGTGAATAGGATGAATAATGACAACTGGAGACCTTGATCTGAAGAGTCTGTTACCTACATACAGAGATCAGAAGGGGAATAATAGCTAAATTGCATAGTGTTTATACAAATGAGAGAAGGAACAGAGGAAGAAAGGGAGGGAGGAAGGGAGAAAGGAAGGAAGGAAGGAAGGAAGGAAGGAAGGAAGGAAGGAAGGAAGGAAGGAAGGAAGGAAGAAAGGAAGGAAGGA
>JAOXXN010000364.1:30538187-30550068 GCA_026770055.1 Myrmophylax atrothorax
AGAGAAAGAGAAAGAGAAAGAGAAAGAGAAAGAGAAAGAGAAAGAGAAAGAGAAAGAAAGAAGAAAGAAAGAATTTGGAAGGAATTCAGAAGGAAGGAAGGAAGGAAGGAAGGAAGAAAGGAAGGAAGGAAGGAAGGAAGGAAGGAAAAGAAAGAAAGAAAAGAAAGAAAGAAAAGAAAGAAAAGAAAGAAACATTGGTCAAACCTATGCTGTCCCCATGGGATTCACTGCTGGGATAGTCACAGGAGTACAATCAGGCCTTCAACAGTCTTAGATTAGTGCCCATTTTAAGTAAGATAACATCATAAATATGATAGAGGGTGCTTTTGAGAAGGGCAGACTCATGAGGTCAGCAGTGGAGACTGCTGAAAGACATAACGTTTATGTACATCATATGCTTTTAAACACATGACCCCAAATACCTATGGGAAATAATAATGAAAATGCAGTCTTTCAAATCTTTCACTCATACAGACCACATTGATTTCACAGATGTATACATTGATGAGATATCCTTGTCTCTAGTTATACTAGGGATTTGAAGTAGAATTACATTGTTTTCAAATGGTCAGGCAAATTAAAACTCTTCACTTTTAGGAAAAAAACCACACAAGAGTGAATGATTTGAGGAAATTCAGGAGATTTTGGCCCCAAACACAGCTGAGTCAAGTTGAACTCAATTCACAATGTTTTGGTGTTGAAGAGCATATTACAAAACCCATGAAGAACCACATAAATATTTATGACTGGAAAAAATTCTCCCTGTGTAGGTAAATTTAGGTAAAGTAGTTTTCAGTTGAATAGGTTATTTCTCAAACACTGATCAAAAGGGCATTCTGGTTAAAATGAAAGGATTGTATCTATTCATAGTTTTCATTGTGGTGACATTTAAAAATGATTAGAAGTTACAGGAAATTGAAGCTGCAGATCCCTTCTGTTACAGTTAGAATCTAGCTCTTTCAAGGGTTCTAGAAGACTGTATTTTTTATTTTCATATTACTGTTTGCAGATGTTAATGTGTGAGAATTAGTTGAAAATGTTTCATTATAGTGTTTCCAAATTGTTCCATATGTTCTCAGTTGACTCAAATTTCAACAAAATTTTCTGTAAGCATCTCAGATATGAGGAACACGTAAGGAATGGCCATCAATGAAGAAGCTGGTTTAGAGGTTTTATCCAGTGTCATCTCAGATGCTTCAGCAAAGAGAATAGGATGGAATCTCTCATACAAGTCTTCCCTCACCTAGAAACCACCTCTTTTCCTCCTGAAGATCTGCCTAGTTCCTGCCTCACTTCTACAGCTATTGAGGATGAGATATTTAACAAGTCAAAGTGTTACCATATAGTCCTGACTAATTTATGGGATGTGCTATTAGTGCAGTGTATGAAAAGAAATACATTTTTAAAAGAATGCTATTGGGATAACATTGGCATTTTCAGAAACTTTAATCAGGAATCAACTCTACTCCAATAAACATTATATTAAATTCATTAAGAGAGATAAAACATCATATTCTACCTGAGGTCACATTCTTAGAAATAGCAAAACAATTTGTTTTGGAACTCTTAAAGACAAAACAAAGCTTTGTGTGAGCACCAGAAGCACTAAAGCTGGGGCTCTACAGATTTGTGTCCTACATTCTTAGGAGCCCATGACTCTCATATCTGCAGTCAGTTTTTCCTTCAGTTACCACAAACCATTCAGTTCTCTCAGTTTCAGTCATTGTGAATGTTGAAGAAATGTCATTCTTTTGAGACCTATAATTCTCTGGAAGGGTGGAGGCTTGGCTGAAATTAGACAAGGTACTCAAAAAAAAGGGAAGAAGAATTACAGATGGAGAGTCTGACCACACACAATTTTTAGATATTTTGTTAACAAAATCAGAGAATAAAATAATAATATTAATGTAACCAGCCAAAGACAGCACGAGAACAATTTCAGACTGAACTATTAGTGTGGACAAGACTTAACTGATTCCATATATGATCAAATACTGGAAATTGTGGGCCAGTGATTACTGACAGGCCCTTAGAAACACAAACTAACTAAAACATACTCCCCATTCATAAATTTGTGGACTTAGAGAACAAAACATTGATTACAGCTGAAGTACAATTTGCACTGATGTTTATGAGATCTTTGGCTAAATAAAATGGGTTTAAATTACACAGTCTAGAGAATCTTACTTGGAGTAAATCGTAGAGACTAAGATAGTAATTCTCCTTATTTAACTGCTATAAAATAGAAGTTACTGCATTTCAAAATAAAAGAGTAATAAAGATCTTGAGATATTACAAGAAGTTGTATAACATACCACAAATAAATTTATTTCTTTTAAATACTGTAAGGTTGATATTAGTTCTTACAAAAACTGATAATTATGAATGTGAAAATGAATAAAATATAAGGTCATCAGCAGCTTACCCTATTTTATAAACTTTGATTATGTAATAGGATTTGCATTTGTTTCTCAGATATGATTGGAGATAGAATTCAAGATAAGGTATTAATCATAATTAAACTGACTAAACCAGGGCTATGCTGGCAAATTCTTAACGACAACAAAGAATGCTTAGCCATAATGACCTGCTTCATTCATTAATTTCCTCATTAAGAGGGCCTCCACTTAATAAGTTCAGTAAAAAGTTGATATAATATTGTATTTGTAGTGTCTTTTTATCAATTTCCACTTCAGTGGTATATTATTTGGAAAATGAAATAAATAATTTAAAACATATAATTGCTTGTATATATTCATATAGTAATCCCCTAAGCAATGCTGTGTTTATAAGTTGTCAGTATGCATAGTAATTCGTCATACTCACCAATCTCATGTTCATTTATTTACTACTAGCCATTGAGAAGCAGATTAAAAGGACATGCTGCCCCTTCTTTGAAAGTTTTAATAAGGTCAAGTAGGACAAACAATATATTCCAATTGAATCCTGTTGTTTGCCAGGACTTGAAAATTACTCATTACTGTTCCAAGTGACTTAATATGTTTGTATGCATGATTATTTATGAATACAAGTTAAGTGCCATATAAAATAACACTTTCTCATTTCAATATTAAAATGTATTAATTGTTCAGTATGTACAGGTTCATATGAACTTGTTGAATACCATCAATTTACTGAAATGTGTATAATATTGATAAAACTTGTGTAGAATAAACAAACAATGAACTAAAAATATGTCTTTCTTCTCCTAGTGCTTCTCCTCTTCCTTCCTTCTCACCACCAAACCAGACCCTCATAGATACCTATATCACTACTACCCAGAGAATTTAGTAACTAAGCTTGTTTTCCAAAATAATAGCAGCACACACACATTGCACATAAGCAAGGAAAAAACCACATTGTTCCTGCTTTTCCCAGAAACTATCAGAATCAAAGAATCATTGGGGCAGAAAAGGACTTCTTGAGATCACCTAGTGGAACCTGCTGCTCAAGTACAGTCACCTAGAGCTGGTTGTCCAGGACTGTGTTCAGTTGTATTTTGAATATCTCCACAGAAGAAAACTCCACAGCCTCTCAGGGCAACCTCTGCCAGTGTTTGGCCGTGCAAACAAGATTTTTATGTTCAGAAGAAATGTCATTTTTTTTAATTTGTGCCCATCCTCTTGTTCTGTCAGTGAGCACAAGTAAGAAGCCCCTAGCTCTCTCTTCTTCATTCCCTCCCGTAAGGCATTTACACACGTGTTTAAAATCTCCCTGAGTCATCTCACCAGGCTGGCCAGTCCTAGCTCTCTCAGTCTTTCCTCATATGAAAGGTGCTCCAGTCCCTCTATGACCTTCGAAGCCGTGCACTAGACTCATTCCAGGAAGTCCATATCTTCTCTTAGTTGGGGAGCCCAGCTTTGCACCCAGAACTTCAGTTATCTCACCTGTGCTGAGAAGAAGGGTGACCTCACTCAATCTGCTGGCAGCACTCCACATATCACAGCTCTAGAGGCTATGTGACAATGGTCCACCATCCCTCAGGTCTTCTTCTGCAAAGATGCTTTCCAGTTGAGCAACCCCCAGAATGTACTGGTGCATGGGGTGCATTCCTCCCACAAAGGGTAAATCTTCTGCACTTCATGAGATTATTCCCAGCCCAATTCTCCATCATGGCAAGGTCCCTCTGGTGTATCTGTTATTCCTCCCAGTTTTGCATCCTCTACAAACTTGCTGAGGGTGCACTCTGTCTCAGTGTCCAGGCCATTGCTGACATGTTAAACAGAACTGGCCCCAGAATGGCTGACTGACATAAACCACCAATGATCACAATCCTTTGGGCCTGGTCATTTGCCTAGTTTTCAATCCATCTCACTGTCTGCTTAACTAGCCAGTACTTTGTCATCTTGTTTATGAGGATGCCACAAGGGATACTGTCAAATGCCTTTCTAAAGTTGACGCAAACAACCTTCACTGCTCTCACCTTGTCCACCAAAATAGTCACCTCATTGCAGAAAGCTCTTGGGTTTCATTGGAAGTTGAAAGGGTAACCAGGAAATGAGGAAACCTTCTGCTGCTTTTTGCAATAGCAGCCGAAAAAACCTTTAAGCAAAACACCAGTGTTATTATGATCCTTGCATATGTCCTTTGTTTACAGTTTCTGTGTCTAAGCCTATGGAAGAAAAACTTAGGATACAATTGCAAAACTGTATAATTTAAATGATTCTTTCAAAAGATAAGGTGTCCCTCTGATGCCTAAAATGGAAGAAAAGAACTTTTGAGACAATATTAGTATAGATAAAATAGAGAGCAGGTCTTTAATTTAAGTGCTTTAAGGTACACTGAATACATAAGTGCACAGGATAAGGTTCCTACAAATTTATAACACTAATTAATTATCATATCTAATGGATAAACGCAATTCGAGAATCATATGCCCCCAGAACCCCCACTCAGATCTGCCCCTTGGCACACCTTCTGAAAGTGAGTTGGAGGTCTCAGGACCCCTTTCTTCTTCACCATCATCATCTTCGCATCACATCCCTTCTTTGGAGCTTCTCCAAGGTTTCTGGGCCTTCTGTTGCTTTGGCTACAATGATATCTTACTATGTCCTTCTAGGTACTTGTCCCAAGCAAGATGTACTTGCTAAAATCTTTTTCCATGAGAAGAACATTAAACAAAATTTCAATAATGTTGAGAATTTAATACAAGACAGGAGAAAGGGTGTTTAGTCACCTAACATCTATTTTAGTGTTAGAAACAATACAGCTATATTATTAAAAATCTATATGCTACAAATCTTAAGAATCTTAAGGCATCACATCAATGAATTCTCTCTGTAAATATAAAATCTAGGCTTAATCCCACATGTTCAATGAAATATGATTCTAGTGTACACTGTAATGTGAAGAAAATTTATCTCCTGGACTCCTTCAAGACCTTCCTGACCAGCCCTCTTGCTGGTCATTAATGATGAACCATTAATTAGTAAAAGGGCTAACTGCAATTTTCTTTTTGCCAAAAGTCCCACTGCTGGAAAGGATGCCTTTCTGGGAACTGAAGAGGAAGGTGGTGTACACCTAGGAGCTTCCTGAGAGTGGAAAATGCTATAAAGCAGTGGATGTTAAGTAGTTAGTGGAGTAAAAGAAAAATCTGTTGAACTGATGTTGGAATCTGAAATGCCTTTATGAGTATTACTTACATTGTACCTGTGAAGAGTGAAGGGAAGGGACTTCTATGCCAGCGCAGCCTCTGATGAATGAACCTTCATGCACCCAGTGACATTCATACTTTACACAACATTTAGGAATAGCAATACATATTAATTCCGTATGAAAGTCCTTATGACCTGCATTAAGCAACTCTTTACAACTTCCTGTATTTCTTTCTGAGAATAGTAGATGTAGACATGAAACAAATAAACACAACAATGTTTATAATGTGAGGTTTTTCTATTAAAAGAAGAGTAAGTCTCAAAACATCTTCTCAGAAATTACTGGGTTTGTTGCCCTGAAGATAACTTACCAATTTTAACTGCTTGTCCAAGAAGTGATTTTGCTGAGATTCCCACCCCAAATCTGTTTTAATTACATTTATATAAAAGAAAGATGAATTCAGCAAACTGATTCTACATATTCAACAGACAACTACTCACAGCTTCTCCAGATATACAATAACAACATAGTCCTCCAGTTACAAATAAAAACACAGAGATTATAAATGTTTGAGGGTTTTTTCTCTAAATTGGAGGTAACTGCAAAAAGATGCTAAGATAATAAATCTACCAAATAAACATATTCTCCTGGCACTCAGCAGGGGCCAGCTTGGGATCATTTATCTCCAGTTCATTATCTTGTCTGCGTTATTCAGCAGCCTAGTTCATGCTCAATGGGCTTCAAACAACTTTTAACAGCGGAAGTCTTCTTCAGTTTTGATTCACTCTCTCACTTCATAATACAAATCTGAAAGTTGTTCAAATTGCTATGGTGAATTAATGTCATTAATGCCATAATTGAGTGTTCCTTATTCATAAGGTACTGTGAATGTTTAGCTCAGAATTATCTAGCATACATGGCAAGTTTCCATTTAAGTACTGTTAGATTCAGTGTCATACATGGATAACATTTCTTAATTCAAAAGGCTTGTGCTGCATCCTTTCTCTCTCTCTCTATCCCTCTCCCTCGCTCTCTCTGTGTATATATATATCTATGTATGCACACTTGTGGAATTGTCTTAAAATTATAAAATATATATTATTTTATCAATATTTATTTTTATATACAAAGATCCACAAAACATATTGAAATAAAACTCTAAACAACTAAATATTTATTTCCATAGTTTTGGGGTTTGTGGTTATTTTAATGCAATAGTCCTTAAAAATGCACAGAATTATGTATTCCTGAAACATGACTGGGACAAGGGTGTCAAGGTCTAAGGGTGTCAAAGGTATTTGCAATACTGTTTATTGGGTTTGCATGACAAGAGTTTGACAGCAGGGGGCTGCATAGGTGGCTTGTGTGAGAAGGTGCCAGAATGTTCTTCCATGTTCCACAGACCCAGTGCCACCAAGCTCCAAGGTAGACCTGCCTCTGGCCAAGGCTGAGCACACCATCAATGATTGTAGTGCCTCTGGGATGACTTCTTTTAGAACGGATTCACAAAAAACCCCTGCTACATGAAAAGCAGCCGAAAGAGAGGAGTGAGAATGTGAGAGAAACAGACTTGCAGACGTCTAGGTCAGTGAAGAAGGAGAGAAAGGAAGTCCTCTCGGAGCCAGAGCTGAGGTTCCCCTGCAGCCTGCAGGGAAGACCATAGTGAAGCAAGCTTTCCTCCTGCAGTTCATGGAGGTCTATGGTGGAGCAGAGATCTATCAATAGCCCATTGAGTGTCCCATGATGGAGCAGCTGGATGTCTGAAGGAGGCTGTGAGGCCATGGGAAGCCTGTACTGAAAGGTTCCTGGCAGGACCTGTGGCCTTGTGGGTACAGGAGCAGATTTTCTGGAAGGACTTATGACCCCCTGGGGGACCCACACTGGAGCAGCCGGTTGCTGAAGGGACACACACTGGAGCAGTTCATGAAGAACTGCAGCCCACGGGAAGAAGAAGGACTCATGTTGGAGAATTATTTGGAGGACTGTCTCCTGGGGGAGAGACTCCATGTTGGAGCAGAGAAGGAGCGTGAGGAGGAAAGAGCAGCAGAGAGTGTGTAATGAGCCTAGGCAGAGGGTGCACAACCCCCATCATTGTAATTCCAGAATTTGGGGGTGTTGTGGGGTTTTTGGTTGGTTGGTTGGTTTTGGTTTGGTTGGGGTTTTGGTGGGTGTTCCCCCTCAGGAAATGCAACAACATACATTCTTGCATTTGAAACAGCTGGCATCCACATAAAAGAAACTCATGCTTAAATACTTCCAAAGTAAATACATAACATTCCTTGCATGCAGCACTAAAGTTGTATCAGGAAAAAACCAAAACCAAAACCAAAACCAAACCAAACTACAAATTCAAGGTTTTAAAATTATATTTATTTGTGACAGGTCTTAAGATAGACAAGAATTGTGTCAGACAACAAACATGCCTCTCCACACTGTTTGGCAGTTCTATCTGTTGCCAGAACGTGCTGCAATCTGACTCTTGTTGGATACCATTTGATAGGTACAAAAAACCAGTAGAGATTACAAATGTTCTGTAAGTCAAACAGCCACGCATACTACATTGGAAGACCATACACCAGTGTAAATAAAGCCTTTCTTTTCTCTATCAGCTTAGATTATACAGTAAGAGAACAGCTGAAACTTGGGAAAATTGAAGGGGTATTAAATATATTTATCTATGTTAGATTTATTACATGCTTATCACTGCATGCTAATTTGAAAGGTTTCACCAATGAGGACGAGCACATTCTGCAGTCCAAAAACCATGCCAGCAAATGTATTTCAACACCAATTGATGCCTAGTTCATTGACTAGAGTTTATAATGGAATATAGAACATAACAAAATTTGTTTGTAAAAAAGTGATTGCAGGAACTGTTGAGAATGCATGTAAACACAGAACCGGGGTAAAAAATTATTACATGGAAGATGTAATAAAAGTAGCTGAGGGATCCAGCAAATGCTAATTATTTCATAGTATCAAATTTTCGTAACTAAACAACAACCAAGCACCTTAAAATAGTACTGGGATAACAGTGCTGACAAGTCTGAGAAATGAAAGGGATGTGAAAAAGGAGGGATTTGCAAAGAATTAGGTCCTTACCCTCTTTGATTACAAATTTACCATCAGTGTAACTTCTCTGTCATTCAGTAGTCTGACCACACCATGATCCTCCTGCAAAATTAATAGCTGAACCTTCCACTTCCATTTCCTTGCTAAAGACACATGAAAATGAATGAAATAAAGTAGTCAAAAGAATTTTACTTTCGGAAAGTAAGAAGAGTCATAATATTGTTTTTAACTTGGTCTCACATCTACCAATTACTGCAATTTTTAAGCTGTGCACTGGTACAGTACTCGCTTGCTTTTGAAATTTTTACTCTTTAATAGCATACAAAGATGAAAAAACACCAACAAGATGAACAAAGAAAGATACTTTAAGGAGACTCAAAGAGAGTGGAGGAAAACCTTGGTCAGCCTGTAGCTGTGTAAAGATGTAAATTTTTTTCTACAGTAAGTGCAACTGACTGATGGCTTCCAACAGAGTTTTGTCAAGATGTGGGCAACCAAAATGTATTTAAAATGAAAAACGTATGTTATCAAAGAGATGAAAAAAAATAGGGCTAGGCTTTAAAATACATTTGGGCTGCAGACCTGAGAATTCTTCTTGCATTTGGTGCGCTGGGAAAAAAAGAGAAGCTAAAAATGTGAATGTACATATAGTACTGTTTCTTAAAATGTACCTCCTCATTGAGATAAATTCGGTGTCAAGAATATACAGGAGTTTTATTACTGGCCAAAGGGGCTCCCTAGGGTTTTGGCATTTTTTAGGCTCCATGAAGATAAAAATCTTTTACAGTCTTTTCTAGTAGTGCAGGTAGAGATGGTAAATTTATTTCAATGTGACTGACATACACTTAATGGAACATCAGCATCTTAAAACATTTCTAAAATTTATTTTCAAATATATATTAATCTCAGGTGTTAATGCACATTTACTGAGTAGATGTCTTCATAACACAAAAACTGTGAAGCATTGGCTTATATCATTATTCCCCTATCAATTTAAGTAATCCAGAAAGAAATAGTGGCTTTACACTCCACTGTGTACTAAGAATTAATTTTAATGGGACTAGGAAAGACTGTGTAAGAGAGTACTAATGGTAATGATAGATAAGGTAAACCAAAAGTAGAAGAGACAAAAGCTATGAACTATTACTAGACATGAAAATTCATCATTCATATAGTTAACAAATCAATCCAGATGTTCTCATGCTTCACTGATTTGAATTTATTATGTGGGATTTTTTTTGTTAGAAACAATACACCTTCAAAATCAAGGTCCACTCAATTTTTTTCATTTCTGTAATTTTGCAGAGTTGCTCAGGAGCAAATACAACAGAACTAGTGTAGCTGTGGTATTTGTTGACTGACACATGTTCTTCTTTCAAAAGTTTCATAGGCAGAGATCAGAGAGACCCTGTCAGCTGTAAAGAGATGAATGCAATCACACAAAGAGTTATCAGCTTTATGAACTGAGGAGTCTTGACACTACTTGACACTAATTCTCAATGACCAGTCTCTGGTTCCTCCCATTTGTTGGAAAGCACTACAAAATATCCCAAGTAAATGAGGGGATTTTATGAAGCCACTGTGGTGCAAACAGCATGCTTCACTCTTCAAAGAAATTAAGTTAGACAACAAAGCACTAAATGCAAATTTATATTTGACAATATCCACAGGCTTTTGAAAATGCACCTTTCCACTCTTTTAGTTGTTTAGTTTTGAAGAAACTACTCAGTGTTTTCATGCAATAATGAAGAATATTGTAATTAATTTTGAATAAAGGACATTTAACTTATGACTATTGCCTGTAGCAGATGACTAAAAGTGTTAATAGTCCTCTTTCATATTTCTTATAGTTATGACTCCAAGTAGATTTGTTTGAAGGATAAGTTCAATTGTCTATAACATGTTCATAGAATGGTTTGGGTTGGATGGGACCTTCAAAGATCATCTATTTCCAAACCATATGCAATGGGCAGGGATATGTTCCATTAGACCAGGTTGCTTACAGCCACCCATCCAAACTGGTCATGAACACTTCCAGGGATGGGGCATTCACAGCTTCTCTGAGCACCTTGTTCCACTGTCTTACCACCTTCATAGTAAAGAATTTTTTCCTAATGGCTAATCTAAACCTATCCTACTTCAGCTCAGAGCCATTCCCCCTTGTCCAACCACTACATGAAGAGTGTCCAACCACTTATGAAGAGTCCCTCTCCAGCTCTTCTTGTATATCCCAGTCAGGTCCTCTAAGGATGCTATAAGGTGTCCCTGGACTCTTCTCTTCTCCAGGTTGAACAACATCAACTATCTCAGCTTGTCTTCATGGGAGAGGTGTTACAGCCCTGTGATTAGCTTAATGATTCTTCTCTGGAATTGTTCCAACAGCCCTGTGATATTCTTATGTTGAAATCCCACAGCTGGATGGAGATATTTAAGGTAGAGTCTCATAAGAGCAGTGTGAATGGGCAGAATAAACTCTCTTACTCTGCTGCTCATGTTTCTTTCGATGCAGCCCAGAATTTGGTTGGTTTTCTGGGCTGCAAGTGCACACATTTCTGGCTCATGTTGAGCTTTTTCTCCACGAACATCCCCAAGTCTTTCTCTTTCAGGACTGCTCTCAATGCATTTTCCACCTAGCCTGCAGTTGTACTTGGGATTGCACCAACTCAGGTTTACTTTGTTGAACTTCAAGAGATTTGCATGGACCCACCTCTCATGCCTGACAAGGTCCCTCCGGCTAGCATCCCTTCCCTTCAGCATGTTGACCACACCACACAGCTTGGTATTGGCAAACTTGCTGAGGGTGCACTCAATCAGACTGTGAATGTTACCAAAAAAGATGTTAAACTATGCCAGTCATAAGACATATTCTTGAAGAACATATTCTTAGATCTGCATATTTATTTGGGGCATTTTGTATGCATTTATTTTATAATCATAGTTATAGCATTGTTATAATAGGAAACTAGAGAAGTTTCTCAAAGATTCACCAATCACTCAATGAATGAGGGAATCAAACCAATTGATTCAATTGATCAAAGTGATTAACTGAAGTAGCAGAAAAATAATGTGTAATTACTTCCTGTCTAAATTTGATTTCTACCTAACTTGTCTCTAAACCAGAAAGGTGTTTAGAATCGTGTTGGAGATGGGGTATACATGGACATGGAGGAGTGGAAAAGGAAAAGAGAACAAGAAACGGACTTTAATGTGTGGA
>JAOXXN010000364.1:30555199-30569959 GCA_026770055.1 Myrmophylax atrothorax
GTGTCTACAAGACACCATCGTACATACTTAGGACTCCTGAGGGGATTTACAGGTATGGAAATAACACTGGTGAATTTATATCACTACGTGCCATGGATTCCTTTTTGCGCTCGTTACAACCAGAAGTTAACGATTTATTTGTTTTAAGCTTAGTTTTGGTTAATCTGATGGCTTGGATGGACCTGTTTATTACACAAGGCGCCACTATAAAGCGTTTTGTGGTTCTTATAAGCACTTTAGGGACGTATAATTCACTATTAATTATTTCCTGGCTACCAGTGTTAGGTTTTTTGCAACTACCCTACCTAGACAGCTTTTATGAGTACAGCTTAAAACTCTTCAGGTACTCTAACACAACTACTCTGGCTTCTTGGGTAAGAGCCGATTGGATGTTCTACTCCTCACATCCAGCCCTCTTCCTCAGCACATACCTTGGTCATGGTTTACTAATTGATTACTTTGAGAAGAAGCGAAGACGCAATAACAACGCCGATGAAGTTAATGCTAATAATCTGGAGTGGCTGTCGAGTCTGTGGGACTGGTACACCAGCTACTTGTTTCATCCTATTGCTTCTTTTCAACACTTTCCTTTTGACTCAGATTGGGATGAAGACCCGGATTTGTTCTTGGAGCGGTTGGCCTTCCCCGATCTCTGGCTTCACCCTCTGATACCAACCGATTACATAAAAAACTTACCAATGTGGAGGTTTAAATGCCTCAGTGCCCATTCTGATGAGGAGATGCTGGAAACCTTTCCAGACAGCGAGAGTGACTCTGACAGTGAGAACAAAGAGGTGTTCAGCAGCGACAAAGAAGCCTCAGAGGACGATGAGCTGAGCACGTGTCACAGGTGCAGCGAAGGAGCGCGTCGGTGCGGCGCCGAGCCCTGTCCGTGTGCCAACAAATACTGTCATCACGAGCCATGCGAGCGGAAAGCGAGGTCCTACGGCTCGTACAGCTCCGCAGGTGACATGGAGCCAGACTGGTCAGCCTGGCCCGCAGAGATGTTGCACTGTACTGAGTGTGTGGTGTGTCTGGAGAATTTCGCGCGCGGCTGCCTCCTCATGGGGCTGCCGTGCGGCCACGTGTTCCACCAGAATTGCATCGTGATGTGGCTGGCCGGAGGCCGGCACTGCTGCCCCGTCTGCAGGTGGCCTTCCTACAAAAAGAAGCAGCCATACACACACCCGCAGCCTTTGTCCAGTGACCCCCCATCTTAGCTGTGTGCCCACGTCCTTCGTAAGCTTTCGGGGTATTACTGCTTGCCTTTTAAATGTTAGTCACTTAAGAGATTACGTGGTTTTGAAGTTTTAGTTTAAATGTTAGTGCAGTGAACTGAAATATACATGATGCTAAGGTTAACGACAGAATCATTTGGTTGCCTTGTATGTTGAACTGAATGCAAACTTACCGTACAATAACTTGTTCTTTTCAACATCTGGAAACTTGCTGTTTTTGTAAGCACAAAAATCAAGCCTACAACAGAAGTGTATTCCAGCAAACGTTTACAGGTTAGGATGTGGGTGAAATCAAAATTCTAATCAGAGACAATTGCTTAATTTAAGTGTTTCTTATTTTAGAGTCTGTTCAGCACATCTTTGTTGAATAATGTATGTTGTAAGACAGTACCATTTTAAAAGAAATCAGTGAAATAAATTATTTTAAAAGGAGATTTGTAATGTTAATTGTTTTGATAAATATTTTGTGTGTATGGTTACGGATGTCTTGCTGGCCTGATTTATCTGTGAAGACAATAAAAATATAACACAACTTCTGTGACTGATAAATCATCTCCTAGTGATGTAGGAATCCATTGCTTCATGGTTAGCCACTGGCCAAGCAGAAGGCAATGGTGTTTCACTGGGAACTACTTTCTTCATAAGTCTGCTATGTTGAGGTACTTCTCTGACCAGTGGTTTTCCAGTTGATTACAAGCTGCTTTTCCAGATGGAGAAATCTTCTACCAGCTGTCTCTCCAGCACCTTCATTTTCAGATTTGTAGGAAGCCTTTGGGGCAATGCCTCTACAGCCTCAAAGTAAACTGTCCTGAAGGAGCAGAATATTGTCATGCAGTGACAAAAGTGGTGGCTTGTAAAGGTAAAAATTTCCAGACTCCAAATGTGCTGGTATTCTGAAGTAATTCCTGATTTCTTTGATAGTTCTTCAATGCCATAAAAAAATGGAGTCTGTTGTTTTCTTTATATTGCAGTGTGAAACTATGGGTTCAAGTTGTACCTTTCAAAAATCATCTGTCTGAAAAGAACAGGAAATGTTGGTTGGAAAGAAAAAGGTGTGGAGGGGAAGAGCAGAAGATGATATAAGTAGAGAAAAGGCCAAACTAGAAAGGTGTTTTCAGTTGTCTCGTTTTATTTCTTTCCTAGATCTTGTCCATGTGGTATGAAAGGACGATAATGAAATAAAGATGGTAATAGGAAATAGCACAGGTCCCTCCTGCAGTTACAATCCATCTCTTGGTGCAGTTGGGAGGCTGATGTTCACAATGCTGCTGGCCTTGTCTTATCTGTCTAGGGTACCTGGGCATTTGTGTTTTTATTAACGAATGTTCCATAGCTCCTATCACCGTGTGTGTTCCCAAGAGGATATTCATGTAATTATCAGAAGAGCTGTTTTTAATTGTCAGTCGTTTTTCCTCTCTCGTTTCCTTTTTCCCACGGCAGCACCGAAGCAGCAGGGAGGTGGAAGGGGCATGATATCAGCAACTCTCCTGTGGTCCAGAAAGTCATTTTTATTCCAGTTGAGAGCTGCCAGTACATGCCCTGTCTCTGTCATTACAGCCTTGGCAGAGCAGCAGAGAGGCATAATGAGGGCAAAGACCATTTCTGCTTCCAATCTGTGCGGCAGCATATGTGCTTGTCATGAGTAGCTGAAATCCACATTGTTTCTGGACTGTCTTGAAACCTGCACTGAAATGAGGCCTTGCCAGGGGAGGGGGGGAAGTTCTGTGAGTATAAATAATACTGGATGTACACACTCGAGTCATAGAAACGAGTGCCGATGTACACACTGGAGTCACAGAATCATAGAATCAATTGGGTTGGAAGAGACCTCTGATATCATCAAGTCCAACCCTTAATCCAACCCCACTTTGATTGTTAGATCATGGCACTCAGTGCCATGTTCAGTCTCACCTGAAAAACCTCCAGGGTCGGAGAATCCACCCCCTCCGTGAGCAGGCCATTCCAATGCCTGACCACGCTCTCTGTAAAGAACTTCTTCGTGATATCCAACCTAAACCTCCCCTGGCAGAGCTTAAGCCCATGCCCTCTTGTCCTACTGCTGGTTGCCTGGGAGAAGAGACCTGGCTACAACCTCCTTTCAGGTAGCTGTAGAGAGCGATGAGGTCACCCGTGAGCTTCCTCTTCTCCAGAGTAAACAACCCCAGCTCCCTCAGCTTCTCCCCATAGGACTTGTGCTCTAGTCCCTTCACCAGCCTCATTGCTCTTCTCTGGACCTGCTCCAATACCTCAATATCTTTCCTGAACTGAGGGGCCCAGAACTGAACACAATACTCAAGGTGTAGCCTCACCAACGCAGAGTACAGGGGAAGGATCGCTTCCCTGGTCCTGCTGGTCACGCTATTTTTGATACAGGACAGGATTCCATTGGCCTTCTTGGCCACCTGGGCACATTGCTGGATCATATTCAGCCTCCTGCCAATCCAAACCCCAAAGTCTCTTTCCACCTGATGGTTCTCCAGCCACTCTGTGCCCAGCCTGTAGCGCTGCATGGGGTTGTTGTGGCCAAAGTGCAGGACCCAGCACGTGGCCTTATTGAACTTCATCCCATTGGAATCAGCCCATCTCTACAGCCTACCTAGGTCCCTCTGCAGAGCCCTCCTGCCTTCCAGCAGGTTGACACTCGATCCCAACTTGGTGTCATCAGCAAATTTGCTGATGATGGACTCAATCCCCTCATCTAAATCATCAAGAAAGATGTTAAACAGGACTGGACCCAACACAGACCCCTGGGGAACACCACTAGTGACCATGTCGGTCTGAGTTCAAGAAGCATTTGGACAGTACTCTCAGGCACATGATGTGATTCTTGGGGTGTCCTGTGTTGGGCCAGCAATTGGACTTTATGATTATAATGGATCTGTTTCAACTCAGCATATTCTGATACTATGATTTGGCTTAACACTGTTAAGTCACTTCACTTTCATGTGCAGAGGTCTACTAATTGCCACAGAAATTTACAAAACTACTGCTATCCACTTGTCTAAGCCTCTATGATTTACCCATTGTGATGGAAGAAATTCCCTAAAGTAGAAGTTGTTTAAATGTATTTCACTGGGAAGGTTCTGAATCACAGCAGAACTTGCTGCCTAAAGGAAGCCGCCTACCTTTGGCCAACTTACTTAAATTGTAAAACTCCATTGTGCAAATAAGTACCTGCCCTAGTACTTCAGTTCAGTTCCTATGCATCTCTTCCTTGTTACTACCCTTCTCCACATAATGCATGGCCAGCTTGTTTCCATGTCTTGAGGAGGAGGACTTCAACAGGCATCCAGGCATGTAGATATTAGACGCAAAAATTCTAGCTCAGCAGCTTCAGGTGCCTAAGACAAGATAAACCTTAGACATTTTTAAAGACTTATTCTTCTGAGTACAGAGGACTGCCCAGTGGAAGTAAAACTGAGAAGAGGTGTCAAAGAAGTTTCTCTGCTCTAGGTAACCTGTAGTATTCGTGTGTTACAGCAGTAAAAATAACTGTGTTTCTCTGGGAAGGAACCCAGAACAAAGACAGCCCTGGGCATTCATACTCTTATAAACTATGCACCCATTGTTTCCGCTTTCTTCACACAACCTTTGGACTAATGATAATCTTTGGTCTGAGGTCCTCTTTGTTCCCTATTTGATTCTTTATCTGTCTCCTGGAGGATTGTTATTTGTTTCTTATTGGCATGAGTTGCTTTTGTTGAAAGTCATGGTTATTTTCCAGTTTGCACTGGACTCAGCATAACTAAGCAATGGTTAAAGTTAAGTGGGAATTTGCACCTTGTGGTCTAAGGCTTCAGCAAATTTATCTAGTCATGCTAGGCAAAACTACTCAGACAAAAGGATACAGCTGAAAAAGTTCAGCTACCTAAAACTTCACAAAGTAGATGATCATTATTTGAGTTCTAGTCCTCAAAACACACATTTTCTCTCATTGAAAAAAAATCCTCAGTTTCAGGGTTCTGTAGATAAATAAATTCAATACTGTGTGAGGAAAATAACTGAAGAAATTGCTAGACAGGATTCTACATCATAGTGTCGGGAGAAACTGAGAAGCAACATAAAAATATCTGTTGTGAATCATTAGCCTGTTCTGTGAACAGCTGAAACAGGTATCTTTGAACAGTCAAAACAGATCTCGTTAAAAACTTAAAATAGAATAATGTACATGCAAAATTTGTTCTTTGAAGGTGGCTAGGTATCTGCTTTTCCGTGTTTCTTCCTCTATTTCCCACATGACCCTTCTGTTTCACATCAGTGATTTAGGCCTCCTAAACCATTACTTGTCCTAAGTTGCCAGAAGCTTTTTCACTCTAGTTCTTTTCTCATATAATGAAGACTTCAATTAGACTAGTTTTGTCATGTTTTTTTAAAATTAATTGAGCTCTAGTGTTGTATGGATTTTATATAGTGTCATATAATATCATATAGTGTCATATGGATTTTAACTACGGCGGTCCATTACTCCTGTAACTGCAGTATATGTACCCATACACCCATTTGACAGCCATTGACTGAGGAAAAACAACTCTTGCACACTCCACTCTGTGAGGGGATAAAATAGTGAAAAGCTCTTTATTGAGCAGAGCATGGGTTTTTATAGGGTGGCTAGAAATGGGCAGTAATTGGGCGGAGAAAGGGGTGGAGCATGGGAAGCAGGGTCAGGAGTATCCAATGGGGAAACAGCTGTCAAAGTGGGAATCTGAGGGCCAATAGGAATCCAAGGGTCAGGACTAAGGCAGGAAAAAGTTATGAGGGGCAGAAGACAACATGTTGGGGACAAGACTATAGGGAGAAAAACTGAGAGGGATAGCAACTGTGAGGGGTAACACTAGAACTTTTAAACTGAAAACCATACAATAAAACACACAACTCTAAACTTCCACTACAAAAGTCCCTGGTCTTCCTGGCTTGTCTGATTCAGGTTCATCTGTGACACCGTCATCCTCATAGGTCCACTTTCTGAAATGTTTCTTCCAATCTTCATAACTCAAGCATTCTCCCACACCCATTTCCTATGAAGAAGCTCATACAGGGGAACTACTGGATTCAGATTTGCCATTTGAGCCATGGAATCCAAGTATCTTCATGTAGAACTGCAGAGTGAGTAACAGTGCAGAAAGACCAGGAAGCAAGACATAGCAATGGTGGCTCCAGTCCCTCTGGGCTGGGCAGAAATGGCTACATTGACACCCTATTTCAGCAGGTGTATAGTCATGTTTCACATCCAAATTGTACTCTGAAGAACTATTTTCCAAAGGCCTGTCTACAAGGCCTCTATGCAGACTACAATATCAATGACTTTTAAAAAGGGGACACAAATGTGGCATTAATCCTTAGGACTTCTGGAAATTATTTTAAGTATCTACAGTGTCTTCCTTATCCTTTAGACAGGGATAAAACCTGCAAGAATGTCTTTGCAATAAGTTGTCTTCTCTTCCTGATCTTTTACCTATGTTACCTAAGAATAAACAATATGGGAGGATTACATAGCCTTGCTTTATCTAATTTCATGTAGAACACATCCATTAAATGCTAGATCATTGCTGCACTGCTAAGGGTGCTTTCCAAAGGCCGGTTCCACTGCAACTATCCAAGGCCAACTCCAACCACAACTATCTTTGTGTTGTGATAATTTACATTGTTCCTGTGTAAAAAGGGACATAAAATAACTTCAAATTATTAATCTCAACTGTAATTATGTGTTGAATATAAACTACTAGAAAATGTATGAGCCCATCAGTCCAACACTATGCTCAGAAATCAGAGGACAGCCACCAGATGGTGCCATCTCCATCACTTAACAAAGACAGCTCTCCCACTCCAAGTGTCTTTCACATTATTAGCTAAATCACCCATTTGCTCTGACTCTTGCATTCTTGTCAGAAAAAGACAAGTTCCAGATTCTATATCCAGAGGTTCCATTATATTTAAGACTTGTCACTAGCATTTGAACTTTGCTACGTTTTATAAATTTTTTTTTTTTTTTTAATGTCATGTTCTGCCTTTTAAGGTCTTTTTGGGCTTTAATACCTTGATATAGGCTGAACCGTAACACAGGTTATGATCCAAAATACAGATACTGCAAAACAGTCCCAGCAGTACACACTTCATGATAAAGCATTGTATTTCTGTATTGGTATGCTGGTTTTGTCTGGGATGGAGTTAATTTCCCTCACAGAACGTAGCATGGGGTTATATTTTGGATTTGTGGCGGAAGAAGTGTTGATAACTCAGGGATGTTTTCTTTACTGCTGAACAGCACTTATATAGCTCCAAAGCCTTTTCTGCTCCTCACAGTCCCCCATCAATGAGTGGGCTAGGGGATGCACAAGGAGTTGGGAGGGGACACAGCTAGGACAGCTGATCCCAACTGACCCAAGGGATATCCCATATCATATGGTGTTAGGGAAGGAAGAGGAATGGGGGGGATGTTCAAAGTTGTGGCATTCGTCTTCCCAAGTCACTGTTATGTCTTTCCCAGAGGTGGCTGAACACCTGCCTGCCCATAGGAAGCGGTGAATGAATTTCTTGTTTTCCTTTGCTAGCATGTGTGGTTTTTGCTTTACCTATAAAATTTTTTTATCTCAGCTCATGAGTTTTCTCACTTTTACGCTTCCAATTCTCTCCCCTGTCCTGTTGCAGAGGAGTGAGCAAGCGGCTGGGAGGTGCTTGGTTGCCAGCTGGGGTTAAACCATGACATTTGGTCAATTTAAACAGGAAAAAAGAAATATTTAGCCATATGCTGACCTTCAGATCTGACACCACACAGTTGCTTCCTCTCTTGTCTCCCTTCCTACCTTCCCCCCTCAAGACTCTCACAGGTTAAATCTAGTGACCAAGCCACTGTTTGACTGCTACTACTACCACTGTCAGCATTGCAGCAGTGCAGCTGCATTAGCACAGCAGAAGTGTGAATGCAGCAGAGGAAGCACAGACCTCATTGAAGACCAGTGTTCAGTGTTTAATTAAAACACAATATGTTCATAATTATGTATCATGTATAAATAGAAGCAAGGTGCCCCGTGTTGTGCAGGATATGCAGCATATTGTGGGGATTTGTCTCTGCAGCACAGTAGGAATGTACACTGTGGCTGTGCTTTGCCCATATAGATGACAGAAGGAAAAAACAAAAGGTAAGGATGGCCAATGAGTTCTGTGAATTGATTTTTTAAAATTAAGGATATTATATATTTATATGCCATTTGTGTCAAAAAGAGGTCTGTGTCATATGAATATCAGGTAATGTATCCTGAGAAGTTCTGTCAAGAGCATCTGTATCCTCTGATTGATTTTATTTACATTGGTTTCTCTTGTGCAAATTTGTTATGTCAAAGACAGAGTTTAAGTATGCAGGACCCACTACACATCACCAATCAGTGGTGTGTAATCAGCGGGAACACTGGAATCAGTGGTAACACTTCTATTTACTTCGCTGATAAGACAATCATTTGCAATGACACTAATGCTGCTCTTCCAAAAACAGACAGTAAAACAAGTGCTTCTGTAAACCCAGACTGTTTGGGAACCCAACTCAGAGTGTGTGTAATGGTCCAGGAAGTGTCACTTCCAAGATGAGCTGCTAAACTTGCTGCCATTTTTTTTCACATTTCTTTTTTTTTCAATTGGAACTCTAGAGTAATACGCCATATTTTATCCACACTAGAAAAATAAGGGTCAGATCTCCAAAGTCCTGTGTTACAGTAGAAACACAGGAGGAATAGGTTTGATACGGGTCTAACAACCTGAAGGATGAAAGGTCTTACCATATCAAGTGTTCTAATAGTGGATCAGTTGTTGTATTATATGTATTCAAACTGAGTAGTCCTTTCACACATTCCCTTTCCACTCTCAACTCAAGTTTTTTGTTTATATAATAAGACATTGTCTTCAGTGAAATGGCATACTTAAAAGGGGTAAAAGATGCTTTGACAGGCCTCAGTAATCAAACACCTAGAAAAGTAGTAGAGCAAGAACTAAAGGTGGAGACATTTTCTCTCAAATAGTATAAAACAAAGGAGGGATCCTTTATCTGGGAGAAATGTTTTTTCATTATATATATTTTTTTAAATGGTAAATCCTTTAAATCAGTTTGTTGGAGAGAGATACTGCTATTACTTAAAATGTGTCAAAGGCTTTTGTCTGTCTGAAACAGTAATCCATAGGTTTGTAAGTGTACATCAGCATAGCTTTTTTCTTATTCATATATGGCTATAGGACCTCTCCATATTGTCGCAGTCTCCATTCAGATCTTTTACTCTAGGTTTGCTTTCAGGCCTGCCACTTCTGTAGACTCCAAATTGACAAGAAATTCTACATAATTCCCTCAAAGAAAAACATCTCTGCTTCTGTCACTTGTGAAGCCTGGATATATGTCTGCTCTGAGAAGGACAGACGAATTAAAAAAGCCATGAATACTGCTTGTGTGGGAAAATGACTGGGGTAAAAAGATAACAGTATGGAAATTATAGAGGAAAATACAGTTGCTACTCCCTGGACAGAACAGAGTCAGCATGCTTGACTTCTCACACACAACACAATCTAACGGGGACTAAACAGGGTGGAGCAAAGTGGAGACACTGCCACTAGCCTCTGTCAAAACCCTTGGGAGGAGGGAATTCAGTGGTACTTTCTAGTTTATAAACTGCACAGCTGCAAGCTAGGGGAGATTAAGGAAGATGTCCTGTTGTTGAATCAGCAACTCTGACAAAATCACTCTCCTTGGACTGATGCATGTCCCCGTCCCAAGGTTATCTCAGGTACTACACTGAGACAGCCGTCTCCATGTAGGAACACCCCTCACTGAATAAGATGTATGACTAGAGTCACTCACACTCCACCTAAATGTAAAGAAATAGTAAAAATGTGAGCTGAGAATGGGAAGAAGATAGGGAAGGCTCCATCACATAACTTTTGGGATCAGCTGGCAGGCTAAACCTGTCTTTTCACCCATAGGGATGCCTATTGGGTAAAAAATGTACTCTATGTGCACTGACTGATTACCTTTAGCTAGCTTTTGTTAGGCATTCGAACTTGTTAGTATGTTTCTTTAAACTGATATATTGCTTTGAATATGTTTTTCCAGTCAGATACTATCACTGGCAATCCTCAAACCTTCATTAATTAATCTTTATTAATTGTATTAATAAAGATTGTTTTTCTGTAAACTGTTAATGTGAGTGCTTTGAGGGTGCTGATAAACTGATCAAACATCAACTGTTTCAGAAAATCTCCCCTTTTCACATGGCATCTTGAATTAAACTATTTTTTTTCCAGGTAAGTGGGAAAAGAAAAAATTCAAGCCACTTCAATATAGTAACTTGTCTAAAGTGAAAAAAAAAAGATTTTAAACATTTTCAATATAGTAGACATAAAGAATCAGAGAAATCAAATACGTTTTTATTTCAACAAGACTATATTTATTTTAAAACCAACACAAAATACCTTAATGTTGGATTTAGCCAAATATTTGCAATCTAGCTAGACATATATCTTAAAATTTGAATCTCCTTTTCACATGACCATCAATACAAATTACCTGCTACATGTGTGTAGCTTATAAACGCACCTCTAATTGCAAGAAATATATGCAGGTTTCATCCTAGTACCCCCATCAAAAATAAATCAGAACTGGGCCTAATAGAAACATATGTAACGTACTTCATACTCTGCTCAAAGGGAAGATTGTGATCCTTTACCAAGACTAAATGTTTCCATCAACAATAATTTCTCAGACAACTCAGTTGGTTTTGATTGAAATCGGGGCTTTATTTGTAATGCCTTGTGGTTCCTGACAAGTACTTCCATGAGTCAAGAACAAGGTAAGGACATGTAATGAAATATGCTCAGTGTCAGATTTAAATTTATCCTGCAACAGTAGTTCCAGATGGTAAGCCAAATGTGTATTACTTTGCACATGCAAACATAGTATCCCCAATTCTGTTTTCCTTTCTATGTCATGTTGCTTTTCAGTGCTTATGAGTGATTTACCAAATATAAAATAAAATGCAGATTCAGGAATCTGGTGCAAATTATGTTTATTGATATAAAATATAAATAAAGTATTTATAATGTTAATTATAGTACTTCATAAATTCTTTTAATCAATGAGAAAATCTGCTGATATGCCAGAGAGACCTCTTTTGTTTACTGCTGTGTTAGACTACAATTCTGAATAAAACTAGAAGATCAGGGTCTTCTCAGTGAAAGTGTTCATGCAGCTATTGGCCTTGTAAAATTCCTGTTTTGCTGAACTACTGAATGCATTTCTTTGATGATGGCAGGAGGAATATAACTACTGTCTAGTTTGTTCCTTGGACTGTAAGAACTGTTTTCCAAATTTTGCTGAAATGTTTCATTGATAAGAAGACCTTGGACTTTTTATTGCATAGCAAAATCAGACAGAAAATTCTGGAGCAGTTTTGTCTTTGGGTTTCAAAATATTTAAGCAGATTGGGCTCAGTACTATGTACTTACTAAGATTGCTACACTTTGCAGTAGTTACTACATTGCTGCATGTATAATTGATATATATTTCACCTTGTCCTGAGGAAAATTTTGTGTAAGTAGAGAAAGCATTCCACCATGACTCAGCTGATTCCAAAGGAGATTAAAAATCTTGTGTCTCTGAAAGACTTAGAAATAAGGCATCCCTGCAACGTGTGGTTTTGTTGCAGTTATATTCTGCAACTATACTCCAAGAAATAGTTGAAAAATTTTGATAGCCCTGTAAGATGGATATAATTCTCGTTTTGGGGTACACTCTAATGAGGTTCATCCTGCTTTATTCACTACATTTCATGCTTCTTTGAGTCAAAGCAATTTTGAAAGCACTACCTGCCACGTGGAAAAAACAAGGATAAGAATTTTCAGTGCTCCAGTGTGGATCACCCATGGGCCACAGCTCCTGACACAAAACCTGTCCCTGTGTGGGCCCTCCATGGGCTGCGGCTTGCTTCACGGCACAGTCACCTGCTCTGGCGTGGGGTCTTACATTAGCTGCAGGTGAGCATCTGTTCCACTGTGGTCATCCATAGGCTGCAGTGGAACAGCCTGCTCCACCATGGTCATCTTTGGCTGCAGGGGAATTTCTGATCCTGCACCTGGAGCACCTCCTCCCCCTTCTCCACTGATATGGGTGTCTGCAGCACTGCTTCTCTCATGTTTTTCTCACTTCTCTCTCAGCTGCTGGACAGTGTTTTTAACACTTTCTTAAACAAGTTCTCACAAAGGTCTCAAAAGTTCTCACAATGAGCACTGTTGAGGGGCTCAGCTGTGCCCAGTAGTGCCTCAGTGAGGCAGATAGAACTGGTTGTGCCCAATACAGGGCTGCCCCATGGCTCTTCTCAGAGAGGCAGCACTCCATCCCCACAAACTTGCCATGGAAATCTAATACCCCATGCTATAGAAACTCAGGGGTTTTCTTATCAATAAAATATTTTACGTTCATTTCAAACAACTATTGCAGTTCCAGGAACAAGTTGGAGGATAATTCTATTCTTCCTGCCATCAGTGAAGAGAGCCCTGTGGCAGAGGAAGGTGGTAGAGTTAGCTCAGTTAGAAAGTTGCAGGTTGAGCTCTGGATGGGAGCCAGAGGCAAGAGGCTGTGAACTGCCAATCCTTTGGTTAACAAAGGGCATGAAGCTAGCCAAGTGGATGGACACAGCAGGAGCTGAAGACTTAGGAGGAAGAGCAAGACTTTTGCGCAGCTTGGACTATGAGAGTATAAAAGACCAGAGGTTCCTTGACTGGGGGTCCCTCTTTGGAGACACTCAGCTGTTTTGTGTTACTGCACCAGGAATAAATTGCTTTATGGAACAGGACATCTGAGACGATGCTAAGGGAAACTTGGGGTTGAACCTTTAAGGAAGACTGGTCTGACTTGTGTGAGTGGGGGTTGTACAGGGAGTCAAGTGGGAGCTGCCTGCTGTGAAGGGCCTTCAGTTGCAGTGCTGGGAGTGTGACTGCCAAGGAGTCTTGTGAATGGTCAGAGTGGAAAGTTTCCTAACAAACCTTGTGCACACAGAGGGCCTCAATACACCTGATCAGAGCAAACATGGCCCAGGTATTTCAGTGTGATTTGGTAGACACCCAAGCTGGAAAACAGCCTGAGAGTCAAGCTCTTTGGAGACAGACTCTCAGCTTGCTTTAGTCATTATACCAGTAATAGCTCAGCCATTTTTGAACAGCTCAGAGATGCAGTAATTTATTTCTACAGTTGTTTAGCCTGGGGGAGAAAAATATTCAACAAACCTTCATGGTTATCTCATATTTAAATTTGAGTTAAGAAACATTAAAGTCCCATAGAATAGAACGAAACCCTTCCTTTCATTCAGTGCTGGGAACATGTGGGGTAACTTCACCAAAGACATGTTCCAGGAGACTTTTGTGTTTCCAGGTTTACATAGTTAGTTACAACCGATAACCCCTCCCCAAAGTTAAGCAGTGTATTTTGGGTTACTTTTAACAGATCTTACGGGCTGCTCTTATCTCTGCAGCCCTATATTTCCTTTTAACTAAACAATGTTACAGCTTCAAGCCTCAACCTAAAAAGGTTTTCTCATTTATTTCTTAGAGTTTAGCCTCTAATCTAAACAGGGGTTTGGTTTATTTCTTGAAGTTCATCTTACAGCTACAGGGTTAAATTCCTTTGTCTAAAGCTATGCATGGTTAAGATAACTGACAAACTAAGGTACAAGCTAAAATCAAAATTAATATAAAATACAAAGTTAGTACAGGTCTGATTAAAAGTTAGTAAAGACCATTATGATTTTATGGAGAAGGGATAAAATCCATTTTCTTGAGGGGTCCCTGTACCAAATCCCTTAGACAAACTAATGGGTCCAGTGGAGGGCAAAAAAGATGACTAAGGGACAAGAGCATCTCTTTTATGAGGAAGGGTGAGGGAGTTGGGACTGATCACTCTGGAGAAGAGACAACTGAGAGGGGATTTCACCAATGTATACAAGTGTCTGAAGGGAGAGTGTCAAAGAGGAAGTAGCCAGGCTCTTCTCAGTGGTGCTGAGGAAGAGGACCAGAGGCAATGGACAGAAACTGATGTACAGAAGTTCCACCCGAATATGAGGAAGAACGTCCTTACTGTGTGGGTCACCAAGCACTGGAAAATCTTGCCCAGAGAGGTTGTGGAGTCTACCTCACTGGAGCCATTCACACAATCCCGTGCCACGTGCTCTGGGATGACCCCGCCTGAGCAGGGAGGTTGGACCAGATGACCCACTGTGGTTCCTTACAACCTGAAAGATTCTGTAATAACTAATACCTTTTAAGCTACAAGAGTATCCAAACCGAAACCCTAGCATTTCCCCTCTGAACCTCTGTACGTAGGGAGAGACCACGGGACCGAAGAGGCCTGGCCCCGCCGAGCTGCGCGTCCCCAGCCGTCTCCCGTAGAATCCCGTAGGCTCCCGTAGGCTCGGAGAGGCCGCGCCCCTTCCTCCCGGCGGGGCGGGGCGGGGCCGGCGCTGGAGCCGCGGAGCGGCAGGAGAGGGGGCGGCGGCAGGAG
>JAOXXN010000364.1:30575595-30587876 GCA_026770055.1 Myrmophylax atrothorax
TCTTCATATGCCAGGAAAGAGACAGAAATGATGCACATCTGGAAACTGTTGTTCTGTTGTTTATCACATCTATTTGTTCATGAATTAAATATTAAGCTGGTCCAAAAGGCATGATTGAAAAGCAATGCCATATGGATCTGTGAATTTAGTACTCTGGATACTCATATGACTAAATGCAGTTTATCTTTTGATTATTTCTGAGAAGACAAAGAATAAGGAAAATGTCAGAGGAACAGCTTTGTATATAGCTCCTTTCTGTCTTTTTTATTTTTTTTTATTTAATGTCCAAATATGAGAAGCTTAAAAATTAAATAAAGGGTCTTAAAAGGATAAACAAGAAAAGTCAAAACTAAAGAATTTTACACCCTCAGGTCTTCTGGTAATAACACACTGATATCAGTTCATATTTAAACAGAGAGTGACTACATCCAACTATAAGATGAACACAGTTATTTTCTAGCTATTAATACTACCTACATGGCTTTGTAATTTCTGTGCAACAATCTGATGTCCAGTTTCACATTGTGACATTTTTTCTGGTCAGAGCTGCCTAACAAAAAATGAAGTATAGAGCTCCAGGCCCCATATATATACTTCAGTTTCACAAACTTTTAAAATTTTGATATCTTAACCAAGAAATTGTCCTGGCATTTATCCCATACTGCTGTGTAAACTACTGGTCAGATGAGACAGACTGATGTTAAGAATCTGACAGATACAACCCAAAATTAAAAATAAAATAGATTAAAAATAATTGTAGGGCTGAAGCTGATTAGATATGCTACCATGTTTTGAGGGAATGTACATGAAGGTTTCAGGGTGCTGGAAACTAGGTCAGAGTAAGAATGGGTGTACAACACCAATGCTCATTTACTTGTATTATTTGTACCTAATCTTTGAGAGATTACTTTCTGAGTGTTAGACACATATTAGCATTCCAGTAACACCTGAAAAGATACAGCATATATTTACTGTTATGGATAAGCCTAAGTCTGCTTAGGAACCAGTTTGATTAGAAAAAAAACAGCTCCTGTATTTTAGCAGATGTAGGTCTGCATACCTATACAGCAAATCTGCATGAATACTGTCCAGATGTGTAAATGAACCACAAGATACTATGAAAAACAAATTTGTATTTCTGTGCTCACGAAGGGGTATCACTCTTTGATAGCACTGCTCTGAATAAGCCAAGGTATACTTCAGTAGAGTTTGGAGGTTTGATTTTTCCCTCTTTTAAATCTGGTCATCCAGCAGTAAACACATACATGCCCTGAGGGCAGAGAGGTCCTGCAGAGAGATCTTGAGAAACTAGAGATGGGTAATCACCGACTCTATGAATTTTAACAAGGACAAAAGTGGGATTCTGCACCTGGGACAGGGTTCTGCATGAGAGGCTGGAGAGCAGCACTGCAGAAGAGGACCAGGGGGTCCTGGTTGATGGCAAGCTGAATGTGAGTCAGCAGTGCCCTGGCAGCCAGGAGGGCCAACCATGTCCTGGGGGGCATCAGGCACAGCATCGCCAGCTGATTGAGGGAGAGGATTGTCCTGCTCTGCTCTACACTGGGGTGGCCTTGCTATGAATACTGTGTGCAGTTTTGGGCACCACAATGTAAGAAAGATATCAAACCATTAGAGAGCATCCAGAGAAGGGCAACAAAGATGGTGAAGGGCCTTGAGGGGAAGCCATATGAGGTCACTTGGTCTGTTCAGCCTGGAGAACAGGAGAGACTGAGGGGAGAGACCTCATTGGACTTACAACTTCCTCATGAAGGGAAGAGGAGGGGCAGGCACTGATCGCTTCTCTGTGGTGACCACTGACAGCACCTGAGGGAATGGCCTGAAGTTGTGTCAGCAGAGCTTTAGGGTGAATGTTTAAAAAAGGTTCTTCACCCTGCACGTGGCTGGACACTGGAACAGGTTCCGCAGGGAGGTGTTCACAGCCCCAAGCCTGCCAGAGTTCAAGAAGCTTTTGGATTATGCTCTCAGGCACGTGGTGTGACTCTTGGAGATGGTCCCATACAGGGCTAAGGGTTGGGCTTTTGAACTTTATGATCCTTGTGGCTCCCTTCCAACTTGCCGTATTTTGTGATCCTGTGTTATGTCAGTTTTATTGAATGCGACCGTAAAGTGATTATAAATTGTTGCAATGGAAAAATCGTAATATTAAAAACTTCATAGTATTTAGTGAGTGCTAAAAGACAGATGGATCAGCTTTTCCAGAGCTGGTCAGCAACTTGAGACACCTCTTCTAATTTAGCCATTTTTGAGATTTGTGTCCAATTTGCTAAAATTGGTGGTACTTTGAGCAGTTGTTTCATGCCATTAGTACTGTATAACTGCAAGAATATTTCTTGCAGTTGGAGCTCCTGTTTCCTCAGACGTTTTACTATGTCTAACATGCATCTCAAAATAAAAACATTTTTAGGTCAATTAAATCTTAATTTGCAATCTCAAGTTTTATTTCTTCGCAGGCCCATAATCTGCGTCTGGTTCCCTGAATCTCATTTATGCCCCTGCGCAGGTGTATCAGGTGTCTGTTCCACATGCATGAGTTAACACTGCACAATTAATTTGAAAGTACCCATTACAGATGCTCCATTCATCTTTTACAATTTGCAGAAGATACAGCTTCAGACTATGTGCATGTTTGTGAGTTTTCTGGTCCCTTCCAGTATTCCTTTCTTATGGCAAGTGTCTCATGTAAAGTATATTGTAAAATCCAATCTTGCAATTCAAATTTTGTGCTTTGAAAGTGTATTGAAATGGACTTTTGTCCTAAGACATTTAAAAACTAGATTACCAAAATGATTCCTATGAACTTTTGTAAGCCTATAAATAAAACTTGCAAATGTAAAATTGTTGAGGGCTAAAAATTCACTAACAGTTAGTTTTGCTGGATTTCTACAAGTATGGGAAGCAGATGGTTGAGGAAAAAGAAGGAAACTTTTAATTTCAAAATGGGTCCTTAGAAAATGTGGCAGTTATGTCCAACATTTTGACTTTGAAGAATCTTAGGTTGTTTTTCATGGACATACAAGCTCCATGAGAAAATCTCAGATATTTTGTAGTGTGAATGAACTGTCTGGTCTTATCCATACCTATGCCCCAAATACCCATGAAAGATGATTATCTTCCATAGCAAAGAGTCATGGACCACTGTGGCATCCCACTGTAAAGGGGAAAGGAGCACCCAAAATTCCTAGGTGTCTGTACAGGCACCTTGTTTGTGTCTGTCAAGTTTTTACAGACACAAACAACAGAAGTCAGTGTCTGTAAAAACTTAAAAAGTTTTGTTATTAAATTATACACGCAGCATGGATTTTGGTGTAAGTTGGTAGATTTTTGGATAAGGGGTAGGGGTGAAAGAGAAGAAAGAAAGATTAAAGAAAGGGAGGGAGAGAGAAAAAAAGAACGAAAGATCGCTAGTCCTGGCTCCGATGTCAGTGTGGCTGATGGGGTGCCTGCGCTTTGGGACAATACCTTTTTTATAGTTCAGGTTTCCCCACCCTTGAGCTGAGTTTCTTGTTTTTTATGCAAATGAGTTGTCATGTGCTGTACATTCTTCCAGACTTTTCTAGAAATGGGTCAGAGGGCCTTGAGGGTCTTTGGTGGTCTTGATGCTTCCTTACTCGTTGACCTTTGGTTTACAGTCCATGTCCACTTCTTGACCTCATTCCTGTGGTTCTGCTGTACTGTGTTGTGCTCATCTCCAGGAGTCATAACACGGACCTTTATGTCAGAAGAGTTCTGCCTTACCTCTGTATGGCCCCCTTTTCCTTTCACATCCTGTTTTTTCTTGCAGTGTGTTTTTGCCAACAATTCTTGGTTGCCTCCACAGCTATCTGGCTATTGATGTTTAAGACGTACACATTAGTCCCCTTGTTTTCTGGGCTTCTATAACCGGCTGATTCAGACTTTGAGATGTTTAGTGTCCACCACTACTACTTTGATTGTTGCAGTTTTACTTACTGGATTCTTTTCTTTTAGGAGCTGTAGCACTGAAAAATCTGGAAATAAAAGAAAATGCCCTGGTAAGCTAGTGAAAATAAAAATAAAACTTGAAAAAATAATTCATGAACAATGTTTTGGATTTAGTATGCATTTTTTGGTTCTTATATTAGGATACACTGTCTTTTAAGTGGAAGCTTACAGATTTGTTTTCTCTGCACCTGTATATCTAATTAATCTTAGATTAAATGTACAGGTGGAAGTGTATGCTTTTTGCTTCTTTTTTTTTTACGCATAAGAGAACTCTCAGCAATTTCTAAAAAAGTGCATTCAGGTCAAAAGCAATACTGAAAGATCTCTTTTTTCTATAGCTAATGAAACTAGAAACTTGCACTTGGGAATGTACTTAGCCTAGTATAACTTAACAGTCTAAATTGGTAACCAAATGCTTGCCTATCTATTATATGGAATTTTTTTTTCAATTATTGAAAGGGAAATTTGTTGTTATCATAATGTCTTTTCCTGCATGGCAACGTTTCACAGGTTGCTGAGTTGAGCTTAAATTTTCTAAACTACTTTCTTCCAGAGTCAGCTGGATGTGCCATTTAAAGTTAAAGCAGGACATATTGGTAAGTTACATTTTATCGTGTAGCCATGCAGGAGTTTCTAAACCTACTACTTTTCCTTGCAGGTGACTTTAGGCATCCTTAGCAAGTAATTTCCTTATTTGCCTTGATTTACATACTTTATGTGTTCTAAAGTTTGTTTCCTCTGGAAAAAAACCTGTTTGATGAAGCTCCTTTTCTGAGATAGTAAAGTCAAAATATACTAGAGTCTTGTTTAATCACTTCAGTATTAGTGAGAAACAGAGCCCAACACAGAAAAAAATGAGCAACTGGGCTGGACTGGAACTCATTCCTTGTCTTAGCAAGACCATACAACTGATTTTTGCCTTCCAGTTCCCTTTTCATTCTCCTTCCTTGTTTTTGCTAAAATGAAAAGTTTTCTCCTTGCAAGTTGATTGTCTTGTAAAAGTTAGTAGTTTTTTGAAGTCTGAAGCCATTATGCTTCCTTTAAATCTGCTCTGGAAATATATGTTTTTCAGTGACTGAATTAGTCTTTTATTAAAATAGGCACTTGGGTGAAGAATGACAGACACTGAAACCTCGGGATCCCTGTGTTCTCGAAACATAGTATTTAACTGACTGATAATGTATGAGCTGCCCATGTGCTTTCCTTGTTTCTGAGGGTGCTGCAGTGGATTTGCAAGGAGGGAGAGGCTGCTATTACAAAGAAGGAATATAATTCTCAGGAGTAAGGAGAGGACCTGCAGACTTGATAGTTTTGCTCATAGAAAAACTTGTCTCATGTCTGTTTGTGTGTTGTGTTAAAAATAATACAACCCAAAGGACGTTTGTCTCAAATGCACTGTTTCGTTTTCTGTTCTGTATAATTATTGTTCAGAGATTTTGTGTTTATCATTGATTATATTTCTGTTTTTTTTCCCAGTCAACTATTTAACTGCATACCTCGACCTTTTTCTTTCATGTTTTTAGGTCAACTTAACTTACAAATTCCATGGCAAAACCTTTATACTCAACCTGTTGAAGCAGTTCTTGATGGAGTTTATTTGCTTATTGTGCCCACAGCCAGTAAGTAAATGTAGAGAAAGAAGTGAATATAGATTGCTGGGATTTCAGAAATATCTGGAATGGGTTCATGTTTTAATGAGCTTTATTCCTGGTAAATATTCGTAGCAAATCCAATGAGATGATGGAATGGATGCCTTTAATTTTCATTTCATCACCTATTTTTTTGCTGTTAGGTTACTATTATGAAAATGTAAAAATTACTGCTTTTGAAATACCATCTTTTAGAAAAGTTTTAAGTTTTTTTTGATATCCTACCTTTTTACTTTGTACATATAGGCATCAAATATGATCCTGAAAAAGAAGCAAGGCAGTTCTTGGAAGCAAGACAAAGGGAATTGCAAAGGATAGAGGAAGCAAAGCAGAAGATAGCTAACCAAGGTAAAAGAGTTGGAAAAGCTAACGAAAGTGTTGCTATTTCTTTCTTTACTGTAATCGAGAACAATGGAGACTGTCAAAAATGTTCTAGATTCCTGTTTTGATTCTTAAAAGCCCATTAGTTACAGTTTTCATAGGTGTAACTACCATCAGTACTGCAGAACCTCCATGCTGAAAAAAAGGGTTCAGGCATTGACATGATCTAAGTAAGGCTTTTGAACTACTGCTTATTTGTGTGATATGTTCACTGACATTTTGTTGGCTTTTCTTTCTTATGAGACAATTTAACTGTGTTTCCAGTAGCAAAGATTTGTTACAATTGCAGCCTTTTAAACTTTTTGTTTGTTTATTGATGCATGCTAGCTCCTAAAATTAAATTGGTGGTGTGTCTAAGAAATTTGTATTGGCCACCTTGAGTATTGGTGGGTGCAAGTCATTCTTTTGAACTACCCAATTCTTCATGCAGCAGGTAATAAAGCTGTGAAACCTTCTAGTCTGAGGATAAAAATGTTTCAGATTATACTGAGGAAATATGTTTTTATACTGAGGAATGTAATGGAATAGAAAATTCAAACATTTATCTTACAAACTTTTATTGTTTTGTCTAGTTTTAAATTACTGAAATGTAACCAAAATATCAAATTATTTTCCTTTAACTTAGATAAAGTAAAAGAGGAGAAACAAGACACTTTTGTAGAAAAACTAGTTACTCAGGTCATCAAAAATCTTCAGCTGAAAATTTCCAACATCCATATTCGCTATGAAGATGATGTAAGTACTTTTGCATATCTTACCATAAAGACTTATGTAGTGTAACATGAAGTTAGGAACCTGTCTGATTTCTCTTCTCCTAGTTGCTTTCCATGTTGAGAGATTCCCAGTAAAGTTGTGGATTTTTCATTGTCTAGGAGAAAAAAAAACAGATAAAAAACTTGTAGCAAAACATAAAGATACTGAAATTATTAGCCAGCTATATGCTTACAGAGTATGAAATAGTTCTTTTTTTGTGTTTTCCTCCTGCTCTATTAGATCACAAATCGGAATAACCCCTTGTCATTTGGGATTTCACTTCAGAATCTAAGTTTGCAGGTAATTTTATGTTTCATCATTTACCCAAAAAGCATGTTGATATATATCAATAGGTTAAGTTACGTTTTTGCGTGTTATGCTTCCTGGTAACATGCTATCTAATGACATTATGCCTATAAACATTAGCAATGCACAATGGTAACTACTCAGTTTATCAAATTCAGCATAAGTATTGTGGCAGGGGTGCTATTCAATATAAAGTGCTATCATTAAAATAGATCTTTAGGAGGAAATTCTTCTGCCTGATGCACTTTATGGTTACCAGTACACTGGATTTGGGCTGTTCAGAATTTATGAATATTTTACTGAAACTGCTTTGAGCGTCAAGAAAGGAAGTTACTGCTTGATAACAGGAGCAGGAAAAAAGAAAAAAAAAGAGGATGACATCTTTTTTTCAAACTGAAGCTCAATTTTTTGTCCTACAAGCTCCACTTTAAAGTGCTAAGAGTAGTCATTACAGACCATACGAATTTTTTTTCTGAAAGACTATATAGTAGCAGCAATATGCTGATTCTGCTGAGTTGCTCTGATTCAGCAGTTTTTGCTGTGTAACTCATAATCTTAAAGAAAATGTATCACTTTCTTAAGTGAAATGGTTGTATCATGAATGCTTATTCCCAGCACATTTCAGGATTTTCTTTGAGCTCAAACTAAAATCAATTACTTTCAGAACTATAAATGAGTTCAATCCCTTATTTTTATCTCTGTCCAAAGAGTCTGCCTAAAAATAATACCGGAATAAAGGAAAACAGTTTGCAACACTGAAACCAGAATTTTATAGCATTTTCTGTTCCTGCATGCACCCTTCATGTGCACATACGTATTTTTGGAGCGAAGTAGCCTTACCAAGTTTTCTCTTAAAATAGTGGATTAATCACCTTAAAACAGAAGATGGTATGCCATTATTTTCTGTGGGGTTTAATGATGATGATGTTGTTCTCTGATTTTTTCTGGTTTCTTTCAGTTATGATAACATGTTGGTGAATTACAGATGTTAGAATAACTTTGTTTAATTCTCATTTCAGACCTCAGATAAGAATTGGAATCCATGTTTACATGACGAAACTGCCAAGTTATTCTACAAGGTACATTATATAAACTGTATGCTAAAGAAAGAATTTTTAATAAAACAAGCTGCATGAGTTTCTGCCATGAAAAGTATGATCAATAAAACATGTAACTTTATAGGCTCTAAAATAAAAGTAGCATTCTGAATAGTTTTATTTATCCAGACTTCGTGAAATCCAAATTTTTTGTCTGAAATTTGTAGGTATTAATACATATGTTCTGTTGTATTTTCAGCTTGTAAGACTGGATAACCTTTTTGCTTACTGGAATGTGAAATCGGAGATGTTTTACCATGGTGGTTTTGATGAATCATTGGTAAGTAAAGCATGTGATAGTGTATCTAGTATTCTGGTTGAAACTGGGAAATGTAGGACAGGCTTCACATTTAGTTCTGCCTCCACTTACATCAATGTTCTGGAGAATTGTTTGTAACTAAAAGCATTTTTATAATAGTACCTGCTAAGACTTTTATATGATGGAAGTATATCACCCATCTGAGGAAGTACAAAAAAGGAAGTCTTTTGCCGAGTACAAAATTTCACAACTTATGGTGATTTTACTATTCAGTGATTTTTGTTAGCCAAAATTAGAAATTCTGTTTGGAACATAGATTTTTGAACTTTATGGTGCATCAGAAGGGTTATCTGAGAGCTGAAATAAATTGCTAATACTTTATATTTTAAAACTGTATCGGGACATAAAAATGCAACTCTAACTCCACTGTGTGTGTAGGTTAACTTAAAGCAGGGAGTTGCCAGCCACAGTGTGATTCCAGAAGGTTATGATTTCGGTAAGTGATATTTTATTTGTAATATGATTGCATAATTCTGATTTTCAGTGCCTCTCAGAGGTGTTGCTACTTTAGCTGTTGCTCAGAAATCTTGCTAAGGAGTGCGGTTTGGCCCTGTAAGAGTAACAAGTCTTTCTGATGGTGAATACTGTAATATCTGTAGCCTTAAAAAGGCCTTGATAAAAATTAGTCTTGAGTTATGTATCATTCAAATGGAATTTCCTACAAAAATCTTCAATGTTAGCATCCATTGATAAATTCCTTTAATGAAGAAGTTTAGCAATAGTATCTGTACCATGTAAGTTTTTGTGAATCAGATTGGTTTGAGTATGTGTCTGAGGGCACCTGTTTGTGCAAAGTGTCGTTTTTCATGAGAGGTAGATACAATAACCACACAACTTTGAAACTGTGGTAAATGACACTTCTGTCTCTTTTAGGACTACTCTTTAGATTGAGACTTTGCTAGAAAGGTAATAAGCACTAAGTCTGATTCTGTCACTTGATCTAAGTGCAAACAGAATACTTACATGTAAGAAGCATAAAAAATGAAGTTTGGAAGCAAAATACAGGGGGGAGATGAATAGAAATGCTACCACATACAATGTTTAGATAAAAGGATAATCCAGGGCTTTAAATTAAACAAGGGTAAATTGGTGTAAACATGGTTTCATCCTGCAAAACTTCATGGTTTGAATTGTATGAACCTTTCAGGGAATTTGGAATAATTGTTATGTAGATAGACTCTCAGTAGCACAGTTTAAAACAAATTTTATTTGATAAAAATAGGATTTACACAAATTCAAGTACTATGCAAATTCTTGTTGTTGGATCAGTTTCTGATACAGATAAAAATATTGAACTAAACCTGGCTTTCAATGCCTGATATTGCCAAACTGGAACAGATAAAACACTTCTGCTCTGAATTGTTCTTTATTTTGATGTGCCTTGTTTTTGTGTAGGATCCATATTGATTTTTTCCCATGCTTACTTAGGCTTGGATTTAGAAATATGGAATATTTGGTTTTACCCACTGTTGTGAGTATTATTTATGAAATAGTAAATCATCAGTAACAAAAAACAGTAATTCTTACGGAATAAGAATTGCATACAGTGAAATAAGTGCTATGCTTGAAACTCATTTTATACTATAAATATATCGTAGCCAAAAAAAGTAGATTTGTTACAAATACAAACTAGTAATTGAAACATCTGCATGTTATACTGCATACATGAAAATTTGTCATAATGTTCTCTAAGCATTTGTTTCACAAGTGTTGCCAGAGTGAAACTGAGAATTGAGTATAGATTGTATTATATTTCAAGCTGTTATGGAGTTCATAATGTTTTAGAAATGTAGCATTTTACAGTTAATAATCTGGCATAATTTAAGGTAAATATATGTATAATTTGTGGCAGTCTCAAATAATTTAATTGTATTTTTATATCAACTTATGTTTTTTAGTATTCCGCCCAATTTCAGCTAGAGCCAAACTCCTTATGAATCCTCGATCTGATGTTGACTTTTCATCACCAAAAATGGATTTAGATGTAAACTTACAGGATATAACTGTTGAATTCAATAAGCCACAGGTAAAAACTATTTTTCTGAAGTTTTATGTGATGTGATAAAAAAATTATTTTGCAAGAGTAAGAAAAGCAGTCTGAAATTTGATAGCGAACATACAGAAACTATTAACTTCTTAGTCTTGTTTTTCTTTGTTACTGATTTTTCTCTTTAAAGGGAGTCTTATTAATACATGTTTTTCTCATTAAGATAATTATAATGCTCAGTTTGAATTTTTTTTTTTTTTGCTTAGTACTTCAGTGTTATGGAGCTACTTGAGTCTATTGATATGATGACTCGAAATCTGCCATATAGGAAGTACAGACCTGATGTTCCATTGCACAACAACGCCAAGACATGGTATGGAACCTCAGACTTGGAAAATAATTTGTTAGTTATTATTTGAAATAACAACCGAGGACTTGTTTCTTACTTCAGGAGGTTAGAACTCATTTCCTTCACAAAGAAAGTCTTCTCTACTGTTTTTTGTGTGTTTTTCTTAAGATAGTAGGGCCTCAAACCAAAGCTGAGGACCCAGTATTTGAAAGCCTGTGATTGCTGTCTTAAAGACCAGTATCAGGAACTTAAGTCTCATGGTATTTTAATATCCTAACTTTGTTTTAATGAAGGCCCTCCGATTATATGTTAAATACTATTACAAGAAAATAGCTATTATGTAAAAACAGGGAAACCTTTTCAACTTAGATGGCAGAGATTTGATTTATTTTCAGAAAATTCCTTGCAAATATATTTTTATTATTTTCACACATTCATGCATAGATCTGGGAGTATTTTTCATACACAGTTACCTTTTAATTTTAGGGACCAGCAACCTGTCAACTTTTTGTGGGGAAAAAATGTGAAATTCTTAGGTTCCTCTCCTGATCAGAAGTGCAATATTAGACATGGGATTCCAGCCTTCACAGGTTGAAGCTGTATTCATTGATAGTCTGCAAACTTTAGAAGTCTTTTCGGTATACCAAAAGAAATGTAAGCTATACTTCATTTGTCTTTGCTTTCAGGTGGAAGTATGTTATTTATGGCATCCTTGAAGTAAATGTTCAACCTAAACTGCAAATGTGGTCATGGGAACATATTCGGCACCATAGGAAGCAAGTGAAGAACTATAAAGAGATGTATAAAACGAAGATAACATCAAGAAAACCTCATGAAGAAATCGTAAAATTGTTGGAGGTTGGTAGTTTTCCATGGAAGTATTAAATAGTGTTCATCTTGATATTTGTTTGAACTTAAATGTTTACATGTTCCTAAGTCAGTTCTAAGTTACAATTTTCAGTGGCCATATTTGCACCATCATCACTACCTTTCTCTGTTAGTAGTATTAACAAACATATGAGGTAATTTTTTTAATTAGAGATTACAAGAAAGAAAAAAACTGTGTGCTTTCCTTTTCCAGGTTTAAGTTTTCAGATTGAGCAAAATAACTTGGGTTGCATAGATTGTTTACTGTAAAATTGAGCTGTGAAATGTAACAAAAGGAAATTGTCAAAAAGTAATTTTTCACCTCTTTTCCAGGAATTCGAAAAAGCCTTGGATATTTTTAACATCACTCTAGCAAGGCAACAAGCAGAAGTTGAGGTAAAATTCCATCACTGAAATTTGTCTAAGAGTAACTGAATGTCTTAGTTTGAGGGAAAAACCAAAATGTTTACCCGCAAATGGGGGAGGAGAATTCCTCCACAATAATCACACCACCATTTATCAAATTTAAGAAAGGGAACTTTAATCAGAAAAATGGATACAAGAAGGATAACTGTTCTTAACTGCTATATAT
>JAOXXN010000364.1:30587976-30600897 GCA_026770055.1 Myrmophylax atrothorax
CTATTCTTTTGTTCACTAATGGCATGGGTAGTTAGTGTCAGGGGAGAGAATTTACATAAAAATTCCAAACTACAACACTGAAACATGAGGTTGTGGAGATTTTAGGCAGATGGATTTTAGGTCTAGTGATTGAATTTTGTGTCATACAGTCTTTCAATTTTCCTTTTATTTCATGTTTTTTACTGTTGCATATTACACTACATTTTACTATTACACTATTACATACTACGTATTTTTTACTTGTATTTCATGTTATTTACTTTCAGCTTGTAATTAAGCAAAAATTAAATAACTCCATATAGTGCTTCTTCAGAGTGACTCATCTGGGATAAATTTCTTTCCACTTGTGATGAGGAAGATCTACTGTGGAAAAATGGTCAAAGCATGACAAAGGTCAAGTTGGAAGCCATTATACCCAAAGCTTCATGGTCCCTCCATCCTCCAACAGCATAGACTATTAGTTTATTCCTTTCCTTCATGATACCATATTATATAGACCGAACACCTGTAGTATGTTGACTTTTTGTAATGTTAGTCTTGCAACTGTTGTTCAGAGTACAACAAATGCAGAATACATTGAGGTAGATAATCACAATTAAGCAAGATAATGTGACTTGAGTAGTTAACGCTTGATTTGTTAGCCTCAGTTTTCCTAGGTTAATGTACTGCCTAGTTTTCAGTGTAGTGTCTGAGCATCATTCTAGGATGCTGAAGTGAAATCTTTATAATTTTTCTGAAATCTGTGAAGTGGTCTGTCTACATTAATAATCAAGGTGACTAAAAATAGGTAGAATATGAAATCTGCAATCTGAAAGAAAGAATAATTAAACTACATGAATGTCAATTATTGTTTATGGCAGTGCTAGAAAGCAATTTGGTTGGGGGTTTTTTTTGGGTGCGAAATATTAAGTATGGTGTGAATGCAGTTGCTACAATAATACTGCGCTTCTACCCGAAACTTTAAAGAGGAATCCATAAATGTGATTTTTCCTTCTAGTGTCATCCTTATCTAGACTTCTACAGAACCACAAGACACATTCATGACTCTCCATTCAGTTGTTTAGCTGAATTGGAGTGCTTTTCACAAAGAGGACTCGTCTTATAGTTCTCATTTGATTTTGAAATATTTTTATTTTGTACTGTATAGTTTCTTTTGGTTTTACCTTTTTTTTCTAACTTTTTTTGCAAGGTGAGGGAGATCCTGAAGTATTTTCTACCTAGTTTTCCTCTTCTTTTCCCCAGTATGACTATGGTGGTTATGTCATATTGCATTCCTGACTACCTTGAAGGCCTGAGTTTTAGGACAGGTTTCTGTAATGCTTAGAAGTAGATTGCAAACAAAGGAGGTTTCAGTTGTTTGGGCTTTAAGACTTGCATTTGGAAAGTGTTAGAGTATCTTAAAAGATCTGCTAACTGGTTATCTAAATATATTTCAAAGTATTGAAAATCAGGTCATGGTGATTGTGGTGTGTTCTAGCTACACCTATCTGTCAGCACCCATCTATGTTATTATTATCAGGTCATACATGTGAAAAAGGATTCAAAGTACTTGAAAGAGGAGAATCTATCACTAGCTTGGTATCCTGACAGGTTGCCTTGAGTCTCCTAGGTGTTTAAAAGAACACCCTTTAGATGTGGGCTGAGTAAAGCCAGATAAATAATGCTCTTTGTGAAGCTTTTCTATGTTTTAAAAACATACCTAGAAGTTGAATTTCAAGAGCTTTCTTTTACCTAGACCTTGAAATCAAGCTTCCCAGAAATCACACTTGTGATCACAGTGCTATCTGATTTTCTGGCAGCTTTGTAGCAAGATATTTATATTACAAACCTCAGGCCACTTTTGTTCTTACCATTAGTGTGCTAAGTACCAAACACTAGCTTCAGTGAGCCAAACATCAAGTCTTTGTACCACATAGCTTAAGAAATTGTATGCTTTCAGTCTAGGGAAAACTTTATAGGCGATTCACCTGAATAAGAATACAGGGTAGAATTGTGGAGTCACATAGGTTGGAAAAGACCTTTAAGACCATCAAGTTCAACTGCTGAAGAAACACTGCCAAGTCCACCAGTAAACCATGTCCCTGAAATATGAAACCACACCTACATGTCTTTCAAATACTTCTAAGGATGGTGACTCCATCGTGTCCCTGGACAGCCTGTTCTTTGCTTGGGAACCCTTTCAGTCAAGAAATATTCCTAATATCCAACCTGAACCTCCCCTGACACAGCTTGAAGCTCTTTCTGTGGGTTCAGTCGATTGTTACTTGGGAGAAGAGGGTGACCCCCACCCGGCTACATCCTCCTTTCAGGTAGTTCGCACTGCTAGTCAAAACAGTTTACCTTGCTGATTAAGCTTGTCACAGTCTGTGACTAAATCATTGTAAATTGAGAATAGGGAAAGTTCAAGAGGAGTTCTTCAGCAAACATGTAGTTCAAATACTGCACAGACTTTTTTCCTTCATCTTTGCAGAAGTACAGTTGCCCTGGCTTCTGTCTATAGTCTTCCTTATCCTGGACTCCAGTGCCTGCTTCTTCCGACTACTTTGAGAATCATACCTTTAAACATTGTGTCTTACTCAGTTGTCCTTCAATACAAAGCCCTTGATGTCCCAGAAAGCTGCAATTTCACAGATTTAACAGACTTTTATTTAAGGCTCTGTCATTTTTTTCCTTGGATTGTTCATTCTGTAACATTTACTTGATAACTTGGTAACCTTTATAAAGAGGACTTTGGAGGACTTTGTTCAAAGTTTTTCAGGCTTGGTTTTGTTTAGCTATCATTCTGCAGCATCTCTCTGAGGTGAATCAGTAGTGTCAATTCAGAAGCCTCTGTGTATTTGTGGTGAGTTCTGCCTTCCGCTGGCCTGTAAGTTAATAGATATGACAAGTCTCTACAGAGTTGTGATTTATAGTCAGCTGTTTTCCCTAGTTGTGTCACTGAGATTCTTTGCTTTTTGAATGCTGAGAAGGGATCCCTGTCTCACTCACTTTAGGTATTGCTTTCACTGTGGTACTTCTAAATTTAGGGCTTATCTGCAGTTGTGTCTTTTTGATCATATTAGTAATGAAGAAAGTTAGTTTGTGTGGTCCACTACAGTTTTCAGAACCCCACTGTCTCTCAGAGCACTTGATGGTTGTGTGCCATCCCCATGCCAAACTTTCAGTAGTTGAGTCTGAATATAGTTTTCACTTTCTGTGAGGACCGGTATTAGAATCATCACCAGCATTGGACAGGGCATCCCCTAGTTGTGGAAATAATGAATGTGGGAAAAGGCAGAGCTTCTTTACTGTTATCCTATACGTATCAAATCTAGAAAATCTTTTCTGTTTTTCTTAGAGTAAAAACTGTATTACAAGAGTGATTTTTTAAAATTGCTTTACACATCTATCTTAAAATGAAAAATACGGGGTTAATGTAAATTTTGGCCTGTGCTGGCTGTTTAGTTGCTTACCTATTTATTTTAAGTGATTCATTATAAAGCCATTGTTGTAATGTAAGGCACTAAATGATGTTGTGGATTTTGTTTTGGTGAGAGAAAATCTGCTATATAAGAAACATTTATTGACCTTTTACATGCCCTTTTCATTCATAAATGTGCTTGTTATTATGCAAGATAGAATTGGTCTGATATTGCAGTGTATACTTGAAAAAGTTACTGGAAGGACCTCTAAAGAATAACATTGCCTTTTTAATGGTTGTCTAATGATGTTTTGATGTGTTAGAGCTGCCTTGGGTCTATATTTTTCTTAACAAAATGAAGAAAGAAGCATGAAGGAAATTACTTATCTAATTATTTTTTAAATTTAAGGCAACTAAGGCTGGATTAAAAATCTACAGACCGGGAGTAAAACAAGAAGATGAAAAATCTGGTGGCTGGTTTGGTTGGATATGGAGCTGGTCAGGTGAAAAAAAGGACGAAAAAAAGCAAGAAATCAAGGGTTCAAGTATGATAATTCATTTATATTTTTTTCTGTTATTAGAACTAATTTATTATAATAATAAATTCCTAGCAATGGAATAGAACTTTGTTTTCGTTATCAAATTATCACTATTTACATTTTCTGAGTCTTTTTTTTTGCTGATAAAGTTGTTAATTGCATGTAACAGAGGTATTGTACAATTCCTTTAGTACTCTTTATGAACTGTCATCAATACGTGATTTCTCCTGGCACAGTTTTTGCATTTGCATGCATAGTGTACTGTATATGGATATTTGAAGAAAGTGCTAGAAAACAGTAGAAGTTAATGGCATGAAAACAATTTTACTTCCATTCATTTTAAAATTTGTCTATTTCCTGCAAGGTATTGTAGTTTGATTTACTGAAGATGGAGCACCTAGTAAAGTTTATAAAACATGGAAAGTAAGTCAGAAAGGTTGCTTCTGTTATAAGCAAGCTAGGAAATAGAATAGGTCAGAATAGAAGTATAAGAGCATTTTAAAGCATGCTTTAGGATATTCAAGACTTGGCTTTAAACGTGAGGGTATTTGCTTTTACGAGTTCAGATCAATGTAATATCTACTGTACATTATAGAGCTACCAAGGAATGGAAAGTGTATAACAGTATTTGCATTTTTCAGCTACCTATACTGAGTTTAACTAACTTCTTGCAATGTGACAGGTCTTGAAGAACTGATGACACAGGAAGAGAAGGCTAAACTTTATGCAGCAATTGGATATAGTGAAACAGCTGTGGATCCAACTCTTCCAAAATCAGTAAGTCATGATCGACTATGATGCCAACAGTTGGTACCTTTATCTACTAATAAAAATCTAAATATAGGAAATCACTTCTAAAATTACTTGAAGCTCTGTCTCTACATTAGGATACTGTTCTGATGCTTTTTAATTAGGTTACTGCATGCTGGCTTAGTGCAGAACAGAGTATCTTGAGATGCACTTTCAGTACACTAGAACTTTTTATGTTCTGAAATAGTTCAGAATTAAATACTGATTGTTCTAGCTAGCATAAAGTCTTCTGTGTAATGTGTTGTTCTTTAAATATTGAAGTCCTTCATAGATCCCCTTCAAATATTCAGAGCCTTCTTCAGAAAATGCACTAAGATATCTTAATAAGGGATAAGAAAATACCCTAGAATCTAAAATATGAGTGGTAGAAGGGTATGAGACAGGGTAGAATAGGTGATTATATAAAGAAAGATGTGATGCAAGGACTGTAATGGAGAAGAGCAACATTTTGAGCCACTCAGAAATAGTCTGATAAGTCATCTTAGTTTGAGATACCCAGGACAATACAGTGGGCTGTTTTTTGGCTCTACATCAGGGGGTCTTTATCACAAAATGTGGTGTAGAGACATTAAAGACCTATCTTTCTAAGTCTGTTCTTTACTCTAGCCCTACTTCTCCCTAGGAGCTGTTTGGGAATGACTTTTACACCAGCTATGATACAAGCTATTCATAGCATGAGAAAAATAGTTTAAAACTGTTATTTGTAGCTTTTGTATCTTCATAAACTCTGTAAAGATGTGTATTAACGTATTTTATAATCCTGTATTGTTTTTTGGCGTTTCTAGTATGAAGCCATGAAGTTCTCTCTGAAGTTATTAAGCATGTCTGTTTCAATAAGAGAAAACAGGCAAACTCCTGAGCTGGTAGAATTTGCACTAAGTGGTTTGAGTACAGTATTTACCCAGCGACCAGGTGCACAAGCAATAAGGTGAGCTTTCTCTGTCAAACTGTTATTGTCATGAAATGCTGATGATGGCTAATAGGTATTTTAAGACTCTGTTACAGTGTTCAAGGTCCATTTTTCACCATCATTTCTTGTGCAGTTTGGGAGTGGAATCATTTTAAAAATTGATGGATGAATCATGGATACTGTTCCTATGGTGGAGTTCTCTGTATCTTCAGAGCTTTTTGTACCAGTACAAATTTACTTCTTCTTTTTTTCAGTTTGTTATTGTTATGTCCAAACAATCCTGTTGCTGACTTGTTGCTTGCTTTAAAAAGCGACTGTTAACTCCTTTTGAAACTTAATCTGAGCAAGGTGATCTCACAACCACTTGTGTGTGGACATTGAACATGACTGAAAAGTTCTTGAGTTTTCAGTTCACTTTTAGTTTAGATTTCAGAAGAAGGGTGTAACTGAGATGATTTTTTGCGTTGTGTTCTCACAGTAGCAGATGAAAAACATCTACTGAAATATTTTAACTTTATTTCAAATGTAATGACTTAAAAATTCTGGGGGACGGTGGCCTTCCTATTTTAAACCTTCTGTCCTCTACTTTGATGCATATTAGTATAATGTGTATATGATATTGAGACTCTATTGATCTTGGCAAATTTTATGCATCTTTTTTTTTTAATAAAAGGAGAAGAAAATGTTACATTTTTACAGTAAAACATTTTTCTTTGAGTGTTTGGAAACAGAGATCTCCAGCTGAAAGCTGTTAGAGAGCTGGACAAAGAATTGAAAAAATAAAAAATGCAAGACCGAAGATATACTTCCTCAGAGTAATGAGACTATTTATCTTTGTTTCTTTTATTTCTCTGCACTGGAACCTTTTCCTCTTTGGTGTAGGTTGGTTTCCCAGTATCGCTTATACCATGTAATTCTTGAGCTTATACTGCAGAATTCCCATTTGTGTGTCTTTACTGCCCTGACATCTGTCCTCATGAAGTGTATGAAGGGAATAACTTGGACCTCATTTTTTACTTAGTCAGAGGTGGCCAGTAGACACAAAAGATAATGAAATGATAAACACTTAACACACAGGTGTATTTTTACTCCTTAGAGTAAACTATTTATGTTGAATCTTGGGTAAGGATGTATTGTATTTGTAGGGGGGGGTTCCAGCACATTTCCTTATACTCTTACTATCTAATTGTACCAAGCCAGATGGATATTACATCTGAACAGTCTGCTTACTTTTCTTTGCAGATTTGAAACAAAAATTACCTCGCTTGAAGTTACAGGCGTGTCCCAAGAAAAGTGCACGCCCTGTCTCCTGTCTTCTCGAACGGTCTATTCGGATGACAGTACCTCACTTTTAAGCATAATGTTTGAGACTAATCCTTTGGATGAGAAGGCAGATCAGAGGCTTAGAATAGAGTCACAGCCACTGGAAATAGTGTATGATGCAGTAAGTAAATATTGGAATAAGATATAAATCTTGGAAAATCTTACTTAATAGTAAATTTGCCATGTTTTATTTTTCCTTTATTGTAACAGATGACAGTGAATAGCTTAGTTGAATTCTTCAGGCCTTCAAAAGATGTACATTTGGAACAACTGACAACAGCAACTCTGATGAAACTTGAAGAGTTCCGTGAAAAAACATCAACAGGCAAGTGCTGGATGCTCTTCTGATGGCACACTCAAATTTTGCATTGTAGGAGTAAGACTCCATTTTATCTTTCGCTATGAAGATGTGTGTATCCAAGTCATAGGTTTCACAACACCTAAATAAGTTGAATTATTCAATCTCATTGCAGTGCATTTATTCTGGGTATTAGATAATTTTATATGTGTATCTTTTTTAACTTCAATTATTTCTACTTTTTTGTAAAATATGCCCCACTTCCACAGACATTATTTCAGTATTTATACTCCATACACAGTTTTTTACTTCTGTTTTGTTCAACTGATAACTAAATGTTTAATTATTTCATGCTACTTAAAAACAGATACTGAAGTACTAGTCCTCTGAACTACACTCTAAATCCTTTTCAGAGTTCTTGCTTTTCAGGATGCTATCTGCCTTTGTATGAGTGTTTCCCATTTTCTGTATTCGTTGATGAATTTTGATTTGGATTTGCTCAGTTCAAGTCACATAAGCTGTATTTATCTGCATTCTAGTTGCTTAGCATTGAAGCCATTTCTCTAGTTTTCATTTCATCCTGTTTATCAGTAGAGATGTTACATTTTAACATATGAATGAAAATTCTGAATAATTTGAAGACTAACACTGCAATTTGTGGTATTAACATGGTCCTGTAAGGATTTCTGAGGCTTTCTAGGTCCGAGATGTGTCTAGCAGCAGTCCTGTCTCTGTGGATGGGAGTGGATGCTAAGGGGAGATTTCATAAAAGAGTTATTTTTTGTAAAAAAACATGCCAAGCACTGAATGATCTTTTAAAGCTTATTTAAATTTATAACATTAATATTTAAATTATAAATTTAAAAAATCTGAATGCTCAAGTGATAAAGAATTTACAGAAAATTCAAGCATAATGTGTATTTAATTGATTGCTTTTATCAAGTTAGTATTGGGAGGGAAATTAGACATCAGTTGTATTTTTATTCATTAGTTCTTTGACTGAACTGTTTAATTAAGGACTCATATCAGATTAACCAGTCAAAGTTTTGCAGATGAACTTGCTTATTTTTTTTTCCAAAACTTCTTCAGCAATACTTAATGTATAGGTACCACATTGACTCATTCCTTAGATGAATTTGTAAATTTTCTAGCTTTAATATGCTCAGTTCTGTGCTCATTACCACAAAATACACTGGTGTTGATCATAGTGGAATTTTTTGTGGAAATACTGAATAATGCTCAGTGTTTATTACAATTGCAGCATATCATTGCTTTAGAGGTATACCAAATACCCTCACAAGGATGCTGACTTGCCTGTAAAATCCTAAAAGCATAAAAGCTTGATCCAGTCATCAATGAGAAATTTGGTGGAATGTCTGAAACTATGTGGTACATTGCTGTAAAATTTTGTTTGAAACTTACAAAATTGAGAGGGAAAGATTTTAATATTCTGTTGTGGGGGACTATGCAAAGAAAAATGGGAACATACCAATATAATTCCAAGTATTCCAAGTTGTTTTACCTTGCAAATCCTGAAATGTGGTTGTCACCCAGTTCTTCATTGATTAACCTAGCTCTCCTGTGGCAAGAAAACCTTTGATAATATAACAGTTGTAATGGTTGTAGCTGCATCATAAGGCAATTTTCACTGCTAACTTGAAGCAAGACCATTCCTTCCTCTACAGATGAGCGAAAGCAGAATTTGATCTCAAATGTTCTGACAATCTGAACTTCCCAACTAATTGTATGATTTTTAAGCGTAATTTTTCTAAGATTCTATATTTGCTGATTTTCAGTGTCTCAAGATGGAGATGCTTGTCAGCAGAGTCAGTGTAAACTTCTGTATCTGAATAGTAACAACACTAGCAGTTTGCCCAGTGCAGTTGGATACTCCCAGTAAAAATTAACAGAGCAATTAAATGTCTGAATCTACAGAGCACAGTGGGTTAACTCAGTAATTGCAAAGTTGCAGTTCACAATCCAGTTCTCATTTCATCACTACTCAGTATGAAACTTTTTTGGATTTGCATATGTCGTGTTGCTGTCTATACTTGTCAGTTAGCATTGTTTGCTATCATGATTGCGTCTACTTGGTGCTTCATCTGTACTTTAGTTATCTAACATTCACAGTTTGTTTGAAGTTAGACCTGATTTGCTTTTTATACCTTTTTTTAGTGCTATAGCTTCTGTATGGATTACTTTTTTAATGTTTATTAATTATACGATTTTTCAGGTTTATTGTATGTTATTGAAACCCAGAAAGTTCTTGACCTCAAAATTAACCTCATGGCTTCTTACATCATCGTGCCACAGAAAGGATTCTATGATAATACATCAAATTTACTACTTCTGGATCTTGGTAGTGTCAAAGTATGTATTTGCCTAATGCAGTAATTTACTGTAAATTATAATTCAGCTTTTACATTTGTGTTTTGTGGTACTAATTAAGTAAAAGTACCTCTTGCTGTTTATGTATTAGGTATTTATTTTAAATTGCTTTCTAGTCAAAGCAGAAATGACTGAACTCTTCTCAGTGAATTCTTTCAACCCAGAAGAACTGTTTGAAAATAATCATCCCGTAGTATGAAACCACTCTTGATGCTTTGAACTGTTACATGCAAAATACCTAACATTTTTTTGCCTTAAGAATATAAAACAGTGAACTTCGTAGTTACATGATGAAATTGTATTTTTATTTTTGATATTACTGTTATTATTTGCCTTTTTGTCATTGAGCTTAATTTAAAATGGGAAAAGTAAACATACTAAGAATTTTAAAAACAATTTAGATAAAGTTAGATGTATGTTTGAGATTTCATGCAAGGGAAACTCAAAAAGGTATTGATTTATGTAGAATTGATCACTATAACGGTATTTTTAGCAATCTTCTTACTCCCTGCTGAACTTGTGTTCTATCAGGATAAATTATCTTACATGTATGTGGACAATTTAACTTTTTTTTACTTGTAGTCTGGGTGAGATTGGTTCTGCCACTTAATACCTGTTTAGATTGCCTTATCTGCTTTTTTAGTAAAAATTGGTTTCAAATCTGAAATCTTGCTAAAGCCAGTGTTTACTCTGTCTTTTCCACAGACTGACTTTCTGAGTATATGGTTTCACTTAGAGTCATAGAATGGTTTGGGTTGGAAGGGACTTTTAAATGTCATCTAGTCTGCCCATCCTGCAGTGTGCTGGTACATCTCTAGCCAGCTTGGGTTCCTCAGAGCCCTGTCCAATCTAACCTTGAATGTTCCCAGCAATGGAGGTGTCCACCTCTTCTATGGCCACCTCATGCCAGTGTGTTTCCACTCTTATTGTAAGAAAATCCTTCCTTATAACTAGTCTAAATCTTCCCTCTTTTTAGTTTTAAAGCATTACCCCTTGTCTTATCAGAAGAAGTCCTGCTACAGAGTCTGTCCCCATCTTTCTTATAGGCCCACTTTGAGTACTGAAAGACTGCTGTAAGGTCTCATCAGAACCTTCTCTTCCTCAGACTGAAAACCCCCAGCTCTCCCCACCTTCTCTTCTCAGGAGTGGTGTTCTGTCCCTCTGATCACTTCTGTGGTCCTTCTTGGGACCTACTCCAACAGAAGAAGTGTGGGCATTCTAAAGCTGAGTCAAAGGAATATTGATTGATAATAAAAGACGTGGTGAGGAACAGTCTAAACCCCTTTTTTTCTCTCCTTAACTAATATGCTACAAATTAATTCAACAGGTTTCAGAAATAGATTTTATATTTCTGAATTGATTAATGGAATAATATTTTTATCTGTAAAAATACTGAATGATTATTCTACTATAACAAGGGGTTTGAGACTTTATACTTTGGAGTGTGAGTCACTTATGTAAAAAATAATTTTATACAAAATGTGTTATATAAGGCTTCACATATTTTAATTCACTTTTTATTTGTTTCTTTCCTTGAAGAAAAAGCAGAGTTTTTTCATTTTGATGCAGAATACTAATTTTAGTTCTCCTGTGCTGTGATAGTTGTAAGACCCTGTTCTTATAGTAAGGACTTAAATTTAATCTTCCATTGTAGTAGGAACAAGTGTTTTTAGAATTAGTGCTTTAAATATTTTTGAAATTGATTTATTCTTCTTTGTTTTTTAACTTTTAAGATGACAAGCAAAGATCGTTCTGATTTGTCAGAACTCAAAGTAGGACAAAGCTCTATTGAAGATATAATGTCAAGAGCTTATGACAGTTTTGATATCCATCTCAGCAGTATACACTTACTGTACAGCAAACATGGTAAGTAGTCATGTAGTCATAAGAAGTCATAAGTAATCTTTCTTTATATGAGTAAATATATTGCAAGGGCTGTTGAGCTTCTTGTATTTTTAGCTGAAGCAGTGGAGAGTCTTTGGAACATATTTCTTCAAACACATGTTCTAAATTGAGTACTATGAACATGTTACGAATTTCCAAAACATAGCTTTAGGACTTTCATTACAATCTTAGCTTTTGCTAAATAAAAAAAAATTATAATAACATCCCTTAGTTTTGAAGACATCTCATTTATTTGTTGAGTAATAAATATAGGACTAATTAATTTGTTTGTGGTATTTTCCTTCGGTGCCTTTTCTTTGCTTGTCTCCAAATTTAGAGCAGAATCCACAAGTACTTGAAGGTTTGATCATTTTGTGAGGGTAAAGAAAGGATTAGAATCAATGCACTTCAATAAGGTGTCCAAGAAAACTTTAATAGTTTGGGAACTAGCAATACAAAGTCAGTCATAATCAGGGAAGTCTTAAATATTTCATTCTTAATCCATTGGTTGCAAGGGAGGAATCAGAGCCTAAACTTCCATTATGATACATGTTAAGATTTGGACTCTTAGAAGGCTGCAGCATGGATGGGGTAGCTGTTTAGATGTGAAAAGGAGAAATTATTCAGTAGCATTGTATGTCTGAAGGTCAGATCTTCTGTAATATTTATCTGTTGCTATATAAAGCTGTGAAGGAAATGGTGTCACCTGAATTTTTAGCAATATGCACTAATATCAGATAGTTATTTGATATGTATAATGAGAAAGAATTTCTTCCCATGTTTGAAGTGTAGGTTTTCTTTGTTGTTGTAGATGAGAACTGGCAAGAAGCGCGGAAGCTAAAAAACTCATCTCAATGTATCTTGCAGCCCTTGGATGTAAATATGGAATTTAGCAGGGCAATGGTTGTTACAGATGCAAGAATGCCCAAGTATGTGTTTTTCCCAATTTTGAAATTTTACAGTAAATTGGTTTTTTTGGGGCAGGGAAGGGGAAGTAAGGATCTAATTATAGCTGTGGTGTTTTACAGTGGCTGTGTGTGAATCTTAGAAGCAAAATACATTTATTTAGAAAAATAGAGAATGATCAAGAAGTTTTCATATATTGAAAAGGTGATAGATTGTTATATTGTTGTAAAAGTAGTGTGTGTAATATATTTTAAGATTTTTATTAAAGATGTTATTGCCTGTTCAAATTGGGTCTTTCTAGTAGCTACCTTTCAGTACTCATTGGACATACTGATGAGCTAAAAATCTGAACTTAGAATTTCCTTTATAAACATCAAAAATTATTTTCATAGAATCATAGAATCATAGAATCAATTGGGTTGGAAAAGACCTCTGAGATCATCAAGTCCAACCCTTGGTCCAA
>JAOXXN010000364.1:30609101-30638689 GCA_026770055.1 Myrmophylax atrothorax
ATAAGGCCAAGTGCCGGGTCCTGCACTTTGGCCACAACAACCCCATGCAGCGCTACAGGCTGGGCACAGAGTGGCTGAAGAGCAGCCAGGTGGAAAGGGACCTGGGAGTTCTGGTTGATAGGAAGCTCACCATGAGCCAGCAGTGTACCCAGGTGGCCAAGAAGGCCAATGACATCTTGGCCTGTATCAGGAATACTGTGGCCAACTGGATGAGGGAAGTGATCCTTGCTCTGTACTCAGGGTTAGTGAGGCCACATCTCAAGTACTGTGTCCAGTTCTAGGCCCCTCAGTTCAGGAAGAACATTGAGGTGCTGGAGCAGGTCTGGAGAAGGGCAATGAGGCCAGGCTCCCCTGGCACAGCACAAGTCCTGTGAGGAAAGGCTGAGGGTGCTGGGGTTGTTCAGCATGGAGCAGAGGAGGCTCAGGGGAGACCCTTATTTCTCTCTACAACTACTTGAAAGGGGGTTGTAGCCAAGTGGAGTTGGTCTCATCTCCCAGGCAACAAGCGATAGGACAAGAGGGCACAGTCTGAAGCTGTGCCAGGGGAGGTTTAGGTTGGATGACAGGAAGAAATTTTTTACAGCGAGAGTAATCAGGAATTGAAATAGGCTGCCCAGGGAGGTGGTTGATTCATCGTCGTGGCAGGTTAAGGCAAGACTGGATGTGGCACTTAATGCCATGGTCCAGTAACCATGACGGTTGCGACCACAGGTTGGGTGTGATGATCTCAGGGGTCTTTTCCAACCTGGTTAATTCTATGATTGTATGAAAAGATTTGTAGATGTGGCACTTAATTCTGCCACTAAACTATGACCCTGGCAGTGCTAGGTCTAGTAGTAGTTGGACTTGGTGATCTGAAGGGTCTTTTCAAATGTAAGCGTTTCCAAACATTTCCATGAATCCGTGAAACTGAGAAACAATTCTGTCTACTCTAATGCTTTGTCTAAGTCTTTTTTCTTTTTTTCCCACCTGGCACTTGTATTGTGTGATTTTTATAAAGAACCATTGATCTTTATTGTTCTTTGAAGTTGCCATATTGTAGTCCTTTCAGGAACTAGGTTTTGTCTTTTACTGATTTTTCATATGATGTGCCAATTCTCTCCATCTTTTGGTGTGTGAAGTTGGATGTTTGAACCTGTTCACTGTGTTTCCTGATGTGTTCTCTCTGTAACTAGATCAAAGTCCAACACCCTAATTTAGGCCTCATTTCTCCTCATGTTTAATTTTAGTAATGTAAATGTTTAACTGTAATGATTCGCAGTCAAACTTAGACCAGTTTCCCTGAGCTGTAAGATGTTCATGCAGCATATGTGCATGCAATAGCATAACCAATAAATTAAAAAAATTTTATGGTACCTCCTGTTTCAGGCTGGAATATCCCCTGTGCTTCCAGCACCACATTTATCACAAGGCATGTTTCCTGTTCTGGATCTTCATTCATTTCCTGAGTCAGGTAATATAATCTTATTTAAAGTTTTGCATGAGAAATAGGTCAAGTCAAGACGTTTATGAGTTCACTGAATGAATTTATTACTCTTTCTGTAAGCAGCCACTTGTGGCTTTTGTTTCAAGTTCTTGAGGGTAGAGTAATGTTATAGTTGGTGTAGCTTATTATAATTCATACATACAAATTATTTGTATATTTTCTCATAGCTGTAAATTTCTGTATGATTGTTTTTGTCATTTCCTTTCTAAAGACAAGACAGTAGGATGTTTCTTTGGTACAGTGGGTTTATTTTTGTATTGGCGTATGTTACTGCAAATCTCTATTCAGAGCATCTGAAGTAATATGTATGACATTTTTACCTTTAGTATGTACTTAATTCTGTAATGAAATGTTAAATAGTTTTCTTCTGATCAAGGATTTCTCTCCTATTTATCTGCATTTATTTAAGTTTTAAAATGCTTAAAAGATTACTGTTAGAAACTACTGTGTTTTCATAAAGAAAAATTCTGAATTTTACAAGATAGAACAGAACATTGACTGTGGAGAAACCAGTTGTGTTTCATAATGTTTAGCTGTTCAAACAGCTTAGCTAGATCTAGTAGTTACATTTGAAAAATAATCAAATATCAGTGTTATTTCTTGATCTTCACCCTCCAAATTCAGGGATGCTTTCAAGCCTTAGAAAATAGCTCTTTACGTAATTGAGTTTTGTCAGAAGAAGGATACTTCTACAGTTACCTTATACTTTAGTGTTTATGGTTTTTAGATGAAGAGTGTTACAATGCAGCAGAATCTGTTTATCTTGGTTATATTTCCATATAAATGTCAGGCGGATTAAAAGTTTGATAGTCCTTAGGAGCCTGTCCTGAAATGGGAGATCTGTAGCAGGGAGACCTCCACAGTACTGCCCCTGATACTGAGGCAGAGGCTGCTGTACTGTCAGCAGCAGTCAGGCCAGCAAAAAAAATTAAGCTATTAGTATGCACTGAAGGCAAGACAAGCCACAGTCTGTGCTTGTCTTGTGCCTTTTGCACAACCAGTAGTGAGAGAATGCTGTCAAGGGAACTAGCTGATGAGAACTGAAATTTAGGATGACATGATAGCTGTAGATGTGGTGTTAATGTTGTGGAAGCTGGAGTGGAGATCATTCTAGAAGCAAACTCTATTGGTTGCTAATTATGAGCTAGATAATTGTAGATTTAAGCTTTTATAGATGTATGCATGAAAATTCTAGGCCATAGTACTGTCAAATATTAGTTGTCTAAACTGTATATGTAATGTTGTGAATTAATCTGTAGAATCAGAAGAAGAATTTTATGATGCCCTAAGCAGTCCTGTGGAAGAAGTGCCATTTTTTGAAGCCCAATCTGGTTCCCTCAGGCAAGCTGCCGGTAGTACAAGAAAAAAAAAGCTATGCAAACAAGAATCTTTGAAAAATATGACAGAATTCCAGCTAAGGTTTGAAGTAGCTGAGGTATAGTTATGGGTTTTTTTTATTTCTCTGAAGCACACCAGGTCTATGCTTTTACCCTGTTTGTTGTGTTCTTAAATTCATGTCTGCAAAAGTGTTTACTCTCTGTTTTTTGCTGAAACTATTCCGCAGAGGTTTTTTTCCAAGTCACAGTTATGCTTCTGCATCCTTCTCTTTACTGATATACTTGGATTTATGCAGTTTTGTCCCTGAATTTTCACCTATCACTCAAAAATCACACCATGTATTTGTTTAAATATGTAGCTTTTGACATTTTTTTCCTAGATACTACTGTGGTCACTGGGAAAACCTCATTAATGTTTCCTCTTGTAACAAGAACCATATTTTTCTGCTCCAGTTTTGCCCAGATCCTGTTGTCTGTACACCTAAATCTGTAACATCTTCATTATGATGAGTTGTCTGTGTTGTTCTTGCTGTTTCAGACATAGGAGGAAAAAAGGAGCATTTTATCCAAATGCAAGACACTGTTTCTGACTATATCAGCTGGTCTAGTAAAAGAGGTGGCTCGTTAACACTATCATTGTCTTTATTGTTAGACCATCAGTGGTATTGCTGCTAGTCACTGTATTTTACTTTACATTTATTTTTCAAATTCCGTTAACTTTACACATTCTGTTTTAGGGTAGGGTTTACAGAATGGCAACACATCACAGCTAACTTGTGGCAGACTCTATGCTACACCTTCACTACAAATAAAACTGAAATGTGCTGTTCTTTGTGTGATGACAAGATGTTTAAGAACGACGAGTATAAAGATAGATGCTGTGTTTTACTTTATTCTCTAATGGCAACTATCTTGCAATCTGTAAGAAAAAAATACAGTTGGGACTCTATTAGAAATCACCTCTCCATTGGCATCATTGTTTAAAATGGCTTATTTGGTTTGGGTTTGATTTTACTTATTTGTAGACAGCATTATATATGGAAATGAAGTGTACATATCTTTGTTTTGCTTTGGTTGTTAAGGTTGGATACAACAGTTCAGCTAGATATTTATTTAATAACATTGTTGCCATGCATTGGTGAAAAGCTAGTAAATCCTTCTGCCTGGCATTCAGCTTGGGAATCTAACTCTTAGCAGGAGAGTTCAGAGAAATTCCAATTAAAGCAGTAAACACTTTATGCTGCCTGAAAATCTAGTTTTGATTGTGAACATTACTAAATGGTGTACAGAATTGTTTTTAAAAATAATTTAATTTGTGTAACTGTGACTTTGGTATTACATGTGTGCATGTCTGAAGTTCATGTTAAAATAGCAGTGAACAGTATTGAGCAATTTTGCTTGTTGAATTGTTTAGTTTTTTTCCAAGGTGTTTGCTGTAAAAAGTTAAATGGTCCATACAGAAATACACAATAACTAGTGAAATGCATGTAAATATTTTATCCTATATAAAAATTAAGAGGATAATTCCCTACTGGTTTTGGGTGTGTGTGTTTTTTTAGGTCTTAATTAAATTATGCCGTCTTACTGGTAATACTGAGATGCCTGTGCTGCAGCTTGATATTTTGGGCTTAGGCACAGAACTTAAATTGAGAACATTTGACAGGACTGCAAATGCTTTCCTTCGTGAAGTTTGTCTGCTGTGCCCAGAGTATATGGGTAAGTATTTATAGTCCAATCAAAAAACTATGCACAAATAACACTCTGCATTTGTCTTCAAATAGTCTATGTCAACAAAGAAAGATTTGCTTCCTAAATTAAATGTGGTGTTGGAGGGGAAGTAACTCAGGAGCTCATTCTTGTATTAGTGGTTTGGTAAATATGTTCTGGTGCTGATGATTTTAGAGAGACATTTAGGTCTGAAAAAGAGGTTTTGTGATTAAACAGTAATGACAGCTAGTAGCCTAGATTGTAGTCGGTAGAATAGAAAGTTGTAATTTTTTTTTCTTTTTTAAAGAAGTAATATTCTCTTACTCTTTTGTGATTTTTTTAAGATGATAATGACAAGCCAGTTTACATAATTACTACATTGGATAATGTAGAAGATGATCTTCTCACTCTAGAGTACATAAAGGTGAGAAAAGAGCAGAATTTGCTTCTAAATTGTAAACCTGTCAGAAACAGTACAATAACATGGAATGATTGTTGAAGGTTTTTCCTTCCTTATGCCTTTAGTATCTTGAGTATCGTGCAAAGTCTGTCTGCTCTGTAAACAGAATAACTTGTGCATCTTAAGTTGTAGTGGTTTTGAAAATAAGTTCACTCTAATGAAATTTCCAAACTTCACTTGATTTGTTTGTTTGTGTTCTGTGCTCTTTTGATGGCATAGACTGATATTAACGGACCAGAACTCAGAAGTACCTATCAAAATGTTCTACAGACAATAAAGGTATGATATCTTTTTATAATGTGTTTTCTCAGAGTGGGAAGAGAGGCATGTTGGATAAACAAAAGTTGTTCTTTCAGGTGAACTTTTCATCTTTAGATGTTCAGTTACATACTGAAGCTCTGCTGAATGCTATGAACTATCTGAATAATCTTCTACCCAAACAAGAAACTAAAGTTGCAGAAGTCCCTGAAAAAATAGAGGAGAAGAAGGACGTTCTTAAGAAATTAAGTAAGTTTCTTTATTATATTTTTCCTTTTTTCATTCCTTTTACTTCACTTTAGCAAGAAGAAAACACATATTTTCTATTTTTGTATACCTATCAATGACCTGATATGAGAAATTTTGCTTGGGATTTATATACTTATCTCTGTGCAGTCTGACATATAGGTCAGGACATACCTATGCTGTGTATTTGAGGCACTGAGTAGATGCAAACAGAAAATCTGTAAATTGTAATTTTTTTTTTCCTAGTATGAATTAAGACTTTTGATGGCTTTACAGTTGTTTTATTGCCTTATACTTGAGGGGCATCAGTCTTCTCTCTTGCTTGCTGTGCTGTGCAGTTCAAAGGGATACTAAAATATTACATCTCCACTTCGAAAAACTGTAATTTTTATTATTTTGTGTTTCCACAGCAGCAAAAAAATCGAAGTATGAAGATGTTATTGACCTCAATATCTGTGCAGATTTATCGTGTTTGAGTATCTTTATTAGAGAGAAAAAACACAGAATAGCTGAAATTCACATTGAAGGTAGGGTAAAACTTTAATCACAATGATACAAAACTTTGTAACAGAACAGTCTGTAGATTTTGTATGTCTTGTTTTTTGAGGTCTGGATAGCCAAGTGATCATGAGGAAGGCAGCAACTGAAGTGACTGCAAAATTGAAGAACATCATTATCGTGGATTCTGATGAGACAGCATTGTATAAAAAGGTATGCCTTTGCATATATCACTGACTTTTTCGAATGCTAAATTGAGCTTGCTTGTGGACACCATTCTCTGCTGTGATTTTTTTTCAGTCATGCTTTATGTATGTTGGCAGCAACATGCTCTATAGACAGGTTTATTTTGTTCCCACAAACAGTAACTATTAGGCTGACATGAATTTCTGCAACTGTTACACCCAGCTGATCATCATGTCTCTTGTTCTGTTGACTTTAATGAATGGAATTATTCAAGCTGAGATTCCAGTGGAATATTTTCAGCTATTTCAATGGATTTTTTAAAATTTGATTTTTTTCGTTTATCACTGAAATATTTGAAGTAAAAATGTCTTAGAAGTATGAGGTATTACATTTATTTTAGAGTTAAGTTTCTCCAACATGTAAGTTTTTACAGTAGAGATACTATATTTTTTTCTTCCCTAGGCTCTTTACATCACAGAAAAAGAAGTCTTCAATTTCAGAATGATATCGTATGTGAATGCTACAGATGGCATTGCATATACAAATATGGATGTTGTTGACAATCGTATTTACCTAACTGTTGGGTGTATTCAAGTACTTTTTGTCAACAAGTTTGTTTCATCTATTTTGGTAAGTTAAATTTCCCAGATACTGTTTCTTAGCATTTAAGTAACATTGTCAGAGCAAGGAGAGGAGAAAAGCATCATATGAGGTGGTCATTGCTCCTACCATATAATTTTCCAAATATTTACTATGTAGATTTGTATTTTTATATATGTAGATATATGTGTGTGTGTATATATATATGTAGATTTATGTATACATATATATATATATCATATTTGAGGGAAGATTATCCTATTAAAGAATTTGGAAAAAGTTTGTAGAAAAAATAGTCTCATAAGAACAAATATGATTCTTAGTGGTTTTGAAATAGTGTAATTTGTAATAATTAAATCCCAAGATCTCTATTCTTCTCATAGGCTTTTATAAATAACTTCCAAGCAGCCAAGGAAGCTCTTACTGAGGCAACTGTTCAAGCAGCAGAGAAAGCAGCTACAGGTGTAAAAGAGCGTAGTTCCCGTTTGGCACTAGATATCAACATTAAAGCACCTGTTGTGATAGTTCCACAATCTGCAATGTCTGAAAATGTCCTGGTGGCTGATCTTGGTCTAATCACTGTGAAGAACAAATTCTTTATTGCTAAAACAAGAACACGGTATAATCTTCCACCTGTTATTGACTCTATGACAGTGAAATTGAGTGAACTAAAGTTATACAGGTAATGTAACGCCAATATCCTTAAAATTCCTTAAAACATGTTGGGATTCTTCAGTTAGAGAGCTTTAAGAAGTAGCTAAATAATTAACGGTCCATGATTGAGAGATACACTATTATCTTGAAATATAACGGCAAACTAGTATTTTTTAAAAACTATAAAATTGTGTGCTTTAGGAAAAATAGCAATCTACGCATCTTTAGGCAGAAGAAAATTTTTTTAGGGAAAATTGTTTAGTACGTAATAGATTCTATGCATCATTCATTACTTTGGTACAGGTTATATCCATGCATAACTGGCTGTTTTGGTGGGATTTTCAAGCTATGCATAGCAGGAAAGGTACTAAGTCAGATAGCCATAAAAAACTGTTTGAAAATGGTCATTGCTACAAGGGATTGATGAAGGGAGAGGGAAGGGGGAAGGGGCTTTTCAAACACAGTTGAAAAGTACTGAAGAACAAAGGAATTGTTCTCTCCTGGAGGTCGGCAAAGAGATCCTAACTTGCAAGAGTTTATGTGTTTCATGCTTAGTATGTGCCTGATGTCTCCTCCCTGCCAAAGAAAAATGTTTAGTTTGTGGAGCAAAACTTTAACTAGAGCTACTAAGAGTAGTATAAAAACAGTTTCACGGCACCATGTAAAAAAGTAAGGGAAAGATAGAAATGTTTTTGTTAAAATGTGTAAGAGAAATACATAAAGCAGGGAGTATTTTGGTTCTGTTCACAGATCGTGCTATGAGCAAGGTTCTTTGCACACTGAAGTACAGTTGCTGCAGCCAGTGAACCTGGAAGTAGCTGTTGAACGAAATCTAGCTGCTGCATGGTATAATGATGTTCCCGATATTGAAATATCTGGCCGACTCAAGCCTATGAATGTAAGTATTCGTTTCTGAAGGCACTTGTTACAGTATTTGTGGAAAATGGAATATTATTTCTCTCCATAAATGTCCAAGCTCATAAGTTAGGGTATTGCTTGATTTCAAGACATAGAGGTAGGGTGGATTTTGTTGTTTCATAGGGGAAAAGGAAATGAATAGCTTTCTCTTCTAGTCTAATTCTGTGTTTCATCTGTGATACTGCAGGCAGACTTTGTACTATAAATTACTGTTATTATTTAAAAATGGTTATGCTGTTATAGCCTTCTTTTACCTGTCAGTATCTTTCAAAGAAGGATTGAAAAACATAGGTGGTTTTTGGTTTGTTAATAGCAGCGTGATGACCTTCTGAATTCATACCCATTACAAGCCAGAATATGAGTTAGTGCACTTGGTCATTTAAATTTAACATTAAAAAAGAGAAAGGATGCCAAGTGTGTGAGGAAAACCAATTTGCCAGATTTTGAAATAAAACTCATAACTATTAATGTAAAGTACCTTGTAACTAAATGCAGATAACAGTTTGGGGCAACTGTAAGACAAACTGTATGTGTACATCTTCTAACATTCCAATTTCTAAATTGTAAGTTTGTAAAGAAATTTTGTGGATGAAACCAAAGTAACATGTGACTGACTTCTGATTTATAAAAATTACTGTAAGGGGGTCTGTGAATTTGAGAAAAACAGTTTACTTCGTCTTTAGTCTCCTAAACAGAGACTCAGATGAAGTTAATTTGATTTATCTGTTTACTGGTAAACTCACGTTTTAGTTATCAAAAGTTATATGAGCTGAGTTGTTCTGATTTTAATTCCAATCTTTTTTAAAGCTAATTCTCAGTCAGGAAGATATTACCACAATATTGAGGACACTAAATGAAAATACAGGTGGAAGCTCTGGGGCATCAACATCTTTACCAGAACCGAAAGAATCAACTAGTCATTGTAGTGATATGCATAGTACTTCACAACACTCTGCAGGTAATATTTTCTAAAATTACATAGTCTGGCATTTTTAGATATTATTATAAATTTATTATTTTTATTGGAATTACATTTATAAAAGGATGCCAGATTCAGTTGTGTTTAACGGTATTGTAGAATCACAGAATCATTAAGGTTGGAAAAGACCTCCAAGATTGTCAAATCCAGCTGTTAACACCACCATATCAACTAAAACATAGCACTAAGTGCCACAGCCATGTAATTTCTTGAACACTTCCAGGGACAGTGATTCCACCAGCTCCCTGAGCAGAAATTCCCTGATGTCCAACCTGAGCCTCCCCTGGCCCAGCTTGAGGCTGTGTTATCTTGTCTTTTCACTAGTTTGAAAAGACAAGATGACAAGACTAGCTTGTGAAAAGAGACCAATCCTCATACTGCTACAACTTCCTGTCAGGTAGTTTTAGAGAGGGAAGGTACCCCCAAGTTTCCTGTTCTCCAGACTAAATAATCTCAGTTGCCTCAGCTGCTTCTCGTAAGACTTGTGCTCCAGACCCTTCACCAGCTCTGTTGCTCTTCTCTGGACGTACTCCAGCACCTCAGTGTCTTCCTTGTTGTGAGGCGACAGAACTTGACACAGGATTCGAGGTGTGTCCTCTCTTTTGAGTGCTGGCTGAGTACAGAGGGACAACCACTTCCCTGCTCCTGCTGACAATACTATTTTTGATCAAAGCCAGGATGCCACTGTCCTTCATGGGCACACTGCTGGCTCACGTTCAGCTGCTGTCCACCAGTGGGACCACGCTGAGCAGCCTGTAGCATGCCATGGAGTTGCTGTGACCCAAGAGTGCAGAACCTAGCACTTGGCTTTGTTGAATCTCATGCTGTTGGCCTTGACCCATTGATCCAGTCTGTTCAGATCCTTCTGCAGAGCCTTCCTACCCTCCAGCAGATAAACAGTTCCCACCCAACTTAGTATCATCTGTGTACTGACTGAGAGGGCACTTGATCACCTTGTCCAAATCATTGATAAAGACGTTAAAGGGAACTGGTCCCAGTACTGAGCCCTGGGGAACTCCACTGGTGTGGAGACTGGCTGCCAATTGGATATAATTCCATATCTGAGGATAGCATTTGTAGGGGTAAGGGTGGTAAGTTAGTTGTGGCGGTCAGAAGAGGCCAACAGAGATTCAGACAGCAGCAGCAGGACAGAAGGCTAAGAACTAAGCACTAAGAGCTTTTTTTTTTGTTACAGCTTCACTTTTTATCTACTCCTTTTCTACAGCATGCTATCACATAATTGGTTAGTCAGTTCAGCTAAGCATAGATGGAAACATTTCACTGGCTACAAGGTCTGTTTCATTCTTCAGGTGACTCCCTCCTCCTTAAGGGTGCACTCCAAACTGCTTTTCTTTCAAGGATACACCTTGAACTCTTCAAGATCAATTCCCTCATCAATTACCTCAGACATTAGAGGATCCACAGACTCACTGTCACCCCTACAACTACTGGCCTTTATGGCCACCAGGGCACACCCCTGGCTCATGGACAGCTTGTTGTCCACCAGGATGCCCAGGTCCTTCTCCACAGAGCTGCTTTTCAGTTGTGTCATCCCCCAGCCTGTACTGGTGCCTGGGGTTATTCTTCCCTAGGAGCAGGACCCTGCAGTTACCTTTGCTGAACTTCAGACAGTTCTTTGCCCATTTATCCAACCTGTTGAAGTCCTTCTGAAGGGCTGCACAGCCTTCTGAGGTACCAGTGACTCCTCCCAGCTTTGAACTCATTGAGAAGACATCTGCCCTTCCAAGTCACTGATGGAGAAGTTAAACAATGCTAGGCCCAGTACTGAACCTTGGGGAACACCACTAGTGACAAGCCTCTAACTAGACCCTGTGCCACTGATTATGATCCTCTGGGATCTGCTTTTCAGCCAGTTCTTAATCCACATAACTTTCCACTCATTCAGACCACACTTCCTGAGTTTGCCTGTGAGGGTGTTAGAGACAGTGTTGAAAGCCTTGCTGAAGGTGACAATATCCACTGCTCTCCCGTCATCCATAAAGGTAGTTGTTTCATCATTGAAGGCAGTCAGGTTGGTCAAGCATAATATACCTTTAGAGAATTCATGCTCACGATTCCTGATGACTTTCCTGTCATTCATGCAGACAGAGGTGGCCTCCAGAATGAGGTGCTCCATCAGCCTTCCAGAGACTGAGGTGAGGCTGACTGGCTGGTGGTTCCTTGGGTTCTCATTTTTGCCCTTTTTGAAGACCAGGGTTACATTTTCCTTCTTCTGGTCCTTAGGCACCTCTCTGATCACCACAACCTTTCAAAGATGATTGTGTCAGGTCTCTCAGCATTCATGGGTGTATCCCTTCAGGGCCAGTGGACTTAGGGATGTCAAGGTTGCCTAGGTGTTCTCTAACTCAATACTCCTTCACCAAGGGAAAGTCTTCCCTTCCAACATTCCTTTGCTCTGGTCTCCTGGGTCAGAGATTCCTGGGGGCTGGCCTTATCAGTTGTTATGGGTTTAAATAGGTGTAGGCCTAAATTTGGGCTTTAGATTTTAGAGTAGGCCTGAGACTATCAGCTGACTTGAGCTGGGCTGGGCCAGCTGACAGCTGACTACTACTGTCCAATTGTATTCCATACCATATCCCGGCATCATCTCAAAATATAAAGCCGGTGTGGGAGGGGCTTAGTTCAGTTCCTTCAAGCTGTGGTCCCAGGAGGATGCACTGTGCCGTCCCAGGAGGGGCGGGAGGACCATGGCCAGCACCGACTCACCATCATGTTTCTTAGGGAAGGAAAATGTTTGTTCTTAGGCTTTCTGTCTGCTTGGGTCTGTCTCTGCAGAATTGAGTTCTTCAGAGTCATTTGTAGTTAGAATGGTGGGATTTGTGTTTGATGGGGAGTGGAGAGTTATTTTTTTGTTATTTCTAACTTGTGTGTGTGTTATATTGTAGTCTTCTTTTAATTTTCTCCTTTCTGTATAAATATATAAACCTGTTTTGAGTTTCCAGGGGGTTTTCCTCTCTTTTCTTGGTGGAGGGAGGGAGGCTTTGACTCTGTATTGGGCAGCTGGCATTTTGCCAGCTCAGCCCAAGACATCAGTGAAGACCATTGCAAAGAAGACATTCAGCAGCTCCTCTGCATGTTCTGTTACCAGAGTCCCTCCTCCATTTTAGCAAGGGGCCCACAGTATCCTTAGCTTTCCTTTTGTTTTTGATGTGTTTGAAGAAGACCTTGTTGCCCTTAACAGCCTTGGCCACATTTAGTTCCAAATGGTCTTTGACCTTCCTTGTCTCAGGTCTACTTACTGACAACCCTTTATATTCATTCGAGGTAGGCTGACCCTGTTTTCAACTTTTCTGTATTTCCTGCTGACACTTGAGTAATGACAGGAGTTCTTCATTCATCGGTGGAGGTCTCTTGCCCCCTTTACCTGATTTCTTGTTCATTGGGATGCATCCTTCCTGAGCCTGGAGGAAGTGATCCTTGAGTATTGACTCTTCTTCCCTGCAGGGCCTGTTCCCATGGAATTCTTTCAAGAAAATTTCCTAAAGTGGCTAAAGTTAGCTCTCCTGAGGTCCATGTTACAATCTTATTGCTGCCCTGCTTCCTTCTCACCTGGTACTGAACTCCACAATCTCATGGGTGCTACATCCAAGGCTGCCCCAACCTTCACATCTCCAACAAGGCCTTCCGTGTTTGGTGCCATGAGCTCAAGCAGCACAGCATTCCTTGTGGGATCCTCCACTACCTGCATCAGGAAATTGACATCATTGCTTTCCAGGAACCTCCTGGGCTCCTCGCGCTTCACTGTGCTGCTTCTCTAGCTGATGTCAGGGAAATTAAAGTCCTTCACAAGAATCACTGTCTGTGACCTTGAGGCTGCTTCAAGCTGCCCATAGGAAGCCTCATCCACTTCTGCCTCCTGGTCAGGTCGCCCATAGCAAACACCCACAACAGTGTCACCCTTACTAGCCAGCCCTTTTATCCTAACCCATGAGCTTTTGACTTGCTCATCATCCGCCCCGAGACAGAGCTCCATTCATTCCAAGTGTTACCTTACACAGAGGGCAACTCCACCACTGCACCATCCTGGTCTTTTCTCCTAAACAGTGTGTAGCCCTTCATGATAATATTCCAGTCATGTGAGCTACCCTGCCATATCTCTGTAATCGTAATGAGATCAAAGCCTTCTGACTGCACACACATCCCTAGTTCCTCCCATTTATTCCCCATACTACATGCATATACAGGCACATAGAAATATTTGATTGTGTTGATATCCCAGCAGGGATGCAGAGGGACGCCTCACAGTCTGTCTTGTGGCTATGTCTTTGGAGATGCTTGTACTTGCTAGAGGTACCCGCTCTGAAGCCTCCTTTGCTGCTTGGGTGGTCACTGTAGGTCTCCCCTTCCCACACCTTATCTCTGTCGAGCCTGATCCTGCCCCGGTCCCCCTTCAAATCTAGTTCAAAGCTCTCTCAATGAGCCCTGCTAACTCCTGAGCTAAGATCTCTTTTCGTCTTTGAGATGGGGAGACTCCATTTGTTGCCAGCAGGCTCAGTGTCATAAAACCTGACACATGATAAAAAAAGTGCAAAATTCTGATGGTAATATCAGTCTTGAAGCTAGGAGTTCAACTGTGTGATTTTCCTGTTTCTTGCCCTGTCATTCTCTGAAACTGTCAGGACGAAAGAGAACACAACTTGTGGTTCAAATCCCTGAGCTGCAGGGAGGCAGCAGACTTCCCTATGAGATGGGTCCAGTCGGCATGTAAGGCCCTCAATTTCCCACACAAGGGAGTCAGTCACTTGCAATCATTTCTCTTCTTTCTTAACAGCTGAAGTTGTGATGCGTCTGGATGACTGACTTACTCTAGGCAACTTGCTAAGTAGACTTTCACTCTCACTTGTGCCACCCTCAAGTTCCAAACCTCATACCTGTACTCTGCAATTCTGTGTAATCTGTTTGTTATTCCTTAAGGGCACCTGGGAAGGCCAGGAGGAGGTAATTCTCCTGCTGCCCCAGCAGGGACCCCTTTTCATTCCATTTTAGGCTTCTTCCTTCAGCCTCATGGGATAGTTTTGGAGTTCTGTCTGTTTTGAGCCTCTGTCTTTTTCATTTCTCTCAGGAATGGAAGACTGTGACTCCTGCCAGTCTCTGTAACATTCCTTGTTACTTGGTAGCCTCTCCACCCCTTTTTTAAGCTTTGCTATCAGGCTCAGCAGATCATCCACCTGGCACACTGCACACAGGTGTTATCTCTGTGCCCCACTGTTACTAATGGCAGGCTCAAACTCTCCCTTCAGCTGTAGACCTGGACAGCTGTGTGCTTCTGAGGTAGCTTGATCTGGGTTGCCAGATGCCTTATAGGAATGGCTTTTGACTGTATGGAAACCGTTGTTGTGTCTGTTCTAGTTGGGTAGGTGAAAACCACCATGTGAGCTCACCTCAGGAACTGGAAGTGTAGCTGTGCTCTCCTACACACCCTTCATATGTGAACTGCTGTGCAAAGTGCCATGCCATGTCCTTCTGATGTGCCATGTCCTGTTTGCCTGAGATGTTCACTGCTCTCCCTAGAGCCATTTAAATCTCCTATGGTTGCTCTGGCAAGGCCCCCACCATGTCAGCCTCGCTCATGATAGCTGCTGGGCCCTGCCGGGCCCTGCCAGGTCTCCACTCCCTTGGGTTTCCCTCACTCAGGGAACCCCCTGTCAGGCTCATTGGGGTGTTCTGCACCACAACTTAACTGTAACAACTGCTGCTGTTGCTGCTGCCATGTGCCTCACTGACTGTCAAGGTTGGTCAACTGCTGATGCGTCTGTTACCTTGGCATTGTAGTTTGAGCTATATGTAATATACTTAATTAGAGCAACTGGGCAACTGTAGTGAGTTTTGGAACGTGACATGTTGCAAGGTAAGAACTGCCTTGTTTTCCCAGCCATAATGCAAGGCAGCACTTACAAGTCTGTCAGTTGAATTTGGTAAGATCCCATCTTTGGAAAGCTGCCATACACTACAAAAAAGGCAAGTGAAGTTAAGAAAAGCAGCTTTTGTTGAATTCCTGTATTAAATGTGAAAACCAGCAGAAACATGGCAGATGGAGAAATGAGGATGAAATTAAATTTGTATTCTTTGTAACACTTGCACAGAGTACCATACGACATGAAGGGAAATTGTACATTTATGTCCTAGAAGATGATAAAAATCACATGTAGAGTATGTAGGAGCAGTGTTTTATATTCTCAAACACTGTGTGATTTTGCCAAAAGTAATTACAGAAAGCATGATGAACACATGCTAAATGTGGATGGATTTACATGTGGAGGAGAAGGGAAGTTGTCTTTATGGTTATTAGTGAGGATGCTTTGTTTTGTTTTGTTTTTATTCTTACTTACATTCTTAATTTTCTTTAGTATTAACCATTTTTCTGATTTCTGAAAGGTATAACTGTTGTGACATCAGCTGTGGTGGAATTGCATTCACCTGTGAAAATAAAAACAACATTAAAACTGGACTTCAAATTCGACTCTCTGACTTTAGTGTTGTATAGTCCAAATTCAAAACAGGTAAATATAATTTTGGTCACAAAGAGAAAGCAATAGCTTTAGGCTTGCCTGTAGTTCTGGAAATTCTGAACATGAATAGTTCAGTTTATGGGCAGAGGAAGTGTTTTCTAGCAGTAGTAACAAATGGGGTAGAAATGATAAACAGCTATTTTAGCTAAATCACTTGGCCGATACTACAGTAACTCGGCAGTTACACATAATACCTAGCATCTTCTATGATCTAACTAAAAATTTGATAAAATTTTATCTTAGTTTAAAATACAGTTTGAGAAGCAAAAAAATGCAGTGGAATGAAACCTATTTGTTAGTTACATCTACATATGTCAACATGGGCACACACATAAATAAAACTGTGGAGAGAGATTTTGAATTTACACTTACAGTAGAAATGCATTTATATTCATCTTGGTCTAAATTTACAAAACTTGTCTGCAGATTTCTGACAAAAAATCATGTTTTATTGTAAACTTACAGTATGTTATTTTAGATTATGAACAATTTCTGGTGTCTGGCTGAACACTGCATAGTTAATTTATTTGGCATCTTTACATATACTGTGTGTTTTTACATATAAATAAAAAATTGCATTACTTTCTTGTAAAACATTGTCTCTCACTAATATAAGTGAAAGTCACTTTAGAAAGTCGGTAGAAGGTAAAACTTCCCTTAAGTTTTCTCTGTATCTTGTTGGTTGTGTTTGTCTTTTGAACTGGTAGTGGGTTTATTTAATATATTATTTTTGGAAATTTTGTCAGAATAAACTGTATATCACACCTCTATATTTTCACTACCTATAAACAAATCTACAAACATTTAATTTAAACAGGTTAACAGTTTGGATCAGAGAGATGACCTTTTGAAGCTTGCAGAGTTTAAATTAGTTTTGATGTCAGCTGCTCTGAAAATGTTATCAGATGGTTCAATGAATGCTTCAGTCAAACTGACAAACTGTACGTTAGATGATAAAAGACAGTCAATCCAGAAGGCTACACCAAGGTCTGTAACTTGACATAAATTACTGTTTAGTGGAGTTTGACGGATGGTTCAAAATGTTTCATTTTATCAGTATTTTGTTAAAACTGCAGTTGTTTTAGTATGGGGGGTTCTTAAAGTACTTGTTACTTTAGACATACATGTCTTACTTGCATTTTGTTCCACATATCTTTGTGGGAGACCAATATAGATACTAGATAAAATACACGAAATAAACCGAAGCTTAAATATGCAATTAATAAATATACATAGAAAAACTTTCGCTTTCCACTGCAATGAACTGTTAAGTAAGACTAAGATTATTTTTCATGAGTAGTAACAAATGTTAGTATAGTACTTTCGATAAGTAAACAAAGAATTATGATGGTCTGACTTGTTAGAGTTACCAACACCTTTAGTTACCAGTGTATGGGAGTGCAGTTAAAGTTTATATAAAATTTATGTTTTTATTGGTCATGTTTTATAATGGTTGGTGTTACTTTTTAAATTCACTCTTGTTAGTGTATTGCTGCTGGAATGTGAGAATATTGAATGTTTTTCAGTATTTGTTGCTAGTTTTTTATTGTCTCATTAATGCCATCTTAATTGTCTTTCAGAATGGTGGAAATGAAGCACGGATTTGAAAAGAAAGTTATGGTGAATATAAGCTACAAACAGGGGAGAGATGGCACTGTTCTTGATGTGATTGTTCAAGAGATATACCTTTGTGCAAGCATGGAGTTCCTACTTACTGTAGCAGATATATTCCTAAAGGCTAATGCTGAAAGTGCTGCTGCACAGAGAAATCTCAAACAGTCATTACCTTTAAAGGACCAAGGTATGTATTGGAAATGGTCTAGAATCTGAATTTAAATAACCAGTTAATTTTGGTATCTTAATACCATTTAAAAGTACAATACTTATTTTATGCTGATTTCTTTGTTTATGTGTATGGTACAGCTTCTTATAACCGTATTGCTTTCTTTGCATCATGGAAATAGGTTCATGACTTTTGATCTTTATTTCGAAATGAAGCCTTGTCTTACCAGACAAATACTTAAAGATGTATGAATAAAATAAAAAGAAAAAATAAAATGTGGAAGGACAGTTATTGCTGGCATTCTCTAGGCTTGTTTTGCTTTCTTTCTAAAGGTCATTATCACTGTCATCACTTCAATCATTTTGAGGAGTGATGGAACATATTATATGTTGCTTACATACAAAGTTGGTCTGCCTGATATTGCTGCCTAAAAATGTTGTCATTTCACTTGTTCACTGAAGAGCATTTCTCCCTACATCGGAAAACAGATTTTTAGGTTGAGTGCCTGACATCAAAAACTGGTCCCTTAGAGCATCAGAGCAGGCAATAGGCCTTTTATACTTCCAGGCCTCAGATAGTTCACATCAGGTGTGCAAAGCAAGTTTCTGTTTTTCTGGATTTTATTTTACTATGCCGTAAATACCATAGTTGTGTCCACCTCAGCCAGATCTGTTGTGATTATTTGATGATGATCAAAATCTAAACAGATTAGAAAGTTTTATATGAAATGGTATTGTTATTGCAAATGATTGCATCAAGCATCAGTAAATACTGCATTATTGTCCTGTGGAAAAATGTGGTTTTGCTGCTCCAGAAAGTAGAAAATGTGCCCAGCATTTTCCTAAGACAATCATAGTTGACTGATGTAGGTATTGATTGAAGTTGATACATTTGCTGATATCAGATAGTAACAGTGGTGATACTCTTAATTCTTTTGATTTTGACAAAGAAGTTTTGTGGACTCTTTTTTCTTTTTGTATCTGAAAGTAATTGGATCTTTACTTGTTTTGTGTCTCCAGTGAAGAGCCACGAAATAAGTCAGTTGCAGGGATATAAAGATTTGCAACCACCAGTTATCTTATTAAGTTACCTTATTAATAAATCTTTAAAACTTCTCTCTAAGTCACAAAAGATATGTAAATAGAAAAGTTTGAACAATTAAAGTAATGTAATTTATGTTTTTGAAGCATCTGTGCAGCCTGCATCTCTAATGGAAATGAACATCGTTGTTAAAAATCCAGAGATTGTGTTTGTGGCTGATTTAACAAGAAGTGATGCTCCTTCATTGGTGGCTACAGCACAGTGTGAGGTCTTCATTAAAAATAGCCCTGGAAGGTACAACATGACAGCTGCTGTTAAAGAGATACAAATGAAAGCATGTCCGTTTCTTCCAGAAAAGAGGAACGGAAACATTACTACGGTGAGTTTGCTAAACCTCTGTGTATCTAAAATGTGTTGTGTAACTTATTCAAGCTAATACACAAGTCATTTCTGAAACTTTCATTGTTAAAATGTATGCTACAGATTGATGGGTAAAATTTTGTGGCTAACGTTTTGTTGATTTTATTATGTATTTTTTTCTCATACACTTAAAGCATCATATCTGTGGCAGGTGGTTTCAGAAACCATCAAAAACATACACGTAAGCAAACCTCAGAACTCCGGTTTTTTGTAAACAGTCTAGTTTCAGTCTGGAAAAGTAATCAGAGAATTAGAGATTCCATGGCTGCCTTTGGTCAAGAAAGGAAAGAAAATATGTAATATGAGGTTATGTGAAGAGTACAGGATTGCTGAAGGGTGGTATTGATGGGAAGATTTTATATTGCCTAAACTTTGGGAAAACATCAAGTTGAATGAATACTTCCTTCTGATCACAGTATCATCAAGTTTGGAAGAGACCTTCAAGGTCATCTAGTTCAGCCATAGTCATCCCTAAACCATGTCGCCCAGTGCCACATCCAGATACCAAATAGGTTTCCCCAGACAGATGGAAAACTAGCCATCACGTATAGAATAGCATAAATGATGAAGTTCTTTCCGTATGTTTCTCACATGTGCATTGATCTAAAGAGGAATATGTTGTTTTTCATTCATGGCTGTAACAAAGAATAAGAAAAAATATAATTTGAGGAACAGAGTATAAAATAATATGATGGACAACTAATTCTGTTTGACCAAAGTCACTTGGTAAAAGTGTGGTGAAACTGATTCAAGGTGTTGTTTCTACGTCTCTAGCACCTGGTTCAGATACAGACTGACACATCAGAGAAGATTGCAGAAATCAATATGATTTGAAATTACAGTTTTTGAAAGACTTAGCTTCTCAGGTAGAGATTGGAGAGCAAATTTTTGTGTCAGTACAATGTCAGGAGAGTCTAACTATATCTGAGTGTGCTATTAATCACATAGCAGTAGGATTTTGTTTATGGAGTTTCCTTAGATTTGGTAAAATTTGGCAAGTGAAAGCATACAGGGACTGATTGCAAAATAAAGCAGGAACTGAATGATTGTGATTCAAACAGTTACATTGGTTTTGAGGAAAACTATATCTGTGTTGTTCTGTGTTGCCCGTAACTGAAAATCTGGTTCTCTTCAAAAATCAGAGGCACAATGGTGCAGTATATTTGAAGACATCTGCAGACTTTACCTAAAGAATGGAATTACTGGAGTGTAATGCATTTGACTGTACCTGACATTTGAATCTTTAATGATTGAGAATGGTTGAGGTATTTTTTCTTGATGTTGTTAGTGTTCTGATTGCTCTTAATTTTCACAAACCAAGTAATGGTAACTTTTTCTTTCAGTACTTTTTTATATGTATTAAAGTGTATGTCTTTTCAAATATTTTTTTCTCTATTTAACATGTATTTTACTCTTTTGTATAGGTATTGCAGCCTTGTGATTTCTTCTTTGAAATGAGACAGTCAGGTACTAATCCACAGACAGCTGATCTAATGATTAAATCTCTAACATTAAAAGTAGGTGGACCTTTATTGTGATTTTTAGTTTTCTGCTATTTCCTGCTCAACAGACTATGAAATTGCTTTTGACATTTGTTTCTTAAAAAAAGTAAAATCAGGAATGACAAAAGTGGGGAATTCTTTCCATTGCTCATCAGGTCACCTATCTGTTTATCATGTTAAACAAAATTGAAATTAGGTAATTGTGTCTCTGTGCTTCGGGTTTGGAATCTGTTTTGTGGCCTGGTGTGGAGATACAAGTTTTGAAATGTTCAGATAGATCATTGGATGACGTAGTTTAGAAAGCTTCCATCTGGAAACATGGCAGGGCTTGACAATCTGAACTGATTGAACAATGGGTTGCAAAAGGGAATGCATTTTCGTACCTAAGAGTCTTGTAGTAAGCAGAAGTATTTTGTTGGTCTAACATGTTCATTATACTTCTGTGTCTGAAAGGAATTGTTTCCATACTAGCTTTTCATTTCCAATTATTCCAATTTTTTGTAGGTTTCACCAATAATCATAAACACAGTAATTACTATTACATCAGCCTTTTATCAAACTGCAGAAACAACAGAAGAGGAGATCAGCCAAATTCCTCCAGACTTGTGGAATAAGAAAGATATAAAAAATCTTAACTTGTGGTTTCTTGAAGAGACAAATGAAAATGAAGATAAAAATCCAACCACTGAACTGATTCCCACAGGAGAGTCATTGAAAATTAGTATAGAATCTGTTTTTCTAACACTCGAAGCTGGGGTCGGGCACAGAACTGTACCAATGCTTCTAGCCAATTCGTCATTTGTTGGAGAAGTCAAGAACTGGAGTACTCTTATCAACTTACGTTCTCGTCTTGAGCTAGAGGTAAGGAATCCTACATTAAAAAAAGAAGTTTTCCTAAGATGCTAATCCCTATAGTCTAAATGTTATATACATGTTATTTAGACAAGAAAAGAAAAATTAACCCACATATTTTATGACTGAACTCCTCAGATATATTTTGTTGGAGCATGATGGGAATGAGCTATTAAGATAGTTAAATTAAGATGAAAATCTAATGCACTAGATGTAATACATTAATGGCACAGTGATGGTGTTATATAATCTCACATTTATAGTCTTTACAAGTTCCTGAAGACCTGTTGCATCACTGCTAAATGTTAGAGTAGCAAATGGCTAAAACTCTCTCATAATCTTCAGTTAAGATTACAGTAGAGTATATTCCTGTGAAGTTTCTATAAAATACAATATGGTACCAGGGTGCTTCAGAAAACATCCAAACTGGCTCATATTTGGAAATTAGTGACTTAAAATTGTTGGTTTTGTTCTTGGTTGTTGTAGGTAGGTTATTCCATGTTTACAATGCTTTTAACTTCCAGTGCCTACAGTTTAAGCCAAAATTATACTTTAAGTGACACACCTTTTACCACTTATTTGGAGCTGGATATTTGCAGTAGAGGCTTAGCTGCCTCATTTATTTCTCAAATGCATTTGTTTCAGCTGATGGTGAGAGCTGATAGTGCAATCTGATTATGAATCTTGTACATTACCAAAATAATTAATATAGTTGTAAATCAGAATTTTCGATTTAACAATTTTATGTAAATTCCTAACTGACTTCTGCATTTGATAGGTACACTATTTTAACGAGATGTTTGGGGTGTGGGAACCTTTGCTTGAACCATTAGAAGTTGAAAAGACTGATTTATTCAAGCTATGGATTCTTGAAATTAAGGTATAGTAGTTTCCAAAGGTGAACTCTAGTCTTCCATTTCAATACCTTAAGAAGAACAAATGTTCTTCTCCCTTTCATTGCTGAAACTAATCTAACAATTTTGTTCCATCTTGTTGGTTACTGAAACTTTTTTCCCCCAATTAGTGAATGAAACCAGCTCTTGTAAAAGGGGTCTAGGCTCACAGATCTGTTAAATATTGTCTTTCAGGTGGTAAGATCTGATTCCAGTTACACTAGATAATCATAATGGCTGGTTTGTCTGTTAGGCCATGCTAATGATGCATTCAGTGACTTTGGAAACACAAACCATTCTTCTTGTTCCACAGTAGTACGTGTAGAAGAAATGTATTGTAAGAACTGGTGCCTGTTGGCTATCACAGAGTGTACTACGGGAGTAGTGCTCTTACCACTTCATTTTTCTTTCATGGAAATAGTTTCTGGATTCAAAATAGATAAGCCTTTCTCTAAGGATGGGAAGTATCTTTTCTTTTTCCTCCTTCTGTGTTAGCTGTTTTATTTCATTGTTTTCTGGTTTTTTTTTCAAAACCTTTCAAGTATTTTTAACCTGAGAGGTTGCTTAGACTGGAAAACCCACCCTTTTCCTAGGACTGTCATCATCAAACCATTTTCTACAGTAATGGCCTCAGAAGGATAAAGATTGTGGACTGGGATGTTGCAGTTAAAACATTGCTATTAAAAATATCCCTAAGAATTTTCCAGAAAGATACGAGACCTAATACAGAAGAAAGGTAGAAGATAGTAAGTCAGACCTCATATCTTCTCACCTAGATATGAAATATAACATTTGGAAACACATAATTTCTGAACGTGTTGAAGGCCAGAAAAACATATTCCATTAGATTTTTACTTTTTCCTTCAAGCAGATGAACATACAAAATAGATATTTGATTTGGAAACTTATAAAGACTAAATTTGGGGTCACTGTTTTAGGACTAGGAAATAAATTGTGTAAGTTTTTACACAGTGTTATTCAATATGTTAAGACAAATGTTATCACACAGTATTTACTGATTATGTTAGTAGTTAGTATACAAGTGGATTTTCTTCAATTTGGAATAATCATAGATGTAGCTACTATTTCTAGAATTTCATTGACACCCAGAATATTTATTTTGTGTCTTGTCTTATTTATTCTCCCCCTCTTTTGTTTTTATTTGTGAATAAAAACATGAACAACTTTAGAAATGGGGAACCATGGCAGGACATAGAAATGGGAAAGGGAGAGACAGAGAGTCTTGAGATAGCATCTGTGGAAGGAATAGTCAGATAAGAATTCTTTAAAAATCTCCTTGCAGATGAAGAAGGTGAAAAAAGTGCTGATTGAATCAGATGATGAAGAAGAAGAAACCTATAAAGTTCCAGAATATAAAACAGTAATAAATGTTTCCTCAAAAGACCAGCTCAACATTACACTATCCAAATGTGGACTGCAAATGTTGAGTAACTTGGGCATGGTAAGAAAGATTTCTTAACTATGCAGCATTAGAATTGCTGTATGACTGTTTACAGAGATCATCTTGATGAAGTCTTATTCATTATGTTTGTACTTTGTACCCATTTTTTGCTTTCTAGGCATTTGCTGAAGCAGCTAGTCAAACTTCAGACATCTTCAAAAAAGACCGAGCACCATTTGTAATAATAAATTCTTTAGGACTTCCCATCACAGTCTCGCCTAGTGATGCCTTTAGTGTCCTTAATGTTGAATGTGGAGCAAAAATATTTCATTTAAAAGATGGAGAGACTTTAAATATGGAATTTGTCAGAACTAAAAATGAGAGTGACCAGTTCACAGCAATGACAACACTGAGTAGCAAGAGATTTTACATTCAGATCTGTAAGTTCCAAAGTTCACACATCTTCTGTTTCTGTAAACACTACATCATGCATAATACTGGGCTTGTACAGCTCTGTAAATATCGGATGACTGCATAACATAAAAGGACTGTTTCTTTGGATTCTAGATGTGTGGTAGTATTTGAAATCCTACTTTACTCTTTGCAGCTAAAAGTTTCATGTATCATGCTTGTTAATTTTTGCAGTATACGTTTTCTACTGTGATAAATTATGTAAGTGACTATTGTAGTCAAGTATTTTTGTTTGCATTTATTTATTATTGGAAAAGTAAGCTTTATTTTAGAGTTCTGAGCCCTATATATAGGCATGTTTATAAAAGTTACTCTAAAAGGGGATGTTTTTAGGTAAAGATTGCTTTAAGTAATTTTAGGCAAACCAGTTAAATCTAAAATTAAAATTTAGCTATTTTTAATGGTCGATTGTTGTTAACAATTTAAATTGATTTATTGAAACAATGAACTGTTTTTCAAACTTGACCATATGATGTATTAGTTGAATTGTTTTGCATTTGAAGAGCTGTACCTTGTTAATAAGCCATTGCATCTTGTAAACATTTCTTGTGAAGCACTAACTTCATTTGGTGTAGCAAAACTCACTTAAATATTGGAGTGATGGACTCATTTACTGTTTTTCTTGTGGTAATAAAAGAGTCTTCGCTGTTTCCTTAGTAACACTGCAAGATCAGTATATTGAGTAGTGCTTGTACTTTTTCATCTGATATTTTTCCCATTCGATTGAAGGACACAGAGCATTCTATTGAATGCACGTTTTTGTCTTTCAAGTGTATCTTTCAGCTCATTTTGAGTGTTTCATGTCTCATTTTGTAAATTCTAGGTCCTCATAATCATTCCACTGTGGAAAAGATTCCGTTGACAAAAGTAGGTCGATGTATTTACAGAGTGAGACACGAGGAATCAGGTGTTGAAAGGTCCATTGTCTGCCAAATTGACACTGTTGAAGGAAGCAAGATGATAACTATACGGTCTCCTATCCAGGTTATTGTATATCTATAAATTTAAAATTCATTCTTACTTTAATTTTTTAATGAATGAAAATCATCCTGTAGTCTTTAAATAAAAATCGAAAAATATATTTTAAAAAGGTATCTGGACTGTTCATATAACTTTGATTTGTGTATTATAAGGTAGTTTTGAAGAGATTTTGAAGAGAAGATTTTTCAGTGTAGTGGACTGGGGTTGGATAACAACCAGGTTTTGGATCAGGGTAATTCATCAGTAAACTTTCCTAATACTGGCTCTAATTTCAGTCTTGAACTCTTTGTTTTGTACGAAATGATCAAACTTCTTTTAAAGTTATCTTCGTTCCACAAGGTTACTCCTAAATCAGATTATTTTATTTTCTTCATTATGTTCATTTCAAATTTAGTACAATGTCAGCTGAAAAGCAAGACCTTTGATCATGTATCTGTTTTGACTGAATAATATTTTTGATAGACACTATATGGTTTAAAGGTACAGGGGTGATTCAGACATTAGTTTTCTATAGGGATGGTGTTCCTGTTACCTTTCAGTTGGTTTTTTTGCTTAAAGTGGTTTATGACCAAATTTTCACTGTTTGATTTTTCCCTAATTTTTTTCCTAAGAGTTAATAATGCCACTAAATTAATCCAGAAATAAATAAAAAACAACGTTTGCAAAGAAGAGATTTGCGTGCCCCTCCCCAGTGATAATGGACATCGATGATTTAACCTTAAACATTTGACTTCCCTTGTGTTTTCTGCCTCATGGATTTTTTTAACCCACAGACCCTTGTATCGATTGTATTTTTAGGAATCAGTTCTTTGGAAAGTTATCACATAGCTCTGATTTACTTGTTTATGATTTTTCAGGGTCTTATGTTTCTCCTTGAAAAGCATTTTGCAGCCAGATAATTTAAAAAGATCTGATGTTTTTAGAGAGAGGGTTCTTCTGAAATACGTGACCTTAAGTGGTAAATGGATAAGATGAAAAATGAGAAAGCTCTCATTCTGTGCTTTATTAAGCTCAAAATTCTTTATCTTTCTAGTTTTTCCTAATGTATGTTCCTGGATTTTTATTTCACATAGATAAGGAATCATTTTTCAATCCCCTTAAATGTTTTTGAGGAAGGAAGATGCTTAGGGACTGCTTCACCAGAAAATGAATTCAACATACCCTTTTCCTCTTACAGGTACGTTATTGCATTGTCCTTGTATTGGGGAATATGTTTATATATGGTTGATTATTGAATGCATAGAACTACACTAAAAAAATTGTTTCTCTTTGCTACCTAATACTGGAATAATACTGTGCTATCATGGTTGGGTAGGATCTTCTCAGGGCCTCTTAGTCAGGTGATGTCTAGTGAACTAGTGCAGCTTTTTTTTTTTTTTTTTCTGAAAAGGCTTAATTTGATTTTGTGATTCTCTTTTGTGATACTCTATCAAAGATGTGGAAAACGACTTGTCAACCATAGAAAATCTTGGCTTACAGCATAGCTATACAGTTAGCACATCCAGGCAAATAACAACTTAAAACTGCAAAGAATTTTCATTTAAATTTTAACTGAACTGTCACCATGTTTTAGTTATGTAGATTTACTTCGATGCGGATTTTTTTATGATTACAGAGATTTTTTTCCTTCTCTTTTTCTGCAAATGCTCTTCTTATATTTTACAACAAAAACTGTATCTTTTTCAGTACATAAGTTACACTTTACTTAGATTCATTAATTTGTTAATATTTCTCACCATCTCCATTTCATAAGGTTTAGGGATGTTCTGATTCATTGCACAGGTAAGTTCCACTAGGCAGTCAAGAAATGTGTCATAACAAAAAAATCTTCAGTCAAGGAGCCACTGTATTAGATTAAAGCTGTTGCCTGAAAAAATCCATGTGTCTAAATAATGCATAAATTTGATGCTTTATGTGACTGAAAAGAAAGGCACTTCCTGCACATCTGTTATAAGAGTGAATTGTTTATCCAGACCTTTTGCTTGGAGTAGAGAAGCACTTTTAAGAAAATTCAGTAGCCTCTTCATAAGAATCTCCAACAGGCCTTTCTTTGTAAGGGAAGCAAGCATATGGTCATATGAAACAAAAAAACCCCCTCCAACTGTTACAATAACATGAACTTTTGGGATCCAGTCCACCTTTTGATTCCTTCTTTAATCAAGATAAAGGCAGAATCACTGCTAGAGGTCTTCCAAAATCCAAGCAATTCTACAGTGTTCCTCCTTCATAGTAGTCTTTTATAGTTAAAAAAATTCAATCTCACATTGAGTGTCTAAAATTGTTTTCATTTACAGATCCGTACTGACTTTGCAACCACTAGCCAATGAAAATGGAGTGGATGGAGAATATGATATGTGTGAAGGAATTACATTTGATGAAATTATGAAAAATGTGGACAGTTTGTTACAAAGGAAATGCCAGTCTGTGGGATCAACTAACCATTCACTCATCTTCAATATTGTTCCTGTAAAAGATTCATTGACATCTTCATTATGTGCAGAAGATCAGTGGGATTTTCCATACGTTGTTCATTTATGGCCTTCTGTTCTTCTCCGTAATCTTCTTCCTTACCTAATAACTTATTCTGTACAGGTAATTACTTAATGCGTGGCTTTTTGTGATGTTTTCCACCTATGATATGACAGTTGACCAGCTGGGTGAAGTGGAGATTAAAATAAAGATACTTGGTTAGAGTATTTGTGAACCAGATTCTTCACAGATCTTGTAAGAGCAAGTCTGTCTGCAGAAAGGAAGTATTACAAGAATGTGAAATGTGGTGGTATTAAGTCATAGATGCATGTGCAGAGTAAAACTTAACACTTTATAGGTCTGGCCCTGTGAGAGAGTCACACTGTTGCTCAAGTGCAACTTGAGCGTAATTAAATAGTGTAGTTTTTCCTGTAAATTTTAACTGCCACAAGTGACTAAGTGGATCAGCCTGCTGATAGTGTTTTATGTGCTATCACGGACTTTCAGCAGTAGCATGCTTTTAACAACGCTCACAGGCCTGCCTTTTTGCCAGGTTTTGGCTAGTCCCATATTTTTAATGCTTTCCAGATTAAATTAAACGATTAGGTGCACTCTGAGTCTTAATGGGTATTCATTCAAGTGCCGGATGAGAGCCAGTCTTGAGTAAAGTACCTAAAACATGCATTGATTCCTCAGCACTAAACATTTCATTCTGTGGATCTGTTATGGTTGTGTCCCACTCCTTACTGATGCAGACTCAGGGTAATAGAAATATTGTTGGGAGACACAGAAAGATTTTTTTTCAGGTGGTCTTAATATTTAGCATTTTGGCTCAAATAGTAGAAACTAATAGTAAAACTTTGTCACAAATAAATAATTACTAGAACTAGAGACTTTAGCCTATACTGAATGTATGGAAGTAACCAGCTCTTTTCTGTATATCTTTTAAAAAATTAAATTTAGTGAAGGCAATACTCTGTTGAGGAAAACTGTCTTTTAGGTATTTGAATTTGGTGATAGAGTTTTTTTTGGTGTTAAATATTGATGACTATGCATTGGAGTTCCTTTTGCAAAAAGATGTATTAAGGTAGATGTTTAAGAAAGTAATATAGTTAAATAGCATAAAAAGTATTTTAAAATTGTGCCTAAATAACTTGTATCTTAATTTTTAAAGCTAGCTAGAAAATCAAAGTTGATATGAATTTTGCGTGTGATTCAGGTAAATGTATGTTGTTTGGTTTCTTTATTTTTAAAGGGAAATGGTAACAAATATGACACTCTACAAGAAGGATGTTCAGCACAGATTCATAATGCAGTCTTGGATCAAACAAAACTAGATTTAAAGTTGCTTAACTATCTTGATCAAAATTGGAAAAGTGAGTACCATATAAAAAGCGATCTGCCTGATATCAGCTTCACAACATTTTACTGCATCACAGAACTGGATACGACTGAACTAGATATTGCTGTTCACGTGACCTACACAACTGGGCAGATGGTTATAGCAATTCACAGTCCGTACTGGATGGTAAATAAAACCGGTCGAATGTTGCAATACAAAGCTGATGGTATTCACCGCAAGCATCCTCCAGATTACAAAAAGCCACTCCTTTTTTCTTTCCAGCCTAAGAACTTCCTCCAAAATAACAAGGTATTTAGTGTTTTGCAAAACCTGCCAGCTCTGTACTCCCTCATGTTGCTGTATGAAAGCATTTTTGTACTTTGAAATTGTTGATGTAGACCATAACTAGTCTCCTGAGATTCTAAGTATTTTGAGCGATTGAGAGTGACTTTGTTCAAAAGTCCCAATTCCACTAATGGGATAGAAACCAACTCGATCAGTAGTGACTTTAGTGTGAAAATAACGGATGAAATCCCTTTCTTTTGATTTATTTTGTATTCATCTTCATTTTTG
>JAOXXN010000364.1:30638789-30652998 GCA_026770055.1 Myrmophylax atrothorax
GATATGATTGAGACATTTACATTATCAAAAGTGTTGTTAGGAAAAGATTCTCATCTTTGAGAGAAATAAAATTCACTGCAAAGTGTTTCCTAAATAAAGGAATTCCCTTTATTCCATTTAAACTGCATTAGCAAAGGTCACAGTTCAAAATAAGACATAGAGCAAACAAGACACAGAAATTGTGTAGGAAATGTAAAGCTGCGTGGTACTTGAAAAATGAATGCTTTGAGTGGTGGTTGGTAGATTAGTTCTGGGTTTGTAGAATGCTAAGGTTAAGATTCAGTTCGCTGCCTGAGTTTGCTATGGGTTTTCTAATGCTGAATGTTACTGACAGATGAATGATATGATAGGCAGGCATTAGAAGAGTGTTGATTTGCTTTGGTGTTTTAGTGGTGAAAAGTTTTGGAAAGGATTCTTACATGGTTCCTTCCTCTGGAATGTTGTCCACTTGAAATGTTTATTCCACATGGCTTACAAGTAAGCATGGTAGAAAATACATTTGTGAGATGATACTGGCAGTAGTTATGTCTTGAATTTTCAATAGCACCAGTATTTTCAGTATGCACTTATGTTTATGCATACTTTAGATATGATTTGAAATATTGTCAGTGACTGTAAATGGAAAATGAATTCAGGGTTGTTCTTCACAGGTGCAGCTTAGGGTAACTGACAGTGAACTGTCTGATCATTTTTCACTGGACACTGTTGGAAGTCATGGTTCTGTGAAGTGCAAGAGTCATAAAAAGGAGTATCAAGTAAGTTATATTTATCTTCCAAATGAATTATTTTCACAATGAGGTTAAGAAAAGAACAGTGTACTTCTAACAGTGTCTTTCTGTTCACAGGTTGGAGTCACCATAAACAACAGCAGTTTTAATATTACTAGAATTGTAACTTTCACTCCCTTTTTTATGATCTCAAATAGAAGTAAATATACTTTGGAAGTAGCTGAAGAAGGCAAGGAAAAGTGGATTCCCATTGTTTTGCAACAGGTAAACTTAAAATGGAAGCTGTTCCACATTGTGTCTGTAAGGAAAAAAAGTTGAACACTCACTGATGGCCATGAGCCACATATGTGTTCAGTGACAATGCCTGAATGTATCATGCCTTTTCAATAAATTATCTGTGTCCTGTTACCATTTCTTAGTGTTGCATTAGGACATACTGTAAAACTGGTTTACCTTGTAAATGGATTTTTTTTCTCTGTCACACCATAGTGTGAGAAAAAGACCTGTATTCTTACTGTATTATATCTCTACAGTGGCACTGCAACGTCTATTCAGTTTAGCAGTGGTATGTGGTAGATCTGGTGTGCATCAAGCCACTTTGATATGAGAAGAAATTAGCTCATGTGGATCAGGTCAAATAGCTCAAAATTGTTTTTCTGGAGCTAGTCTCACTGCTGGTTTTTAGTGCTCGATGAATAGTTTCTACAGAGGGATTCCCAACCTCCAGGCCAAGCGGCATGAAAATAAGGTATAGACTGTTGCAGACTGGGTGTGCAACTCAGCTGTTTGCACTACAGTATCACACAATTAAGTTTTTGTGTGTTGAGTCTTGGGACCATCGTGCCTTCCTCCAGAACATGTAGGAAAAGCATCACCTGTTTGGGCTAGTGTTTGAGGTCTCTGAAAGCTGAAAGTGATCTGTTAGTGATCTGCCTTCTGGGAAAGAGGGAAGTCTCCCTTCTTCCCTTCTCTTTCAGTGGTTCTGGAAGAAAGCATGATCCAAAATAGAGACACTTTAATCTAACAAACAGTGTGGTTGGAGGCCTTTTTGATTTGGTTTCAAATTATAGAAATGAAGAATCATTAAGCGTGGAGTAGACTTCTAAGATGATGCATCAAGTCCAACTGCTAACCCAGCACCACCATGTTCACCACTGAACTATGTCCCCAAGTGCAACACCCACAGATTTTTTGAATACTTCCTGTAATGGTGATTCCACTACTTCCTGGGCACCCTGTGCCAATGCCAGACCACCGTTTCAGTGAAGAAATTTTTCCTGATAGCAAATAAAAACCTACCCTGGTGCAATTTGAGGCTGTTTCCTCTGGTCCTGTTGCACGGAAACCAACCCTCACCTTGCTATAACCTCCTTTCAGATGGTTGAAGAGAGTGGTAAGGTCCCCTCTGAGCCTCCTTTTCTCCAGACTAAACAATTTCAGGTCCCTCAGCTGTTCTTCATGGGACTGGTGTTCCAGACCCATCACCAGAACCACTGCCCTTCTTTGGACATGGTCCAGCATCTCAGTGTCAGCATTTTGAAAACTCCAAGGGGTTACCAAAAACGCTTGCAAACCAAAACGCAGAAGTTAAAGGAGTATTTTTCAATCAAAGTCTTAAGCAGATCTGTTTGTTACATTTTTGGTACCTTTATGGCTCCTTAGGTATGCCTTTTATCTTTAATGGCGTAGTCGCTAGAGACATACCATTTAAATATCAGTATTTCGGTTGATGTAATTGATACGTTGTTCCACTGTGATTTTTGTTAAGTGTACATAAAGATGTTTAGATCTTTAAATGCGGAAGACTGTTCAGCTTGTCATGGTGTTTGTCATTATTTTCAAAAAAGTTTCCTTGCTTTTACGCAAGAACAGACTGTTTACCATAACCCTACACATTTTTTCTATTTCCTGATATTCTTATGTTCCTCTGAGCCAAAATTTTGTTCAGCCCTACATATTTTTTCTGTTCTTTATATGCATGATTCCTAATCTAGGTCATTGATAAACCTCTGAAATGATAATAGGTTCATGTATAGTGGCATGGGCAACATTAATTTATTACTCTTAGAAAATGTCATCAGATGGTGTTATATCTTGGTACTTTGAGGTTTATAGTTGATAAAGAATTGTTACTCGAATAAGCTGAATTATTTACAGGAACTTTTGAAATTTCTGCAAAAACTATTCAAAAGTAATAGTTTTGAAAGTTGAAATACATTGCCACTTAATCTGTGGATTTCCCACGTTGGCTCTTTTATTCATATGCCTACAGGATTTTCTAGTTTTATCTCACTGTTTCTCAGATGTTTCATAATTGTATTAATTAATCTCAGTCTTCTTTTGGCTATAAAGTATCAAGGAAAGACTGTCTGTTTTAGGATCACTCCTACTCCTAATAACTTTTGAAAGACTAGATGTGGCAGGTTACCAAATGGAGCAGTAGAGGTCAACAGTAGAATCTGCATTCCCTCCTAAATCCTCTTTTCATCTTGTGTTGATATTTTGCCCTTTGATAGGCAGTGTGTAAAGGTCTGTGTTGTGACAAATAGGTCTGCCAGGGTTTTTCTTCTGTTATCCAATCCACCCTCTTTTTTCTCTTCTAAATCTAGGTAGTGTCAAGCCACTATTGGTCTGTCTTTGGGCATCCAGAACAAATTCCCAGGAACAATTTTCTGTCTTATCTTGTTCCTGAGAGGGAAATCTGGAGTCTTACTGCCTAGAGTATTTTTTTAACTAATGCCTGTGACTTTTTTTTTTAATACTTTTCATTACTCTTTTACATTTGGTTGATCTTCAGAAAACTAAACAGCTTGCTGAAATGTTAATTCAGATTTTGGCTTGCTCCTGTTCTTGCTCCCCCTATTCTAGTTCTGTCATTTTAAGATAACCAGAGTCGTTCATGCTGCTTTTCTTTTTTTCATACACTCCTCTTTCTTAGTGACAGATTATCTGTCTTCTCAGGGGAAAAAGCAATTCTTTTGTAGAACCAACGTCCTCTGGGACATGTTCCCTGTCTGGAAAGCAGTAGATTTATCTGAAACCTTAATCATTATTTTTAGAAAAATCCATTGTTCTACAAAAATTGCAGTAGAATTTGTTGCACGGTGATTAGTGTGCAATGGCTTGCGAAGGATTGTCCTTTGAATTAGGTATAGTGCAAGGCAATTGATCAACATATATCCTTAAAGAAAAAAGAAAAGACGTTGCTGAAGACTGTCATAACACTGCTGCTAAATATAGAGATCCTATTGTGAAGTTGAAATTGTTGAATAAATACAAGTACAAAGCACTTATCAAGTATGCGATAAAAGGCTTGAAAACAATATCATTGTGTCATGTTCTGGGCCTAAAGTGTATTAAAAAATAATTTTTCAATTCTCTGTGGTTTATTCTGTAGCATCTTGTTTAGCCAATCCTTTTTACGTATTTTGGTTTTGATTTCAAACTTTTCATTTGCTTTTGACTGATTCTCCTTGAATTTCATCTGGGCTCACCTAATTCCGTGGTGAGACTTATTTGCTGTGTTTTATGCTAGTTTACAACACAATTTAAATTTTCTTTGTTTGTGGGACACATGTTGATTTGAATAACACCATCAATCCTACAGTTTAATTATATTTTTTTCCTTTGTCTTTCTGCTTCCTGTGGTGTGAGAAACAATGGGAAAGGGAACTTAGTGGCATGGTAAGTTGGTGAACTTGTCTTTCACCACTGAAGATTCAGTTCTAGGATTCAGATGCAATTTAATATGAACATCTCATTTCCTAAGCTATGTTGGAGAACATTTCATTTCCTAAGCTATGTTGGAGAACATTTCATTTCCTAAGCTATGTTGGAGGAAGATGCTTCTGAAATTTTGGATGCTGCATGTCAACAGTTTGAAATACAGGAGAACTGGTCTATCTAAAAAGATTTTGGCTCTTGCTGATTGAGAGTTACTGTTAGTCATAGCTTGTTCCCGTGGCAGGACTGTATTAATTAGCTGAAACTTTGGATTAGTTACGGTTAAAACTTTTGTTCTCTCTGTCTCCTGGTCTTCTCCATTTAGTGAGTAAACTATTGAAGAGAGGTTGTATTTGAGATTGTTAAATCTGTAGTTGCAGTGCTTTAAGTTGTCAGTGTGAATAGCAGAGCATGCTCTCTGATTTTGCAGCCTAATGCTTCATATTTTATTTATGCATACTTTATACCCACAAATATATATGTGTATATGTACTTTTGTGTCCTGTGTACTCAAGTTACTGTGGAGTGGTGTTTATGCTGATACCCCTTTTTGTCATTCATTGTCACTGTAAGATTGATTTGTAATTTATATTTATTTGGAAAGAGGTGTGTTAATGGAAGAACAGTTTTGTCTTATTTTTTTTGGTTTTCATCGAACATGTAATTTTCACTGTGTTAGCCATTTTATACTCTGGATTTTATATACTTTATCCATTTTAATTCACTTCATGTGAATATGAAGTCTTACTCTTCCCACTTTTAGCTCCTTAACTCTTCACTTTCTTCACTGTAATCTGAATTATTTCTTGACTTCCTTTCAATTTATTGTGTTCAGGTAAGTAATTAGATTTAGGTGTTTTGGTGTAGTTTCTGATCCAAATCAGTACATTTATGGGTAAAATTTGAGTAGATGAACTTTGGACTAAAGTCAATGCTGTTTAACATGTAGTTTGTTTTCTCATTTTAAACTTTCTGGTTTTTTTCTAGTGCATTCCTTTTTGGCCTGAGAATGATGCCAACAAACTGCTTGTTAGAGTTGAAAATTCTAATCTCCCCCCAAAGAAGATAAATTTTGATCAGCAAGAAAACTGTCTCCTACTGCATTTGGACAACAAGGTAAATGGTTACCTTTGGAAATTAGGTAAAACTATATAAATCATTGTTTCATTTCCATTCTCAAAACTTTATTTTCTCATGCAGTCAAGTACTGCAAAACCTTAGCTGAGCAAAAGATGATGTTTATGCAAATATATTCTCTCTTTCCTGTGTGTGTACACACAGGTATAAGTAGGTATTTTGTTTATGTACTTCTCTGGGAAGCAGTTCTATAGAAGTTGAAACAGATATTGTTTTGCAAGTGTCCTCTCTCTGAGTAGTAGTATATTAGGTCTAAAGTAACACTAAGTTACTTAGAAAATTAATTTTAACTGCAGTAAATTTACTTCCATGTTACAGGTAGTCTCATATAGCCGTAGTTCTTGCATATTTGAGTGATTTTAATGGTAGAACATTGTTGTGAGCATTAATAAATGTGATTCTCAAATGAAGGTTCCTCTTCTACCAGCCTGACTTCTCGCATTGTGGAACTCCTTCATAGGTTTGATAGTAAGTGCAATACCTGTTAACTAGTAGTTAGATCAAGGAAATATTTTTAAGATAAAATGGCTTGTTTGTTTTACTATTTGATGGTTTTATCTTAGGAGAGTAAAACTTTTTCAAAATATTTAAATTACGTTTGCTTCACTAGAAATCCGTTCCATTGTTACTTACCTTGTAATTTTTACAACTGATAGCTTGGAGGAATTACAGTGGATGTCAACCTGACTGAACATTCTACAGTGATTACCTTTTCTGATTACCATGATGGTGCAGCTCCATTTCTGTTGATAAACCATACTAACGGTGAAGTTATTGAGTATGGACAAAGGTGTGTATGAAATGTTTTGGTGTGGATGTCTGCATGGAGACTGTAATTTCATGTATTACAAGCATGCCTATCTCTTAAGAAACTTACTTTTGTCTCTTACAGAAACTATTTTTAAAGAAATGGCAGTCTAATTTTATCAGAGCATCCAAAAATATCTTGCTTGATAAACTGAGGATAGTGAATTGTTATCAGTGTTGTGTAGTGCTAGGTAGTTCTTCAAGTAAATAAGCTATTTTGTGAGGTAAAGAAGCTCTCTGGTGTCTTTTTGTATGAATTTTGTGCCCTTTCCCTCTGCATTCCTGGTGAGGGCTTTTCTGGAACTGTGTGGATGCTGACTGTGCTGAGTAAGTAACAAACAAGTTATGGCTGCAGTGTTGAGAAGTGTAAGCATACCTACAGCATTTTTTAGCTGTTTCTTTTTAAAAGCCAAACAATCTTTAGGTGTTTTTCCCTTCAGTCAGAACACTGTTGTTTAAGGATTCTTACTTGAAAAGTGGAAGAGGTGCCAGTCAAATCCTGTTTTCTTCCTGTTTTTCTGAAAAATACAATTGTTTACTTTGCTTTTATCTGTAAAGACTAGTAATTTTTATCTTCTTAGCTGAATTTTGGGCATCCTTATTGTAAATTTAATGAGAATAAAGTAGAATATTTCAGTTGGAAGGGGCCTGCAAAGATCATTTAGTCCAACTGCCTGACCATTTCAGGGCTGACCAAAAGTAAAAGCATGTTATTAAGGGCATTGTCTGAATGATGGGCTTAGGGCATCGACTGACTCTCAAGGAAGCCTATTCCAATGTTTGACCACCCTTACAGGAAGGAAAAGCTTGCTAATCTCCAGTGTAAAGCTCCCCTGACACAGCTTTGTACCCTTCCCACATGCCCAATCAGTGGATCCCAGCAAGAAGAGATCAGCACCTCTCCACCTTTTCTCCTGGGGTAGCTTCCTTTTAGAGATCTGCAGAAGACACATCTGACAGTTTTTAACTGTGTATGAGGGAGAATGGAGTTTAAAATATACCTTCGTCTGAAAATATCCAGATACTAAACATTACACTTCTTTCCCTTCAGCAAAATATACAGGGGAAACAGTTACTACACAATGAGTTTTGAACCCGCATTTCTTCTCTTGAAATATTAATGCTAGGTAACACAAATCATGAGTTTTCCTTTCAGCATTTAAGCTCTACTGCCTGGGGTTTTTTTCCTTCTTTATTTTTCCCTGTTAATCACAAGTGGGGAAGAAAATGGTTATTTATAATCTATTCTGCATATTTTTAAGGTTTACATACGTATTTTAAAGTATAAATACATGTTTTTCTAACTGTTCTGAGAATGGTTTTGTGCATATTTTTTCATGCATAATGTTATTTTTAGTTTTCATTATTTGATAATATAAGTAAAATGTTCTTGTTGAAATGCTCAGGTCATTAACACAAAATACTCACTGACATTTGAATTTAAAATTACTTTGTTCTAGCTCCCTCAGTGAATTAGAAGACTGCCTTCAGCCAAATAAGGCGGTACTGTATACTTGGGCAGACCCAGCAGGTTCTAAGAAATTGACGTGGAAATGTGGAAACAGAACTGAGGAAATTTCCCCGAAAGAAGTATGTTTATTATCAAAGTCTTCTTTTAGTACTGTCTAATATATTTTTCTGTTCATCAGTGTATGTATGAAACTCCATATTTAATAAGTATGATCAGCAGTGTCATTTATGAGTTTCAGACACAGAACAGTAACAACACTGTATTTTCCAGAGCTTGTTCCAATAAGCACCGTCTTCAGATGAAAAGCGTGCGTGCGTGTGTGAGGCTTGTGTAAAACTTCGTAGTTAATTTTTTCCATCATCTTAAAAAAAGTCTTCCATTGGTGTTTGTGTTGCTAAGACTTTTGGATTTATTTGTAGAATAGGATGATAAATAAGGGTTCTAAAAATACTTTCTCTCTTGTTTGTAGGACAAAATGGAAATACTCCGCTTGGATTGTAGAAAATCAGTCTATTTAATGTCATTCTATGAAGGTTTGCAGCGTATTGTCCTGTTCAGTGAAGATGAGAATGTATTTAAATTGACGTATGAAAGTGTAAAAGCAGAACTAGCAGAACAAGAAATTGTTCTGTCTTTGCAAGATGTTGGAATTTCATTGGTTGATAATTACGCAAAACAAGAGGTGTCCTACATTGGGATTACCAGGTAACTTACTTTGTGTGCACTGATCTAAAATTTTTAACTTCAGGTATTTTCACCTGTGAATTTCATTTTGTGTTGCAATGAAAGAGGACAAAAGATTGAGGTTAAGAGTTATAGAATTAAATCATTGTTCTTCTGTTGTCAAGAGAAATGTTTTCAGTGTGTTTTGTATTAATGCATATGCTTTCTATATGTATGTGTTTTTGAAATTTGTAGCTCTGTGTGGCAAACTTCCCAGTACATTTAACAAAGTATTTCCTGTCCATGTAGTTTGGGAAGTGACAACAGACTTCTAAGGAGTAAGGTCTATGGGTAGTTTGTGTCAGTGGATGTTTCTGTCTTCACTACAGAAACAGTAGCTGGATTATGTGCTGCAAATTTTGATGCAATAGGAGCTTAATAGGTCTCTTTAGTTTTGATTGATAAATTATTGGAGCCGTGGATCGTCATACTTATATTTCCTACTAAAGCATTTCAGAAGGAAGCAGAAAAGAAATTATATAATGCTTAAGAAATGTGTGCTATCATATATTCAAAGAGGGTCTCTTTAGAATGTTAAGGGAAGGGACACTTGCATATCATTGCCATAATCCAGACATTTTTGTATATTCACAGCCATGAGGTGGCGAAAGTGAGGGTTGTTTTTTCTTGATTATTCTTTGCAGTGCACTGCAAAATAAACAAGCAAAATCCTTGTATGCACATATACTTCACATAGTCACATCTGTCATCTGTGCCGTCACCTGAGAAACTGTTCTCTGATACCTGGACAGTGGGAACACTCTGTTAAAAATGGCAGCTAATTGCCTAGATTCATAGTAGTGTTGAGCTTTTACTAAACCGTTGGGTTTTGGAAGCAGTCATCCATAGTCGGTTGTCTAGCAATGTTTATAGTTGGTATTGTTTTCTTGTCAAATCCTGAGTAAATGTCAAACTATTGGAAAATGGATGGCAATACTGTTGAAATTGAGCTTCCTTTCTAAGGAGTGATGAAAAAAAGAAAGACACGAGAGAAAAAGGTGGGAAACTCCCAGCAACTTTAAGGCAGTACTCTTTTTTTGTAGCTGTGTTTTTGGACTTTAGATCACTTTTTTTTTTGGTGATTCTGCCATTGATGTGTCTGAACACAGATGCAGATGTAGCTAAAAGGGTTTAGGGTCTCTGTCCAGAAAGCTACATATTTGTAGAAGGAAGAAATACCTTCCACCTGCCTGATAGCGTTGGTCTGTGCCCTGTTTTGTGTCTTAAGTTTGACTGTAAGGTGAAATCAAACACAGCATCTTCTCACAGAAGCAATGGAAAAGAGTCCAATGCCCTTTAAAATTGATAAATTATTTGTATTAATAAAACTGAGAGACAAAGAAAAGAATTGATTTAGAGGTAACATTTAAAAAAACCCCAAACAAACAAGCAACAAATACAAAACCCCCACTATAAAATTGGTAACGAAAACATGTAAATTGCATTCGCCATGAATTGATTCAGACTGAAGAAACAACCTGTCAAAAACAAGAGGCATTTCAGGAGGTGTTTTGTCTTGTCTTGAACTTCTTAGTTTGTAGTAAATTCAAAATGCCAAAATACGTGCAGGAATATAAGCAGAAAACTACATTGAGATTGTAGAATAGTGGATGGTGACACTGTTGAAACTGGCTTCCTTTTGTGTATTGTAACATACCCCACCTCATCAAACTGGGGAGTTACACAGACTTGTAAACTTCTTTTTCGTGTTGTATTGGAGACACTGGCTTCTGCTCAGTACCAAGAAGGCAACAGCTGGTTTGGGTTATTTATTTACTGCAGTAGTGCTTTACAATGTCATTTTTCCTTCCCTATTTACAACCTATCAGAAGTCATACTACAGTACCTAAAACTTGTTTTGAAATAGCTAATCCTTCTCTTTTGGTCCTTTGTTTTGTTTTCAAAGTTCTGATGTGGTTTGGGAGACAAAACCCAAGAAGAAGTCAAGATGGAGACCAATGAGTGTTAAGCAAATTGATAAATTAGAACAAGAATTCAAAGATTACAGTGAGCTAAGTCCTTCAGAGAATAAGATTATTGAGTTGGAATCGAATGTTTTGGTAATACTGATAGTTCTCTAATTATGTTGTTTCTGTGTATACATAGGAAAAGATAATATATCACTTTTGATGTCCATGAAAAAGCTTGCAGTGAAATTTGAGATGATCAATTTACCAAATCCATTTGAAAACCTTTCTTTATCTCTCTCTTAAAAAAAATTCAGAAAAAAACCCATGAACAGTTAAAAGCTTGCTATAGATTTTTTGTTGTTTTACTTGAATTTCAAAGTTAGAGGCTAACGTTTTTGCAGGTCATGATACTAAATATGCACAGAACTACAGTAAGGAAGTTTGTGTTTGGTTCATATATTGTATCAGTAAATGTCTTTGGGTTTGTTTAGCATAAAATCTTGTGTTTTTAAGGTGGCTTATTGTGGGATAATTCAACTGTCATTCAACCACATACAACTGAAAAAATAATTTCAGAAATTATTCTGAAGTGTTGAAGCACATTATGCTCAAAATTCTCAGTCTTTTTGTAAAGAAAAATTCTAGATACTCCTCAGAAATATGTTACAAGAAAATAAACACTGTATAGGTAAATAAGTCAATTTTTGTCGTGGTCATAGACCGTTATAGTACTCAGCTTTTCCTAAGAAAGCCATGTATTAAATGCTAGTATCTCCCAAATAATGCAGTATTTTGTAGTTTTATTTCTGTTGACATTTATGACAAATTTTGTTTTCCTTAAATAAAGTTAGGACATTAACTTAAAAGCTGCAAAACTTTTACTGCTAAGCTTTATAATATAGGTGAATGGTGTAAATTTTTTAGTCCATTTATAAAAAGCAGTATTTTAAAACACTCAGCATACCAAATTTTCTATAATGTTGCAACAGGTGTGTTTAACTCCTAATGGAATGGACATGAAAATTCAACAACCAAATGAGATTCCTATCAGAAGGAATTACCTGCCTGCTTTAAAAGTGGAATACAGTTCATCTGCACATCAGAAGTCTTTCAGAATTCAAGTTTACAAGATACAGGTGAGTGTTGTCTGAAAGTAGAGAGTTACTTACACAGAAAAAAACAACTTTTGTGGTAACTTGGGTTCATTTTTAGAATTGTTTGGATTTCTCTTGTTTTCAGTTTAATTGTGATCATTGGCTTTTATATCAGTGCATCTCAATCTTTGGAATACTACTTAAATGATTCTGGGAAGAAAAGAACGATAACTATGACTGGTCATAAAAAACATTTGCTATTCATCTTCCATGTTTTGCTTGGAGCTGTTCTTTGTAACCAGCAAAAAGATATGTAGAGTTTCTTTTCTTGTTATGCTCAAGTTTTTAAAAACAAATCCTTTGTAAAAATTTTGTGGACCATGTGTTACTACCAACTTAAAGAAGCTTTTCTAAACTACTTGAATTGGATTATCAAATTTAGAAAATGGATACATTTGTAAGCACAGTAGTGGCTTTTTTTCTGTGTTTGGATTGGTGGAAGGCTACAGGTAATGTTCAGAATTCTTGTGTTTGTCCTGATTTTAAAGTATTTCACTGTTGAAAAGCTAACGTGCTGTGCCTTGTCCTGTCCTTACCCCTACTAGATACAAAACCAGATTCCTGGAGCCATATTTCCCTTTGTGTTCTATCCTATTAAACCTCCAAAGTCCATCACCTTGGATTCAGGTTTGTTGTTCTAGTTTAACATAATTCTTCCATCTAAAAAGACAAGATAACTTCTTTGTTCTGAAGTTAGCCATGTCACTTTAATTTATTAGATGAAGTCTGTATAAGCTGTCCGACAACAGGTAACACAAATACTAATGTTAGAGATAAGGAAACAGTTGTCTGTGCAAAGAAGGTACACAGGAAACCATTTCAACAGTTAACAGTCGGAAGGAAATTTTCTTTATCCATCAGTGTCATACCATTTAAGCACATCTTTTCAGCATCCTAATTCATTGCTTTTGGAGAGCATAAGCATGAAAGTTATGCTTGAATCAAGCTTAAATGGAATTTTGATAGTTGCATTCAGACCACTAATATATGAGAAAAGTTGTCTGCTGAAAATAAAGAAAGATAGAATTCCTGTTGATGACAGTGAATCTCGTGCACTGTTTCTGTATTACATGCATTTGGAGTTCTGGGACAGTGAGGATTCACTTTTCATCTTTAGATTGCCATTATTTCTCTACTGCTCCAATATCTTAATCGTGCAATACTTGACCTTGTGACCTATCAGAAATAACTAATATGAAAAGAATTGTCAAGACCAAGATCACTATGTGAGGCACCACTTAAGCTCTGCAGATGGAAAATTTTGTCTGTTTTGTATGTAGCCTTCAGAGACTTCTCCATTGCTTGGAGCATAGTGGCATTGCTTGCTCTGTGCTGAGCTGCAGTCTTTCATGAAGTTTTTCATGCCAGAGTCACTTGAAAGATCTGCAGAATATCAAAAGGGATTGTGGATTGAGACAAAAAATGCTGCTTGTTACTTTGTGCACAAGCTAATAGGATGTCAGGTGTTCCTTCTCAGTATGATCAGTTTCAAGCTACAGTATACATCTGCATAAATCTGCAGCATTTTGTTTGGTTGGTTTTAATTGGTTTTTTTGTTTTGTTTTGTTTTTCTTGTTTAGTGTATATTTTTGTATCAGCCTTGGAAAATCTTATTGCATAACTAAGGAAATGATATCAATCTAAGATTATATCAATATTAATTTGCTTTTAAATTAAAATTACACATTTTCAGAGATCAGTGAAGTAGCATTTTGATGTGCCATTTAATCTTTGCCTTCCTAGTCCTTTCTGTTCCTTCTGTTTTCCCTGACTTAGTTGTTTGTCAGTCATATCCATTATGTAACCCTGCTTTACAGGATTAAGAAAACCCTGAATGTATATGACATTTTCATATTAAAACCATAAAATTTTGTATATCATATAAAAATCTGTGCTGATCTCTTTTTATTTTACAACTTCATAGCACCAAAACCATTTACAGATGTCAGTATTGTCATGAGAACTTCAGGACATTCACAAATCACTCATATTAAGTAAGTATTTTGTCATATTTCATCTCTTCTGCTGTTGATTATGTTTAATCAAGCTTTAAAATGAAAGCTATTACAGAGGCAAACATAATGAAAGGTAATTTTAACACCAACTCCTTCTTGGAAAGATCAGAACACTTTAAGAGAGGTGAAAGCTCAGTGCCCTTTATATCCACATAATTGCAGAGTAAAGCAAAGATTTATAGGTGTCGTCTTAATGGAGATTTTTAGTCTATTTTAGAAAAAAACCCTATGTTTAGTGGTGCTATATACAGTTAAATGCTGCCATGTGATTAAAATGGTTCTGTTTACCAGAAATTCATGTAATACAGCTTGTAGGTCTGTCAGTAGGACTTTTGCTTTGGAAAAAACTCATGCTGTGGTTATATGAGACAATAAATGTAATTTAAGGATTCCTCAGTAACCAGATCAAAAATACTACGTCCACAGAACTTACATAAGAGCTTAAACTCACTCTGGAAGTTCATATTTGTTTAAAAACATTTGTATTACCAGGTTTTATTCTGGATCAGATATCACCTGTATTTCTACAATCAGCATAAAA
>JAOXXN010000364.1:30660340-30676663 GCA_026770055.1 Myrmophylax atrothorax
ATTGCTCTTTCATTTCAGTTTTCACTAGTAGTGATTGTAAGGTAGAACTGCTCTTGAAGAAATGTTTTCAAAGCTCCAAACAGGATTATAATTCTCCCTTTTAGCCAATGATATCAGAAAGTAGTGATTTGCATATTCTTTTTTCTCAGGCATTAAATTCTGTTATAGGATGTTTGGTGTCTTAATTTAACTCTCAAGCTTACTAATATTTTTGGTTCTTAATGTTTGTGGGTTTAGAGCTGTTTAATTGTTTAGCATGGGACTCAGTGGATTGCATGTCCCCCATGTGAAAGTGTTTGAACACAATAGTGTTTTATTATGGGGAAAAAGATTATTCTCCCCTTTAGCGTTGTTTTATGGATACAGGTCTGGTCACTGGTCCCATTGCAGTCACTGTATAGTAGCTTTTCAGCAGAGTTAGTTTGGAATAAAACTTCTTTTAGCGATTTAGGGATGATACATGCTGACTAAAGGAAATGAGGAATAAGTTATTTCATGTGCTCATACTGCGTCCTAGACTAGAATGTCACTTTCAAATTTCTTTGGTTTTGGGGGTTTTATTTTGCTTTGATTAACAAACTGACTTTCCAGAAAAATTAGTACTTATAAACTAATACTTCTGCTTTCTTCTTCCCTTGCCATGCTTTCAGAAAAGACAGGCCTACAAAGAGTGGACTGTGACTCACAGTAGTAGTGATGATGATGACAGTTAGGATAACATGGATTGTAACAGTTATACATGGCCTCTGTCACATTCTTTTGAGCTTTAAGTTTTAAATGTTGCTGCTATAACTCCCACAGAGATACTGGGATTCTGTGATACTAAATTCTTATTTTTAAAACTATGAATAAAAATGTGGGGATAATAAACTGTGTGGTGATGAGTGCTAGGCAAAGGAGCAAAGAATGTAATAAAAACAGTCTTACAGATAAAACTGGACATTAGATAAAACAGTATGGAGTAATATGAAGAAATAAGTGATACCATGACTTAGAGTTTCTTTACAGATGTATTTCTATCAACTGTTTAATGTTTTTGCATTTATATAAGTGTTTTACAGGGTTTATTTATAGTTTGCTAGTTGGATTGCTTTTAAATGTGTTTAGTAAAACTTACGGAGTTGTACAGTCGTTATTGGTGTTAAAATGCTGTTTGACTGTTTTCAACTAATATTTCAAAAGTATTTTGTCTGCTTTTCTTCTTAAAATAAACTTGTCTAAAGTTTATCTAAAATGGATTCATCTGTTCTGTTCCAACATTGGTTCTCATGTTTCCTGGAACTAGAAAACACGAAAACACTAATAGCTTATAAAGACATTTAAAAGATAAAATACATACATTTTGCAAGGAACATTTGACATAAACCTTTAATTTTTCATTTATCATCTGTTTTAAAGTAATTGTAAATTATTTATTTTGTGTATTTTTTGTATCCTTAAATGTGTGAAATAAGTTATTAGTGAATTAGTTGGTTTTTTATTCTGGTTATAAATTCTTTGGTTCTTAAATCAATACTTTTGTTTTCATAGCAACAAAAAAAGTAAAAAAACCACCCCAGAACTAAACTCCATGTAAAAATCAGAGAGACAGAAGAAAATACAGTTATTTTTACAAGGTTCTGTGTCACTCTATGGAAAACACATGTAACATGCAAAAATATTTAGTTTTTTATTTACCTGGACACAGGAGGTGGCCAGAAACACTGATCCACTACAATTTTGTATTATAAATTCTACAAAAGACCTTTACAAGCTACTTCTTTCTTTTAAAAATTATTTACTTTGTATTTACTGGAATTCTTGGACAGTTTTCTTACTCTTTTTCATGGTTCATTACTCAATTTAGATTTTTGTGTTCCACTTTAAAGACAACTTGCAGTAGATATTTCTGTATCAGTAAGTTCTGTAGTGACAGTTAACAATTAGAATTCCTCTAAAGCAATAAGAGCTTCTTTTGCATATTTACCTAGGTAATGCCATTTCCTCCATTGTCTGTTGGCTTCCAGTTATCAAATTCTGAGAGAAGAACCATTAAAAAGCATTAAGACTGCTTATTCTAGCTCTGTGCATTCAAAAATCTCTGTACAGTCTCATCTCTTGGGTAATTACCCTTTGCCTTTAATCTCACAGATGAAAGAGGGGACAACTAAATTTGAGAGCTGGTTTTATCTGAAATTAAGGATGCTTATGATTGCTGCAGGTTAGGTGTTTGTTTTGTAATACTGCCTCAAAATGATGCCTTTCAGAAATAGATGAAAGACTGCAATTTGTTACTGCCACAAACACTGTAGTTAGGATTTTGAAGGTTTCTGGTACAAGTGGATCGCCTCTATTTCTTTGAAGAACACAGGAAATAATTTTTTTGACTGAAAGTTGACCTAACTTTTAAGATTATACTAATTTTGGCAGAAAGTGGAAGCAAAATTTAGCATGAATGATAGTACTCCCGGGTTAGGTATTGCTAATTCAAATTACACTGCAATATAGCCAGAAAGGGTTCTTTCCTTCCTCGGTGGGTAAAAAGGTTGTAGAACACTAACTTAAAAATGCAACCAACCGACCAGCACTCAAAAAAAAACCCATAACAAAACTCCCACCACAACAAACAGCAAAAAAATTTGCTAGTATAGTTGACAAATACCATTCTGTATCTTATTTTGTCTGTTTCATGGAATATGGTTGCATTTTTGAAGTTTTTATGTTAATAAAAAGGATATTAATTTTTTACAAGTATTTTATTTGTTTCTCTCTTGAGTCTAGGCTTCTCTGAATATACATTGAAAAAAAGAAATAAATTGGATTTGGGATAAGAAAAACTTGTATCACCTGGGATATTAGTATTTAATTTCTCTCTAGGTCATGGAATGAAAAGCTGTGAAAACTAAGAGCTAACTAGCAGAAACTGCTGCTCTTTCAGGCAGAAGGTAAACCAACTCCAAATCAACCAACCAACCAAAAAAACATGTAGAGTTATTTTCTTTAGGGATTTAAAGTAACATAGTGAAAAATAGAGACCATTTTTTAACTTTTGTTTTTTTCCTTCAGTTTGTGGTATTTTAACAATTTAACTTTTTGCTGCACGATTTCCCCCACCCACATCTTTTTCATGGCTGAAATGAAATTGAAGTCCCTTACTGTTGCTGAAAACTCCAGGTCTAACTGCTATCCTTTCGTCTCAGATCACTAAATTTTCTGCTGTTGGCTGCAGAGCAAGTCAATGATTCAGCTTTTCTCAGGAGTTCAGTTCGACTCTATTAGTGACTTGTATAATGATAGCTGGAATTTATATGTTTCCTCCTTGCTGAGGTTTAAAATTGGCCATGCTCTTTATCTTTGGTGTTTCTAGTACATTCTTTTTGTTTGGGGTCCTTTGGTGGTCTTCTTTTCTCAAGCGGCTCTGTAGACTTAAGTTAGTGCAAGGGGATACTTTAGACAGTTTATTGGATCATTTGATAGACCATTTATACATTTGCTATTATTAGTCATTTACAGAAGCTATAGACCTGCCAGGTCTTTGCCCTGCCAAGGACTAGACCTGAAAGATAAACTAGTTCTGTACTTATGAAGCTAAGTCGTTAAAAGTTACATCATGAAATCAGTGATTCTGTGTCACAGCTCAATGTCTACCCAACTCCAAAATAAATTTAAAATATTTTTAATCTGCTTTTATGGTGTGTGAGTTTGTGAGGGCACCTTTACCATGTTGTATAAGGTTGCTGTGTTATCTTGTAGAGAAGACAATCCTTCAAAGCTGTGCTTCAATACCATGTCCTACTGTGTTGGAGGTCTTCTGCTTTCAGTTTAGTGGTCCTTTTTTGGTCATAATCTTCAGATCTGGTGATAGAATGTTGAAGAGGTTTGAACAGACCCTTATGCCTCAGTATTCAGACTGGCAGGAAGAACATCTGAGGAGTAGAAAAGGTGTGTCATACATCTCCTTCCTCTCCTTTCCTCGCCCATCTTGAGCTTAGCTTCATATCAAAACATAAATATCCATATGGTGAAGTACTCTAAAATGGAGGTTTCACTTAATAAAATTATAGGGAGAAATTCTTCAATAGTTCAAAGCAACTTCATTTTTATTTGACATTGCTCTGACTCTTACAAGGCATTTATGCTTAGCTGAGCCACAGCTGTTATCCATCATCCTTTGAAAAACCTGCTCTGTCTAGGTTAAAGGAAGAAGCAGGATTCTCACCATCTAAATGCACACCATTTGGATACTATTGTATAGCCATTGCCTAACCCCCAAGAGAAGACATATATTATGGGGAAACTGCCTGAAACCAGCTAACCCCACTTGTTTCAGAAGGACATGAAAGTTTGTGTGACTCAGTTTCGTGTTAGCTTCACTGTGATTGAAGCATAAATGCAATATATTTCCACTTTCCTGCAGATTCAGTTATCCTACGTTAAATGTTACAAATCAAAGACATTTGATTGTATTGGCAGGAAACAGAACCTCCAGATGTCATCATAATGGAAGTGTGGATCAGTATAGTTTCTCCATTCAGCTTATCAAACAAATTGTCTTGTGTATTTGGATCAAAAATTGACCAAGATAATGCTAACAGTCAGCACAGGCAACTTAGATTTCTACTGTAAAGTAGAAATTTTGTGTTCTGAAAGAAAACTGGTGTCCTAATTTTTATTTCCTGTATTCTGTGGCCTTAGATTTAAATGTTTATCATGACCAAAGATTTCTGTTAATTTTAAGAAAAGCATGTTGGTTTCAGAGTTGCTGTTCAACCTGGCTGAATGGAATCCTGAATTTAGACACTAACATATCATGGACAGAAGCTTTGCTTTTTGTAGAATGACATTGCACAGTAAAATAACTGGAATGAGGAAGTAGGTAATAAAAGATTGATGTCAGTCCTTATTTGTAAAGGATGAAGAGAGAATTTTGCATGGCAGAAGAAAGAATGTTTTGCATGTTACTTTTCCTTTCTTTATAGGTTTTCCCCTTTTTTCACACACATTCAAGTTAGATCTAGCAAATCACATGGAAACTCTACTTGGGAATGTTAGCAGAATGAAACTTTCTGTGGAATTTGGTTGACATTTAAATAGCTTTTGCTTAGTATTGCCACCTGTGTGATAATTAACTGTACTTCCATAGTAATTTTCACAATTCTAAATTCATTATCAGTAAGCTAAGTTACAGCAAATTGACATAATTTGTTGAAAATTAACTAGGAAGCTAATGAAAAGACAAAAAGAGGTAACACCCCTCTCCTAAGTCCTGCTTAAGGGGAATTAGTATTTGGATTAAGAGACTTGCCTCACTGATATGCAAAGCACAAGAAAGTTACCTCCTTCAACAGGGGATATCCTCTCCATCCTAATAAGGCTAAATTGCTAAATGCTTCTCTATACTTGCTTCTAATAGAACAGAGATATTGGTCACATTGTGTGATACTTACGTGTTTGGTCAGTAAGAGAAATTAATGTCATTGTCACAATGTCTTCCAGTTAAACACAACTTGTATTTTTCACCTTTACTGGACCACCCTTTCTCTTTCCACACATTACTTCTGTTATTTCCTGTCAGTCTTCTCCTCCATTTCCCTGTCTTTATTGCTAGGCCGCTAATGAAAATCCATCAGGACACAGACCTAGACCTGGGTCAGGTATCCTAGCCATGCTGTCTGTCCATACAATCTCCTCTGTCTTCGAACCTGCATCATGTGCAGGAATGTTGTGGAGGCTACATTTAGAGACGATCTTTTGGTTATTTATTTATTAGGTAGAAGCTTGGACTAAATATGAGAGGCAGAGACAGATTTGGTTCAGAGGCATAGCAACCCCTAGATAAAGCTTGAATAAGAAGTTTCCAAAATAAGTAAAAAAAAAAAAATAATATTTTCCAAGCCCTTACTGCCTCATTTCTTATGCCATTCTTGTTTCTGAATTCATCCTGCTCCTGACTAGCTCTTGCAGAAATAAAGGCAAGTGGAGACTTACGTAAGTAGGCACATGATCAATAGCTGTGATTTTTGTAGCCCAGCAGAGCTGGGGAAAGAAATAAAAAGAGCTTTCTGGAAAGCCGTCTTCTGTTACTCAAATATTCATGCATTTTATTCACTAAAGAATCAGCGTCTTTGGGGGAAGACTTAAAAATGTCTGTTGGGGTAAGTGGAATTATCCATGCACCCAAGTTTGAAGTTGTAGGATACACCTAATGAAATGTCTTTATCATTTTACTGTGTTGATGAACACGAATGATTTTGCTATTCTAACTGCTTTGAGAACTAACCTACATGTTTATAAATACTGACATACCTAGCTGAAGCAATATGTTTGTAGTTAAGGCTTTATTGAATTATTCTGGTTTATACTAATTCGATTTTGCTTGCTAGTTTTAACAGATGGGAAGGATGCAAGCAGTCATGTCGCTATTCCCAACCAAGATGCAGCAATATTAGTTAAACCACTAATTTAATCACTCGTAGCTCAGAAAATCAGAAATCCAATGTTTGCCAAGTTACGTTAGGCTTAGAGGGAGAATCTGTTTTTATAAAACACTACTAATCTACTGTAATCAGTGTTTTAAATTTATTAGCCATGTAAAAATATTCTGCTGCAGTATTTACAGCAGTTGTAGGAAGATGTTATGTTCATGGGAAAATGAAAGAATATGGTGAATTGCTAAGCACTACCTCAAGTTTATTCTTACCAGTTCTGCTGTCTACATGGTAGTGGGGTTTATATACAGTTAGGTATGGATTTACTCTGAGAGTTAATTACTCAATGTTTTGAAAGTGACTTGACATAAATTAGGAAAGGAGTCCTTATTGTTTTTTGTCTCAGAACTCTTAGTTTGCAGAAGTGCAGCGTGTATTAAAAATATGTAAAAAAATGAGTCCTGAAATGTTTTGAGAAATTGTTCTTTGCCAGTTTTGGTTAGGATTGATTTTTATTTTGCATAGTGGTATTAACAGCAACCATGTACTTCTACATAATTATGAATATTAACTGTCACAGATCTGTTAGTTATATGCTGACTTTATGAAAGTAGCCTTTTATTTAAAAGGATGTGCACTGTATTTTTGTTATAATTTATACTCTTGGAACATAAATACATTTTAAGCCCAAAATTAGCACATTAATTTACTAGTATATTCAAAGCTATAAAACTTTTATCTCTTTTAGAAAATCGAAAATGGAAGATTTGCAAAACTCAGATATATTGCACATGCTATGGTCAACAGTACAGATCTGTTAATGGTAACAAAAAGGTAAACAGTTTTAACTCTGAATAATATGTACTTAAAACAATCATCAAAATGTGTATGTCTTGATAATTGCTGGTGAGTAGCTATGCTGTCATCATATATGTTGATAAAATAATTGGGAAGGCATGCCTAATGTGCTGTTAATTATCTTCAACAGTGGCATTGATCAGCAGAAGAGGATTTAGTGTTATTTCTCATCTATTTAAGAAGGAAAGAGGGATGTTGCTTTTATGATTTCTTTAGCTGAGAAGGATTTGTTATAAACTTGGTTAGGGTGAAATCAACTGAGGTGTGGGGTTCACTTGTAAATTGGCATAATGAAGATAAAAGGATAATTCCAGAGCAGAGTCAATGTCTAGTACTGGAGTATCTGAGATTCTTCTCAGAGTCCTTACAACTTTTTGCAGAAATGCAGCTTGAAGTAGTGCTACAGTTTTGCTATGAAACATAGTATTTTAAATAATTGGAGGGAGGATCAAAATTGACTTTCGGAAAGGGTGCTGTATAGTTGTTATAGATCATTAGATGAGAACTGTTTCGCAACAGTGAATTAATTCAGTAGAGCAAGGATAACATTATAACTTTTAACTATTTTTACATTCATTTTTAAATCATTATTTTTCTGTTGCCTAGTGGTGTGTTATTTGTGACAAAAGGGACATTTGGACAGCTGATATGTGAATGGCAATACACTTATGATGAATTTACCAAAGAACCATTCATTGTTGATGGTCGAAGACTGCGCATTGAAGCCAAGGTACATTAGCCTTACCATGTTTTGTTGTCTTTTTGTGTTAACTGTTCATAAAATTGAACTTTGAATTTCTGCTCTCTCTCCTTTGAATTCTCAATCTCTTTTTAGTTGAGATACACTCAGAGAAGGGAGTTGAAATTGGGCATGGGCAAACTCAGATAACTAGCTTCTGACTGTTCTAAAACAAATGGTGTCTTGGTGTTTGCAGATGAAATTCCTTGAGCCCTGGGAATTTTTTGCTGGTATGCACCAGTTCATGGTGTATTCTTAGTTTGGAAAATGGTGATACAACTATAGGCTCAGAATATTTTTAATATGCTCTCCGGCATGATGAAGATATGCTAATATGTGGACTTCTACCTTGTTCCAATCCTCTTCAAATATAGCAGAGCAATATATTGCATATGCTATGCTTTCAGGGATTTTCTTTTTTCATAGTAATCAAAATCCTCAAAAATCTAGTTAGGTTTTAATATGTTAAACCCTTAATGACATGTATTTATCCCTTTCAATTCAAGTTGAAGAATGTTACTCTTAGTTGCATTTTTTCCTTTGAAAAAAATCCTAAAACTTTCTTTCCCTGTTTGAATTGCAAAGGACAGAAGGAGAAAGGTTGAAATGGTAACTGACATTAATTTCAATCAATAAATTTACCTGACAGTGTTTTGTTTCTGGTTTTAATAAGCTTCCCATATATAATTACACATATTGGTTGTCAGGGTAGTCTTGACAGTTTTTCACTCAGATTATTTGTTTCTATTGCAGAGAGCATGAAAGGCAGAGCCATATTGGTTTGGAATCCTCCAAACTGGATTTCTGACTGCAAGTGAACTTTCACAGGATGAAATAATTCTTAGCGTTTCTGCCATTTCAGACAATGCTGAATAACATATCCATCTTTACCCCTACACAGCAGTCATTTCAGAATCCATTCACATGTCTGCAGTATGGTCTTTATTTGGCTGAAAACTGTATTTTGCAAATAACACCTTATGTTTTCCTTTCTGAAGCCTAAGTTGCTGTTTTCACTACCTAAGATCACTACTTCAAGTCAGTGTTCGTGGGAAGTCCACTCAAATGAAAAGTTAAAATGAAAGTTAAAACCTTAGGGAGTAATGGATTTTGTTACCACACATATTCCATTATCTGCCTTCCATTCCTGTGCACTTTTATAGTCCCTTCTTTAGGGACTCCATGGTGAAAAGGGACGTCTGTTATTGCTGGAGTGTTCCACTCCACTATGCTTCCATGCAGAAAATGATGTTTCTCAGGGTATGTGCATGCAATGCAAACATACTCAGATTAGTGTAATGGGTACACATGGCTGTCTGAACCATCATATCTGTCTTAATAGTCTCAATAACTTTAGTATCGAAATCTGATGAAACTTAACTGTAATTTTGAACTACTCTTTTGTTGTTTTTGTTGGCTTTTTTTTTTTTTTAGGAACGTGTTAAGTCAGTGTTCCATGCCAAAGAATTTGGAAAAATTATTAATTTTAGAAGTCCAGAGGATGCTAAGGTAAAGTCAAAATACTACTAAAAATGTCATACTGTGCTAAATTTGGTTAAAAAATGAAACAAATATTCTTAACCTGACACTATTATGTATATTTAAGATTCAGTATTTCCACATATCTATTGCAGAGATAGAAATAGCAATGACCTCTTTAGTACTGAATTTCAAAAATACTGAATTCCAACATCAAATTTGTCCTTCCATAAATCTTTGTAACTGTTGTTTAAAAGACTGATTTAACACTACTGCTAACAGAAACTAAATGTAGGATGAGAAACAAAATAGCACATTTAAATACAATGAAAATATTTGTAAATTACTCCTAGTTTTATTCCAGGGGTTGGGAAGGAGCGGGGTGTTACTGCTCGGTTCCTCAAGATGCAGTTTTGGTTGAAGAATGAAGAAAATCCTTAATAAAAATATCAATTGTTTATTTGATATATGATAGTGTTGCTATTATTACACATATCTTCTATATGATTTCTTCATTTTTACATCATTAGTTTTGACTGCAAGAGAGAGTTAGGGTGTTTCAGGTCTGCTACCAGAATTATAAGGTAGCTGAGTTGTGAAAGTTCTGCCTGGATTTTATTAGTGTAGCTAATAATTTTTGGAAACAATAAATTAGTCTTGTATATATTCCAGTGGGGTATAGTTCGCTGGGGTCGTGATTTGAAACAGGTTGTGAAAGTTGCATCCTGTCATTGGTTTGATTTTCTTTTGGATTTTCTCATCAGTTTTAAGTTGCCTTTGTCTTCGTGAGGGTAATTTCTAGCCACAGCTAAGTGGTAACACTTGACTTTTACCTCAAAAATATAGGGAGGGGCCTCGTTGAATTTGGCTTGTCTGAAATCTTTGGAAGTACAAAGCTGTTTTTTTGGTTGGTTTGTTGGTTGGTTGGTTGGTTTTTTGGCTATGCTGGAACATGGGCAGGTAGTGTTGAGGTCCAGTAGTCTTTGTAGAAAGGGAATCCCATCTATGCCACAGCTAAATCAGGAACAATTCCAAAAAGTCAAATTAGCACATCATATTATATATGCCATAAGTCTTAAGGAAGGAAAAGAAAGCTGAAAAAGTTGATTAGCTTTTCATAAAAATACCAGTTTGTATATTTTCCTAGAAAGGTCCAGGAACCTATCAAAACCAAGAGATATGTGAATATGAGGGGATAGAATCTGATCCAGTAATAGATTGTGATTTGTAATATTTCACTCATCTTCCTGCAAAGCAGTATGCACACTTCTTATAATGGCAGTCCCTTTGTGTAACTTCATGTTCTACTCTACATTTCCATCTCAGTGGCCTTTCCTCCAACTCTCCCTGGGTTTTTTTTTCTTTAGTACTCTTGGGAAACTAATTTGCCTTCCATATTCAGTAAATATTCCAATGTTCCAATATTCCTTAAAAGAAACATGTTATACTTAAAGCAAGCTTCTTTCTAAGTAACTTATCACTTTGCTGCAACCTGTTCTTTTTTTAAATATTATTCATTGAAATACAGACCAGGAAACAAGTTTAATTAGATGTGGTATTCAATGTCAAATATTGGTGCTTAAATGACTTCCGTTTTCATGTTATAAAGTCAGGTGTTTATAACCTACAGTAGAATTTTGAGCACTTTTAAAAGCAGTTAGAAAGAGAGCAAGTGGTGAAGGTAGTGAAAAAGAAGAGTCTAATTATCAGCTGCTTAGTCTGGTTTTTACCACGGAAAAACCTTCATTGTTTCCTTTTCTTCATGCAGTGGATCCTTTCTAAACTCGAAGAAGTGAGAGAGAATCAGCCAAAATTGTAATGAATGGAAAAGCACCAAATCAGCCAAAATTGTAATGAATGGAAAAGCACCAAGATACGAAGAACACTGAACAGCTACCTTTTAATTCCTCTTTAACAAGCAGAACTATTTGAATATCAGGAAAAAAAAAACAAGAAGGAAGGAAGATTTATCGAATTGTTTATTATGGTCACAACAGTCCATATCACAAAAACAGCTTTATCACAAAACTAGATGATGTTATGTTAAAAAAAATCTAATAATGAAAAAAGATTATGCTTGTTTTTCTGGCTTTTTTAAATATAAGAATTCCAGATTTAATTTTTTATGTAAGCTGCATAAAGTGAATTTGTCTTAACATTTGATATTGAAATTGTACTCTGATATAATTCTTATACTATTCAGAGCAAATGTTTCAGTTTTGATTTGATTCTGAAAATCAATACTTAGTTTATGTCTTGGTTTTAACATGAATTGAGACTGTGTTGAAATACAAATTTCTTTGTGAAAGAAAATGTTAATCACTAGTGTTACAATGCAAAATATAAGAAGGAAGTTACTCATCAGAGAAGCTGACTTGAGGTGATCACAGAAGGGGCTGCTTAGTTGACAATACCATTTTCTTTTTGTAAGTGAATGGACCAGGTCACAATTAATTTACAATACAGTACCGCTTTTAGTGTAAACGTTTTTATATTCCATTCAAGGAAATGTTGCAGCACCTCTGTCAGTACTCACAGAAAATATAACAGTTTACAAAAATGTGTAATGGGGAAAATTAATATATCTCTGCACTAAACATATTCATAAAAGCCTATTATTTTAAATAGAAGTTACTTACAGTCGTGCTAATCAAGAAGGAGTTGATGGGTTATATAAGTGCACTGTTGCATACGAAAAATAAATGCCTTGAATTACACAACATTGTGTGCTAAGCAAGTGACTAATAACGTCAAATTTATATTAAATTATATTAAATATGTCACAGTTGCTTTTATGAACTTTTCTTGCCCAGTGAAACGTTTTTGTTTCATATCCAGACAGCAGAACTTTAATAATTTGAATGTCTGCAAGTCTTTTTGTTTCTTAGATGTAGTAGTCATAGTATTGTTGAATGACTGTTTACTGCAGTTGATACAAAAAGTACATGAAGTACAGTGTTACATGAAGGCCTTCATAAATTCCTGTATCAAAGTCTCCAAAATATCTGCTACCTACTGCCAAAGCATGATTTCCGAACAATGGTTTGGAATATTTATAGCTACAGGATAGAATTCTGACATTGCTGGTGATGCTTGAGGTTATCCAAATGGTTCCCTTGTAGCATGATAACCTACAGTTGCAGATCTTTAATTTACCGTAAATCTTACCATTGGTGTTGAGTAACCTTTTTGTGGGTTACGAAATACATGCTATCTTGCAATTGCAAAGTATTATAAGGGAATTCCAATATATTACATGAGTGTGTTTCTCCACTTGTTTATACACTAAGCACGTACCAAGAGTATTGACTCAGGTTATCATGCCAAACTTATATCCTTTGCCTTAGCTAAGCAGGGTTTTTAAATGCTCTAAGTACCCTTCTTTATCTGTCTTTTTTATCGTCTGTCATTTCCATTTTATGCATGACAGTTCAATCAATAGCCTCATTATGTTCTTCATTAGTGTGTGGTCTCTTGTCTATTCCCAGCATTTACAGAGTATCTGCTGCAACTTCCACTTAAAATACCTCTTGTGTATACTTGGTACGTTCCCATTTGTGTAGCTTTACAATTTACCATATTCTAAATATTTTCTTCTTCACGGAGTCTATGTTTTAATTATTGCTTACATTTATTTTGCCAAAAACTCCTAAAATTCTCAAATCTCAGCTCGTTCTTCAATAATATTTGAGCAATTTAATCATTAATATTGAAGGACTTGTTTTAAATATGCATATTTTTGGTTAAGCAGCTCATGTTTTGGAAAACGGAATTCTCCCTAAATTGCATTTTTCCTATGGAGTATAAAATATTTTCATCTTCTGTGCTGACTAAAAGCCTTAATATAAGAGCTAAAATAATCAAAAGGCAATGTGGCACCTTTCCACCACCTCCCTCATCATCTCCTTTTGTAACATGATTTTCTATCGTTCCCTATTCTAGTGACTAAATTGATTTTTTTTCCTTAAACTTTCTCTATACAGTTGTGAAGGAATTTTAGCATTTCTTGGCAAACCCAGGTTGTCTCTTTTAGCTAAAAAAAGAGGCAAAGAGAAAGGTGTTCAGACTTGTGCCATTGTGTAATTTTCTGGATTACTGCAGGTTGTTTGAGATGTCCACTCTGCTGTGCCTCATTTCTTATTGCAATATACATGTTGTTTTCAACAAGAAGGCAGAATAGGTATATTAATTTTTACTGAAAGTGTATATGCAATTCAAAAGGGGATCTCAATAAATATTAAAATGTAGGCATTTAGTTCTGTCTACTGTGCTGTTTAAAAGTGTTATCATGGCGTTTACTGAAATGCTGAAGAACTGTTTCTCTTCTAGATGACTGTCATGTAAACTTAATACATTTGAAAAATGTCACTTGGATTCTCAGTTTGCTAAGAGGTAGAATTACCTCTAAAAACTGCTGAAATGTTTGTAAGTCTAATTCTTGCACTGCTTTTTGTTCATCTGCATGGCTTTCAAGGCATGGCTCTCTTGGTTTCCACACTCCCTTCCCCAGCTCAACCTTTTCTTCATCTTGAATAAAGTGAAATTGAATTTTATTTGACTGAAAGGTGATTATTATTTGTTTTCTTTATATACTGCTTTAATTAACAAGTAATACCATTATTCAGAATTTTGTAGGTCAAGTCAAATCCTGTCTCTGAGAACTAATGATGAAACGTCTATTGTAGCCATCTCAGCAAAAGCAGAATTACAGACTTTACAATTTACCTTTGGCTTACTATGAAAAAAGGTTTATAGTAACTGGATTAACATGTATAAGCTTCTTTTAACATTGTTTTGTTGTTGTTGTTTTTCTTCCGTTGCTGCATTTTAAAAAACATAGATGTTGCCAGGTTATAGAATCACAGACTAGTTTGTGTTGGCAGGGACCTTACAAACCACCTAGTTCCAACCCCCCTGCCATGGGAATGGACACTAGACCCAGGCTGCTTACAGACCCATCCAACCTAGCCTTGAACAACTCCAGGGATGAGGCATCCACAGCTACTCTGGCCAACTTGTTCTAGTGCCTTACCACCCTCACAGGAAATCATTTCTTCCTAGCATATAATGTGAACCTACCCTCCTTCAGTTTGAAGTCATTCTTCCTTGTCCTGTAATGCCCATGTAAACAGTCCCTCTCAAGATCTCTTATAGCCCCCTGAAGGTATTGAAAGGCTGCTATAAGGTCTCCCTGCAGCCTTCTCTCTTCCCAGCTGAACCTCCACAACTCTGTGTTCCATAGGAGAGCTGCTCCAGCCATCAGACCATCTTCCTGGCCTTCCTCTGGAACCATTTCCAACAGGACTGCTCTTCAGCTGGGGCCCCTAGACCTGGATATAGCACTCCAGGTGGGGTATTAGCAGAGTAGAAGGGCAAAATCACTTCCCTTCACCTGCTGGTCACACTGCTTTTGATGCAGCCCAGGATACAGTTGGCTTTCTGGGCTCAAGTGCACATGTCCACCCTCTCTTCCAGCAGCATCTTCAAGTCCTCAGAGGTGCTCTCAATACATTCTCCTCCCAGCCTGTATTTGTGCTTGAGATAACCAAATCCTTACGTAATCCCATTTTTTCTTTATTTTAATGCATAAATATTCTGTATCATGCCATTAGCTGTTTATTATCTTGAGCATTTCACAAAATTATTCTTAGAAGTGGATTTGTAGTTGGGCAGGGAAGGGAAATGGCTGGAAATCTTATAAAGGAAAGCCTTTACTGCACTCTAATCCATGGAAAGCTACCCATGAAGCTTAATGACAATGAAATGCAAAGTGCAAAAACCCAGAAATGTTAACGAGTTAGAGGAGTTTAAAGTCTTGTTTATTACAGGCATCTGTGAATGATTTCTCAGCTCCTGTGGCAGTGAATGCTGAGAACATATGTTTAAATGCCTTATGTTTGAGAAATATTATTCTAAGGCATTTGTACAAAAAGGCAGAGATATGCAAGAGTCAACAATAATTAATCTTTTGTAATTCTTACTAGAACATCAAAGGGCTTTGTCTGTTAAGACTACAGTGAGCTGCTTCTACGAACTGTAATGGGCTTATCCTAGTCTTTCAACTGTATTGTTCAGGACAAGAATATAAAAATGTGTAGGACCCTAAAAAAACCCTAACTTGTCAATTTTAAGGCGTTACTGTTTCAAATGTTACACACTATGAATATAAAGTGCTAAATTAAAAAAAAAATCTTAAGGAGATACCAGCTGGACAGCAACATAGTTATGTACATTCTTCCAAAAATTCCTAGTCCCCATAGCTGTCAAAAATAACTCATTGACAAAACTGAGATAGGAAATACGAACACAATATTTTAAATGTGTAACTTAAAAAGTAAACTGTGAAACATTGTTTAAAATTCTCTTAATCTATACTTTTTCAGTAAATGTAAGTCCCCCTCCCATTTCTGAAATGGTATTTAAAAAGGCACCTTTTGCTGATCAACAGAGGCTGTGCTATGAATAAGCTGCATTTTGTGGCTGCAACCATGTTTTTTCTTTAAAACAGGTTGAACTTTCTCAGGTTGAATGAGCTTGACAACAGCGAAGACAGAATTAGTGTTTTCTGCCTGTGCCACAAAAGAAATTGTGAAGATTGCTTCCTCCTTGTAAGGAAGAAAAATGTGGACAGTATCTAAACAGGATAATCTCTTACCTAAATGTCAAATCACCATAAAGGCATAGTGCCTTGCTGGCATTTTCTCATTCATATGTTAGTGGAGCACAGGCTCTTACAACACTGCTTTCTAAAATGTGTGGAGTATGCTTTTTTTTCAATAGTAAACCTTACAGGTCAAAGTATATTTTTACAAAAACCTATTAAAATTATCCAGCTTATAT
>JAOXXN010000364.1:30676763-30693883 GCA_026770055.1 Myrmophylax atrothorax
GAATAAAGTTTTGCTAAAGCAAGACTTACAGCTCTAATAGCTATTATTAGGCATTTCCAGAATCTTGGCATTGCTTTCTACCTCATTTCCATACAGGGAAACACCCCACTGAAGACAAACTCTCCTAACCTGTGAGACACTTGGCTGAAGGATGAGACAGGTTAAATCACAATGTAAAGCTTGATTCTAAGCTCCTCTTTTTGAAAATGGAGCTGCTTAGTACTCGACACTTTAGAAGTCCTTTGGACAAATTGCCTGGTGTCTCTATACTTTTGTTCTCTGTGGAGTAGTTTTTCAAGAATCTTGAACCATGAATTGGGGTTGTAAGAGATTTTTAACTGTTTCAGCCAATCTCTTCTAATGGAAAAATGCAAACCCTAATCATGAACACAAAAAGTGTTTGGTGTTCGCAGACAGCTTAATCTGCTGTGTGTGAAGGACTTCCTTCCTGTATTTATATATCAGATAAAAACATTGGTCCTGGCAAAATTAGTATCAATTTTCCATCAACTTCACAGGATCACAAAATTGGAAATTTGCTGAGTTTGAAGGGACACACAAAGATCATCAAGTCCAACTCTTAGACCTGCACAGGACCATCCCCAAGAGCTACACCATGTGCCCGAGAGTATTACACAAACACTTCTTGAGCTCTGTCAGGCTTGGTGCTGTGACCACTTCCCTGGGGAGCCTGTTCCCGTGCCCAACCACCCTCTGGGTGAAGAACCTCTTCCTAATACCCAATGTAAACCTCTCCTGACACATCTTCAGGCCATTCCCTCAGGTCCTGTCACTAGTCATCACAGAGAAGAGATCAGTGCCTGCTCCTCCTCTTCCCCTCACAAGGAAGTTGTAACTGCAATGAGGTTTCCCCTCAGTCTCCTCTTCTACAGGATGAACAGACCAAAAGCCCTCAGCCGCTCCTCATGCAGTTTCCCCTCAAGGCCCTTCACCATCTTCATTGCCCTCCTTTGGACACTCTCTAATGGATTAATAACTTTCCTACATTGCAGTGCCCAAAACTGCACACAATATTCAAGGTGAGGCTGCCCCAGTGCAGAGCAGAGCAGGACAATCCCCTCCCGTGACCAGCTGGCGATGCTGTGCCTGATGCCCCCCAGGACACGGTTGGCCCTCCTGGCTGCCAGGGCACTGCTGACTCATATGCAGCTTGCCATTCACCAGGGCCCCCAGGTCCCTTTCCATGGCACTGCTTTCCAGCATCTCATTCCCCAGTCTGTCTATGCATCTGGGGTTGCCCCATCCCAGGTGCAGAATCTCATAGATGTCATTCATTTGTTAATACCTTATTCTTTTTCAAGAGCATTCATCTTCTACAAGGACAGGAAAAGAGAAAAAGTGTAAATTTTATTGAAAGGTCACAATATACCATATAATGCCATTGTACTTTCACATATAGGTAATGCATTATCAGTTCATATTGGCCATGAATATTTGAGGAATTTGCTGCATAGTCTTTACCCTCACAAAGTTCCCTGATAACCCCAAACAGGCTGTAGTCTCATTCAAATTACTTCTTTTACAGTGATTTTGACTACAGATTATGTCAAGAAGATGTTAGCTATTTGAGGAGCTTCTGTTCAGGAAAATTTGTTTGCTTGTCTGTGATGTCAAAATGTATAATTTAACTCAACCACTTATACTAAAATAAAAATGGTGGAAAAGGGGAGGGAAAAATTGAAAAGAAAAGAAAAAAAAGAGCATGAATGTGTATGTTTAACCTCTACATTTTGGTGCAAGTTCATCAGACTTCATCCTTTCTGTCAAAACCATACACCTTTCCACCTATCAATATATCAAATTTCTGAAGGAGTAAACACTGATACTGTAAAATGAATTTCCCCTTATTTATTTTTGTGGTTCTATCTACCAGAAAATACCTCAGCCTTTTGGAAACAGGAAATTCTTCAACTATTGAGAACGAGGATGCATCATGCAAGGGAAGTCATGCAGTGAATAATTATTAATAACTGTTCTGGATATTTGCAGTACACCAAAATTGCAGGAAACAATTCCTCCTTTCTAGCTTCAGCTTTTTAACTTACTCTATAGAGGTTCTGCCTCACAAGCAGCTGGAGACAAGATTTAGATAATTCAGACTTTATGGTGGAGCCAGGAGCAAGTCAGAAGACAAACATCTCTCTTTCCCAGGACTGTCTCTTAAAAAGATAATATACATAGAAAATCAAGAACTATTAGTTATCTCTTCTCAAACAGCGTTAGGCACAGCACCAGTTTGGTCTCTGTGCATCTGAAGGATGAATAGTGCCAATAAAACAAGCCCTTCTTGAAAACAAATTGCTTTGGTGGAATGAGATTGTCTCAGTTGGTCTCTATACATAGTTTCCAACACCTGGTGATCTTTCCTTCTGTCTTTATGACTTCTGATGCAACAAATTGACCTGAATAAAGAAAATACATGACATCACTTACCATCAAGAGGCACAATGCATGAATCACATACTGTCTCATTCTTAAGAAACATATGAACATCAAACTTGAAAATAGCAAGAAATATGTCTTGCCGTTGGGGTCTCCACGTTAAGAGCATCTGGAGAAAATTAAATTTCTGGCTACCTTAAGTTTTTGTAACATACTACAGGAACAGAAGAGGTAAATATAGTACAGTTCTACAGATTCCTTCCAGGACACAATGCTGCATCTCCATAATTACGCAGTAACTAATAATGAAATAGTGAATATAGCATTCACCTAACACTTTCTACAATGTTTTGTGGTGGTTTTTTTTTAAAGAGGTGGACATTTTTAAAGTATTTGACAGTTCACACACACCTCAAGAATACACTCTCTTGCAGTTTTACTAAGGTACTTACAGGATACAAACTATCTACAGAAATGGTTCTGGATTATGGATTTATTTTTGAGTGTGCTTCATTAAGATGTATAACAGCTTCATCAAATAGATCTTACTATGATTATCTAGTTTACAGTGAGAAAATTACTGAAAAGACGTATAACCTCTCTAAGTAATAAAGGATGGTTCTATGTTTCCAGTTTCCTCGTCTCAGAGTCTAGCTTTCAAAACATTCAGAGAAAAAAGTCTTGATGGATTTGGGGTTTGTCTTTCTGCTTGTTTGTTTGTTTTAAACTCAGTTCCAATGGAATGATATCATGCCTCAGTGAAAATGGAATCACACAGAATCACAGAATCACTGACTCATAGAATGGGTAAAGTTGGAAGGGACCACAGTTGGTCATCTGATCAAACGTCCATGCTTGAGCAGGGTCCCCTAGACAACATTACTCAGGGTTGTGCCCAAATGTTTTGACTAGGTCCAGTGAAGGACATTCCAAAGCCTCTTTGCTCAATCTATTCCACTGCCTGGTCACCCACACAGAAAGTAGTTCTTCTGCATATTCAGGTGGAACTTTCTATGCACCAGTTTCTGCCAATGCATTGCCTCTTGCCTTATTGCTTAGCATCACTGAGAAGAATCTGGTTGCATCACAGAAGGCAATCACTTTGGTTAAGCATGATTTCCCTTTGCTGAATCCTTATCACCTTCTTTTCTTGTCCACATGCTCAAAGAAGGCCTTTGAATCAGGCTGGAACGAGCTTTCCATCATCTTTCTGGGGATAGGGGTGACACTGACTGGCACCTAGTTCCCTGGGTCATCCATTGTGGCAGTTTTGCTTTCTTCCATTTCTCAGGCACCTCTTCTGACTGCTATGACCTTTCAAAGATGATAGAGAATAGCTAAGAAAATATGCTCCCCAGTTCCCTGAGTTGTTGTGAGTGCATCTCATCAGGCTCCATGGGTTTGTGGATGTCAAGTTTGACTAAATGATCCCTAGCCCAGAGACCGTTTCCATTCAGACCTTTTCCCTGGTCTTCTTGGTCACGAATACCTGAGGGCTGACCTTGTCAGTTAAGAATGATGCAAAGAAGGCATTCAATTTCTCAGACTTCTCAGCAATCTCTGTTGTAAGGGTCCATGTTTCATGGAGTAGATGGCCCAGACATCACATATTCAACACTCTTGGTAACTTAGAAAAATTTACAAGAGAATCTTCAAGAACATTTAGGCCTGAACAAAAAATACTCTAAGTATGCTAAATATGATAGATTATTCTCCAAAATGTATCTTAGTTTATGATATTATCTTTAACATTTCAGACTACAGACTAACACTTCAGTTATACTGCACTACATAGTGGGCTGGTTCTTTCAAACTTTTCCCATCATCTTATAAAATAATACATCTACTACCATTGTGAAATAATTCATCACTCAATATCTAACAATCTGCTTTGTCATATTTCCAGCCTGTTTCTGTAGTCATAATTAGTTTAGTTGCCATTGCTATCTAAATTAAAATGAACTCCAAGTTTTTTGATGTTCACCCATTAGTAAGGACTGATTTTAAGGACAATGTCCTTGGAAGTGAATGCTTCCCCACTAAGCCAAGATACTCAGCTGTCTAATGTCCTAGCTAAGTGAATTCCTTGGATATTATCTTATATAGGATTGTAAGGGTATATCATGTTGTACAGCAAGTGATTGTTGTAAATATAACATGCCCTGAGAGACTACACTCTAAAGACACTTCAGACACCTCACAGCACAGCCCAAGTAAATATGACACCAGTCAGAAATGCTTCCTTCTTTAACCCCTTCAATCCATATAAGGCAACAAATATGCTATTCATTCCAGTACCCAGAAGAAAAGATACTGAAGATGAATGCAAAATGCAGATGTTACTGTTATTTTTCTACGTTCAAACATATCTTTGTATTCTCAAACAGGGTTAAGGAGCATCCTATGTTACACTTCTGTTAAAATATTTTCTCTCCTCAAGCTCTGAAGATTTTGTATAATCAGCTACTGTTTAATTCACTAAATCATCAGTTTAAATAATAAATAGACCTAAGTAATTTTACTTACTTTCACATTTTTATGAAGGGCATTTCCTTATTTTCTCTTTATTGTTCTCCACTGAGCTTTTTAAAATCCATAGATGCAAAAGTCTAGTCTTCTCTTTCTCTTCATGTGGTGAAATATGGGGAATCAAAGCACTTTGCATTTTCTTTTGAACCATGGAAAGACAAAAGGAAAGAAATGAGATTCACTGTCATTTCCTTATTAAGTAGTGAGAACCTCTAACTAAATCACACACTCAGAGAAACATAAAACCATAGAATAGTCTGGGTTGGAAGGGACTTTAAAGATCACCTAGTTCCATTTCCCCCGTCATGAGCAGGGATACTGTCCACTAGACCAGTCTACTCTAGGCCCCATCCCATCTGGCCTTGAATACTGCCAGGGATGGGGTAACCACAGCTTCTCAGGCCAACCTGTTCCAGTGCCACACCACCCTCACAGGAAAGAATTTCTTCTTAAAATCTAATATAAAACGATCCTTTTTCAGTTTAAAGCCATTTTCCCTTGCCTCATCACTACATGCTCTTGTCAAAAGTCCCTCTTCAGGTTTCCTGTAAGGCCTCATTTAGGTACTGAAAGGTGCTAAGAAGGTCTCTCTTGAGCCTTCTCTTCTTCAGGCTGAACATCCACAACTGTCAGTCTGTCTTCTTAGGAGAGCTGCTTCAGCCCTCAAATCATTTTTCTGGTCCTCCTCTGGACTGGTGCCAATTGGTCCATGTTCTTCCTGTGGTGGGGGTCCCAGAACTGGACACAGCAATCCAGATGGGGTCTCACAAGAGTGCAGTAGAGGTGCAGAGTCACCCTGCTGGTGTTTGACACAGCCCAGGATACCACTGGCTTTCTGGCCTGTGACTGCACACTGGCGGCTTGTGTCCAGCTTCTCACCCAAGCAACCTCAAGTCCTTCTCAGGGCTGTTCTTGATGCACTCTCATCCCAGCCCATATATTGGTGCTTGGGACTGCCCCAACACTGGTGCAGGACCCTGACTTGGCCATGAAACACTGTCAATTGAACATCAAAGTTAATGTATTGGTTGAAAAATCTGGGCTGTTAAGAACAATATGCAGAGACAGAAAGTGCATCTTAAATGCCTGTCCAGTTTATTGCTGATTTATGTCAACAAGGAATACTAAAAAACCCCATATTCCTCTACTCTGTAGATGGCTGTTACTTTACAAGGGACAAAAAGTGAATGAAGGAAGAACTAAAGAGCCAAAATTTTAGATTGTAGGTTCTGATGTGCTCCTGGTAGTAATTTATTCCAAACACTCTATATACACTGGGACAGGAGATGGAAAGTGAATGAATATTTATTGCTCATGATAATCACCCTTGTCACAGGACTTACAAATCCCAGGTATGGGCTTGAGTTTTGTTACAACTCAGCTCTGTGAAAGAAACTAGTCTCTGTTCTGGTGTTGCAAACCTTTCCAGAAACCTGTCTAAAAATGTTTCACAAAGAACACACATGGCTGGTTTTTATATTTTTTATGCTGCTCTCTGAGTTCACATAATAAACTTCCCCTCTTTAGTTTTGCACGTTAACCTGAAAAAAGTATTGCTTGTAATACAGGTCATTATTTACAATGTTTTGCTTATGAAATTGAATTTACAAATATAGCACAATATGGTACTCTTTTCCCATTGCAGTAACTTGTTACATATGTCAGCAAAATAACTGACATGGAATTTTAAGCCACAAAATTTTACATTTACAAGAACAGAAGCAGAGTATCCCATTTTCACCACATCGATGAATATTTTCAGAGTATATAATTTTATTTTTAATCTATGAATACTCTGCACTTATAAGATTTAACGTATACAGTCCAGATCCTCTTCTTACCCTGTTTTCCTCTACTGCCTTAGATATTAATACCTGCTAAAAATGAAAATGTCTTACAAACTTTTAAAGAATTCTGCTGAACAAATAGCTGTGTTTCATGGCTCATTCATTACTTACTGGTAATTCAGTTTTCCTTTGAGAATGAGAAGATGTCATCATAATACTTTCCAACTGAGAGCTGTGGTAGTGATAAAATAGAAAAATCCACAGTAGGGCTTGCACAATGTGCCTCAGATGAAATTGGTTTTTGGCACAAAGCCTGGAGGAGAGGCTGATACCCCAAGGGGCTGTGCAGCCCTTCAGAAAGACCTTGATATTTTGGAGAGATGGGCAGAGAAGAACTGTGAAATTCAACTAAGACAAATGCAGAGTCCTGCACTTGGGGAGGAATAACCTCAGGCACCAGTACAAGCTGGGCACTGACCTGTTGGAAAGCAGCTCTGTGAAGGACATGGGGTTCCTCATGGACAACAAGCTGTCCATGAGCCAGCAGTGTGTCCTTGCAGCCAAGAAGGCCAATGGTATCCTGGGGTGAATTAGGAAGAGCGTTGCCAGTAGGTTGGGGGAGGTGAGCATCTCTCTTATGATGAAAAGCTGAGATAGTTGGGCCTGTTCAGCCTGCAGAAGAGACAACTGAGCAGGAATCTGACCAATGTCTTATAACACCTGAAGGGAGGATGCTAAGAGGATGGAGCCAGGCTCTTCTCAGTGGTGCCTCTTGATTCTTAGCCTTCACCATAAAGAAGCTTGGATTTGATCCTATTTAAAGGACTAGAGCCATGCCTAATATGTGTCTTTATAAGAAAACTGAGACTACTAAGGGATCAAAGAGAATAAGCCCAAGTAACTCAATCACTCAAAGTGTAGAACAGAGAGTAACAGGTAACTCTTCAAGATAACCAGTAAATATGCAACAATATCTGCATGCCAAAAGTGGAAACTTGGTATGAGACAGAACAAGGTGAATTTTCCACCCATTCCTATGAGAGTAACTTATCACTTGAATACTTTGCCAAGAATTGAAATTAATTTACTATTACAGTGATTCTGATTTTATTTTTAATTGGAGCATAACTTTTAGAAAAACAGCCAAGCTGGAATGCAAGAAAGTCTGTTGTCTGTGTTGTATGGGAAATTAGACCAGACATTTGCACAACATCTCTCTAGTCCATTATGCTACTCAGTAATTTACCTTTGAGTCAAGCACTCTCAGGGCTTATTTGCATAGCATAACAAAAGAATAAATATCAGCTTTTGAGAGACTTCTCAGAAATGTTATCTCTTGGAATACAGCACAATATGTGTTATGTTCCATTTATTTAAAGTGATTTGTTGCTAGCAGGAACATAGAGCAAATAAGCAGGGGAATTACAACTGTATATCTTGCATCAAAAAGCATGGTAATAACAGCAAGGTCGTAGGTTTGATCCCTTTACAGGCCATTCATGTAGGATTTGGACTCGATGACCCTTGTGAGTCCCTTCCAACTTATATTCTGTGATTCTGTGAACAGGAAAAGGAAACACACAGTAATTTAATGGATGACAACCAACTAGGAATGAAGTACTAAACCATACAATGTTAAACTTTATTTACCTTTAGAATTCCTACTCCACTTTCTAGCTCATTCTTTGTCCCTATCCTCTTTGGGTCTCCTAAAGCTCTATTTTAAACTTATACAACTGCCTTCTGATCCTTCATCACAACCATTTCTTTTAGCACAGGAATACTCTAACATTCCCTGTGGTCACAGGGGTTTCCTTGAAAAATGCCTTAATTTTTCTACATAGACTTGGGGGGAGAGGGGAGGGGGGGGAGGAGAAAGGAAATAATATTTCTACTAAGAATGAATTTTTTCATCTACTAAAACAGAAATAGGTTTTTAACTTTCATAACTTTCTTTTTGAAAATTCCCCAACATCTGTAGCCCTGTATAATTATTTTCATCTTCCACTCATTGGACAGAAATTGTCCCTTTAGGTAGAAGTAAAAGAAACAAAGCAGACTATGGGAAAATAGCATTTTGGTAAATCTCTTGACAAGTCTCTTTAAGACTAGCAAACTAAATGCTAGATATTCCTAACTTTGCCATGCACTTGACTAACACAGGACATATGATCTTGTGGCTCACAGCTATGGAGGAGGTCAGGCCTGCAAAAGATCCTCAGGAGTCTGTTGAGAAAATTTACTACAGCTTTAGATCTCCTATGGACCTCTTGTTCATTATTTACCTCCCAGACTACCTCTTCCATGGTGCTGGGAGGTTGGTGCCCACTCCCTGATCGGTTTATCACTGTCCCTGTAGAGTTTGCAGAGTCATAGAATGGTTGAGATTGGAAGAGACCAGTGGAGGTCACTCAGAGATAAGAAACTCTCCTCTGTTGTCCCTTATTCCCCGTAGCCATCAGCTGCCCATGACATACTTCTTTTTTTTCTCCAGAGAATAGCTTTAATTTGTCATAGCACAAGCGGTTTGAACACATTACCGAAGTGCCTCAGACACTGGTGTGCAACTGCAAGTGTTTATGTGAAATTCTGGGTATTTAGGGTAGCTGCCATCTTAGCACTGTGGCAGAAGGCTTGCAAAAGTGTTGCCACTGCAGTAATGTGGACAACTAGTACTGCGCAAAAATAGATAAGCCAAATTCACTAAAAGAACAGTATCCATCATGTTTCAATACACATACAGGGGTGGAAAAAAGGAGTCAAACTGATGCCTAATCCTGCAAAAGGCTTTCAAAACAACATTAGTTGGGATAGATAGAAAAAGTATCTCCTTTATTAGAAGCGTCAAAGGTGCACAACAAAAGTACCCATAGGCACATCAGCCAAATGTCACAGTTTTTGTAACTTTCAGTACTTAACATATTTGATGACTCTACCCAACCTGTGATACCATTTTTCCCTCGTGCCCACCCTCAGAACTCCTCAGAACTGCCCCTTGGAGCCCCTCCAAGGGCTCTGAGCTGACTCTCCTGTTTTGACTACAAGGTATCTTATTGTCTCAGTTGGAGCTCTTCCAGGTGTTCCTCAGAACATGTTTTTGCAGCCACAAAGGCAACAATGGAATTATTCAGTTGCTACTAAAGAAGAAGCATGAGGAACAGAAAGGATATTTGGTCTGCAGTATGTAGAATTCTGTTCTGAAAGCCAAAAGAATACTGAGCACTTGTATATATCCTTCTAGTATGAGGCCTTATATGCAATCCTTCACTTCAAAGTACAACACTAATTCTGGAGCTAAACCACCTCCCCTACTGCTAAAGACCAAAAGCAAAATCAAAATGTACATAACTCTAAAATACGATTTTACTGACAGAAAGGTAAAAAAACCTGAAAGAACCAAAAAAACCCACAAAACAAAGCAAACCTCCCTGCCCTTTGAACTAAACATGAAGATGGCACAAAAGTTGGAATTAATTTGTAGGTAAGTTAGAAAGAAAACTGTTAGATTTCTGTCAGCTCTGACATTCTAAAAGGTAAAGAAATACCTGAAGATTTCTAACCAAAAGTCAATTATTTTGAATAAGAAATTAACTGAGCAAATTCACAGAAAAATAAGTGGGTATTTGGACCCTAATAAAACAAGAAAAAGAGTGTCGATATTATTTTCACTTCTGGATCTGCCTAGAAACTATTTAGGAAGGAGGAATGCCAGCAGACTATGATTCTAAATTTTCCAAAGAAGAAACAGAACCAATCCCTCCCCCCGCAAACCCAACTCTAAATCTAGCCCATCACATTTATTTAAATTCAATAGAGTAATGCAAACCATGACACAAACTACCTCTCTAGTATTGGCAGGGCTAAGTAAATGAAATAGATCCTAGTATTCAATCTTGTCAATAATATGACAAAGTAGAGAAATGCAGAAGTCTTTAAAGTAAATGGAAATAGCCCATATACTTGCAAACTTGTACAAACTTCCATAGGTCTCTTCACAATAATTAGTAGGTAATACTACTTTTTAGAAGCACACACTTTTACTATGATGTGCTACAGGGTTAAATTCCTCTTTGTCTAAAGCTATGCATGGTTAAGATGTATGTATGTATGTATGGGTGGGCTTCACAAACACAGATTTGGGAAGGACTCTCCCCACGTGGGTGTGTCCTTCGAGCCTACGCAGTGGATGGTTTAGGTGAGGCACAGCGTGCATGGTTAAGATAACTGACAAACTAAGGTACAAGCTAAAATCAAAAATTAATATAAAATACAAAGTTAGTATAGGTCTGATTAAAAAAAATTAGCAAAGACCATTATGATTTTATGGAGAACGGATGAAATCCATTTTCTTGAGGAGTCCTTGTATCAAGATGTAATGTGAAACCCTCTTTCTGAAAGGCATTTTTCACAGGATTCTGTTTTATTCCCCAAGAAGAAAATAATTGTTCATACTGCTACAAAGATGTGTCATTAATAGCAAACGTGCACTGTCATCTTAACAGTGCAATTAAAAACAACACCAATCCACAACAACACAACTGAATTCTGATCTAGTTCCCATCCAGATCAGCAGGACAGGAGTGTGCCCAAGGCATTGTGTTATTATATACCATATTTTGTCATTGCCAGGAGCAGGGAAAAGGGACTCTCTCACACTTCATGGAAGGAAGGATGTTCCTTTCTCATTGAACAAGGCACGGCAGGGTAGGGAAACAGTTGGCCATAGTTCATTGTCTTGGAGTCTGAGGTGAGCATTTTTGCATGCGAATCATTCTCTTTTTTTGTACACTTTTATAATTAAATTTCTTATTGTTACTGTTTGATTTCTTATCTCTTGCTGTTTCCAGTAAAAAAGTTCTTATCCCAGCCCGTGATCTTTACCTTTGTGCCTCAGATTTTCCTGTCTGGTGAGGAAAAGGACAGAAGAGTGGCAGGAGAAATGAAAAAGTGGCAATGTGGTTTGGAAGTTCTCAGTGGGAGAACTGAGTTGGGGAGTACCATTCCTAAACCGCAACAAAGCCCTATTCCGTGATCGTCATCTTGAAGAGCTATATAAAAAGGTCTTCCCAGCAGGCTAAGTGTGTATGTTTTGGGATTTTCATTTTGTTTTATTCTTTCAATGCAAGAAAGTTGAAATTTTTAATGTTACCTAAAGTTGAAAAGAGAGTGATTTTCCTGCAATATGGGGTATATGTTAGTCTGGAAGATGAGGGAAAAGTTTTGTTGAAATAATATTATTAAATCTCTGTTGCATCCCCAGTTCAGATAGACTTAAACAACTTGTTTCTTTTGTATATGTGTAATACAGCAAAAACTAATAGAATTCGGCAAGATGTGACTGGCTGGCACAAACAAGCAACCAAGAAATATTTTACAATTGGCCTTTTAAGACTGGCGTATACAGGCAGAATGCTGTATTTTCCCTTTCCCCAACATCAACTATTTCTTGCCTCCTCCTGTCTGAAATTTAATGTCCCTCAATTTGACTTTAAGTTGATTTAAAAAACCCTGAACAGAGAAAAAGAGCTTTCACAGCTACATGGCTATCAAATGATTTTTCATTTCTCTGTGCTTCACATGTACAGCTCTTCTTTCATTTACTTATCATAGCAGTCACAGTGACTCAAGCATAGTATCTCCAAGAAGCCATTACTTCCATCTTGCTTTTTAGAAATCTCTATTACCCTATAGAAAGAAGTGTTTGTAAAACACAAAAAGACTACTCTCAGACTGTAAATTATATTGCATTGTAACTGGCTGTTCAACCAACACTCAATTTACCAATTCCCAGTCTATGACATTGAAAAAGTTATATATAGATAATAAATAATAATTCCTCCACCTCCAACCCCTCAACTAGTTCATCTCTGATAGAAGATTTTACAGAGAGGTTATAACAGAAAGCAAAACCAAAAAAAATCCAACCAAACCCACAACCAAAACAATAACAAAAACAAAACAGGAGGAAAGAACCAACCAATCTATTCCAGAGCTGCAGTGTTTAGATAGTACTATACTAATTCCTTGTAATATAAGTTTCCTAAACATCTGCAGAATTTAAGGTTAAAATGTACCCAAAACATGTTACGGCATTCCAGTTTCAAGCTGAGGATGAGACAAAGCATCCCAAAGAATACATGGCCTGAAATTAGGACAAAAATTGCCTTCTCAGTGAAGTTAAACGTCAAACATGATTCTATATAGACAACTACTTGACCCAAGAAACTTCAGACAATAGAAAACAAAGTTCTTTTTCCCTTCAATGAAGAATTTATTGATGAATATAAATAACCACAGCTGAAAAAAGTAGTAAAACCCCTCTTAAATACCTTCTATAACACTTGCTTTTATTTCTGAGGGTTAAGAAGTCCTTTTGATGTTCTACTCACACATGAGTATACAGATTTTCAGACACATCACATTTACAAAGAAGAGACACTAAGAGCAGAACATTCCATTCTCTGCTATAAAAGCATTAAAGATATTCAGCAGTCAGAGAATTCATGGGCACTCAGAGGAGATAACCCGACCTGGTTTGGCCACGTCAGATCACAAGGGGATATAAGAAAAACAAACAAGCAAAAAGACAAATGAAAATAATAAAAGGGCCAGAGGGAAGCAAGTTTCAAGGAAAAGAAGGCATGCTATGGCAGAGACTGACTGTAATGTGGGGAAGCATGCATGACAAATTCTGCATTGGCAGTGGACATACCTTTGCAACACAACTATGACAGCGAAATCATGGTTTCTTTGTTCTGTTGTTGTCAACTGTTCCTCTTTACAGGCTTGAGATCCATTAATGAAAGACAATTGTAAGAGTTATAGTACTTTGCATTATATTCAGCACCTAAATGAAATAATAAAATATCCAAAACTTCTGCAAAGTGAGTGGTACAACACCTAATTATTCATGCTGTCTCTCAGGAGTTTCTCTGTGTCTAAGCAAAAGTTAATTCTCTTTCTAATTGCCACTGAAGCTGAACTTGCCAAACTGTTCTTATCTCTTAGTAGTTTGTTAACTCTGACACAACAACAAGTTATGTTTCTCTTCCATTGCTAAATAGTCTTTTAATCTTCTGACTATATCTGCTGTTCAAAGACGATGGCAGCAGAGCTACTGTCAAGAACACAATTTAGCCAGAATAGTGTGTTATGGGAATATATCCAGCTCAGTTCTCAGAGCTCAGTATAAGAGAAACCTTGCTGTTCATCAAGTCTTCATATTTTTTAATTAGTCAGAAGGAAATAAAAAAACCCCAAACAAATATAAACGTCGGTAAGAGGCAGTACAAATACATTCCTTCAAATAGATCTGATTATCACAATTTTTCATCAAAATATGTATGTCTGAATTAGGATGAAGTGTATTCACTACCACATTGCTGTTTCTGTAACTGCCACCTTGTTGGGCCTCTAAAGGTATTTTACAAACAACAACTTAATAACTCTCAAGATTGTTTTCTTACATATGAAAGAATAACCCTAATATCTGAGGTCTCCGAAGTCCAAAATTTAGTTTTGTTGATACCATCTGTTCTTTTGTGATAAAAAATAAAGGAATTTTAATTTCCCAGTCCTTTATTTTAAACACTTTTTATCCTTTTCTATAACCATAAGGAGAAAAAATAACAGAAACTAACTTAAAGAATGAAAAGTCTGATAATTATTTAGTATTCAAATAGTTCATATTGCAATCATATTTTCTGAATGAAAGTAACCTATCAACTGGATTTTCTTCATATAGTACTTCAGTTAATAAACCCATAAATTCTACAGATTATTTGTGTCTTGATACTTCTTACAGTCTTACATTGCATGGCAAGGTTTTGGTAGCTGCAGGAGTGGCTTCTCTGATAAGGTGCCAGAAGCTTCCCACATGTCAGACAGAGCCAGTTTCACCAGCTCCAGGAGGTACCCTGCAGCTGGCTGAGCACTGCTGGTAGCACTTCTGTGATAGCATATATAGGAAAAGGTAAGAAAAACTGTGCAACAGCTGTGTGAGAATAGCGAGAAAATGCGAGAGAAATGACTCTGTAGACATCAAGGTCAATGAAGAAGGAGAGGGAGGAGGTGCTCCAGGCATCCCTGCTCTCTGATTTGGAGAAATTTTTACCCTGCAGCCCATGTATAGCTACAGTGGAGCAGATACCCACACACCAATGTCCCATGCCTGAGCACGTGGAGATGTCTTGAGGAAAGTTTCAGCCCGAGGAGAACCCACACAGGTTTTCTGGCAAAACCTGTAACCACATGTGTGACCCCACACTGGAGCAGTCTGTCCGTGAAGGATGGCACCTTGTGGAAAGGGTCCCATGCTGGACAAGTTCACTAAGAACTGCAGCACACGGGAAGTAACAATGTTGAAGTTTGTGAAAAACTATCCTGTTAGACGGATTTCAGGCAGGACCAAGGGAAGAGCGCAAGGAGGCAGGCCCAGCAGAGATGAAATGTTATGATCTGACCACAACCCTCATTAACCCTCTGCTGCCTAGGGTAAGGAGGTAGAAGAGTCAGGAGTGAAGTCACGCCTGGGAAGATGGAGGTCAGGGTGGGAAGAAGGTATTTAATGATTTATTCTTATTTCTCACTGACCTTCTGTTTTTGATTTGCAATAAGTAAAATTAATTTTCCTAAGCCAAGTCCATTTTGCATGTGATGGTAAATGGTAGATTATCACCTTGTCTTTATCTTGAACCATGAATTTCATGTTTTCTTCTCTGTCCTGTTAAGAAAGTGTGTTGGTTTACGGGTGGGAAAGAGTTAATTTTCTTCACTGTAGCTAGTATGGGTCTGTGTTTTGGATTTGTGCTGGAAACAGGCATGTTTTAGTTACTGCTGAGCAATGCTTACACAGAATCAGGGCCTTTTCTGCCCCTCATCCCACCCCACCAGTGAGCGGGATGAGGATGCACAAGGACCTGGGAGGGAACACAGCCAGAACATCCCAACTGACCCAAGGGATATCCCAGACCAGATGGCATCAAACTCAGCATATGGAGCTGGGAGAAGGAGAAGAAGGGGGAATGTTGGGACTGAGGATGTTTGTCTTCTCAAATCACTGCTATGCTTGATGGAGCCCTGCCCTCCTGGTCCGAACACCTGTCTGCCCATGGCAAATGGGAAAAGAATTCCTTGTCTTGCTTCAATTATGTGCACAGTTTTTGCTTTACCTGATAAACTATCCTTATCTTAACCCACAAGTTTTCTTGCTTTTCCTCTTCTGGTTCTCTTCCCCACCCTGCGGTGGGAGCCTGAGTGAGAGGGTGGATGGGGCTTGGTTGCTATCTGGGCTTAAAGCTTGGTGGGAACCTGAAGGTCAGCCAGGGACAACCCACTACACATATTTACCTTGAGCTGTATGTGTCTTGTGCTGAAAGTCAGTTCAGTTCTCAGGTGAAAAAAATACTCAGTAACTTGATCATCCCTTTGGCTCTTATTGAAGCTTTCTCAGTTCTATCTTCTCCCCACCATAACCTTCAGTTTCTGTGTGTTTTCTGTTATTTAACATCAGTGTGATGTGGCTGAACAAATCCAGTTTTCTCCCATAGAGCTTTAATATGAGAAGGTCATGGACAGCCTTTCTTGTTCTTCCCCAAATGGAGCATGGTTCAGAAAATATAGCTGTTAAACTTTTTTCTTAAAATCTTCACAGTAATTTTTTTGCAGTTTAACAATTAATGCCATTTTGTCTGAGCTATACAATTTGCCTCACTTCTCTACTAAGTATTTGCTGCTGCTAAAGTGGTAATCCCATCAATAAGCCCTTCAGTAATTCACACTTTGTACCACTAGGTGTCAAAAATCTATCAGCACAAAGACTTCCTCTGAACAACATATCTTCACGTACAACAAAGCAGCAAAACACTGTGAGTACCCACCTCAAGCTAATGCATCTCAGTGCCATAGCAGACCACAGTATCACTTAAATGAACAATCATGGAACTGCAGGGATCCTGCCATTAACACTATGAGCAAGCAAAATCCAGGTAACATAGGAAAGTGCAGCATGTCATGTATTACTTTACTTGTATATCATAACCATTTTTCTAAAATATTTATCACCATCATCAGTTCTTGCTCTATGACCATTTTTCATTACATTTCAAGGTCCTCAAGAAGGCAGTCCTGACATACCAGCTTTCAGAAGTCAACAAAAGTACGATTCAAATACAATTCAGTTTAAAAGCCAAACAAATAAAAAAAGATCCACCACTAACTTTCTTCACTGCCAGCAGAACCCTTATATTTGAGAGGGAAAACACTGCTTAATCCAAGTTTAATTTCTGGCCTAAATTTTTAAAAACTCAAACAGCCCTATCACATCACAGCAGTGTCTCTAGTTTGAATTAAAGAAAAATCATTACGCAACTCCAAGGAATATGTAACAATGCCGTGAAATTA
>JAOXXN010000364.1:30709552-30721044 GCA_026770055.1 Myrmophylax atrothorax
TGGTACCTGGCAGCATCAGGAGGAGGAAAGTTTGCCGGAGGTGAAGAAGTGAGTACAGAAGGCCAGAGGCAGGTGAGGGGCTGTGGTGGTGGTCCTGCATGGCTGCAGCAGGATGTGGGGGACTGGTCAGGGTGCCACTGTGTGAGGTGTGAGAGGCTGATGCTCAGAGACAAGGGGGCTGATGAGCATGTGGCAGCAGAGCAGAGCTAGAGTAAGGCGAAGGTTGGTCCTGTAGGAAGTGGGAGACAGCACTGGGCTGAAAAGCCCTGGTTTGAGCCTCATAGTCACCCTCATGGGATGTCAACCACCTGCTCATGTCTCTGGCCAATGCCTCGCCTCCCATGGGCAGCTCTGACTTTCCTCCTCAACCTCTCAGAAGCCTGAGCTGGGAGGCTTTGGGCTCATTTTTTTTGCCTCCTGCTCCCACAGGACAGGGCAAACAGGCACAGTCAGGAGGGGTGCCTGGCATTTATAAGGTGCTTCTGGTCTCTCATAATCATTGTAGCCTGTGAAACCTATTACATACACTTCAGACAGCAGAAAGCCATAGTTGTACTTAGACGTAAGATATCAAAAAAGTCAGGCTCTTGTAGAAAACACCTTTAAAATAAACTTGTTTAATTGAGCCCAGAAAAAAAATCAAAATACAACTTTCAGTTTCCATTAACATCTATGAAATTACAATGATTTTACAGTATTTTTCTGAAAATTCTTTAAATATGTAAGCATTATCTGTAAGACTAGTGCCCTCAGATATCACAAAATGCTTGATATGCTTGCTATGTCAGTAGAAATGTGCATGTACATATAGAAAAATATACTTAAAAGTGTTTGTACCTGTCTCTGACGAAAGATGTAAAAGTGTGTCACCTGGCACTGGCTTTGTGTTAAATTCTTTATGTAACTATTGATATATGCCATTTTCTAAGTGTCACAGCTCCTGAATTTATAGCTAGGTAGTATATGCACAGATACATTCTCAACTTGTGTTTTCTTTAAAGACAACCTTGAAGTCTTGGCAAAATGCCTCACACTTCACCTTTTTTATTTTCAAATGAAATTTTATTACATGGTGTGATGCATTCCACATTGCTGTTTCTCCAGTGTACTTTTGGCCTAACCATAAGTCAAATAGTTTTCCACTGAGTCCCTTCCTCTTGCAGCAGTAACTTCAGTGTATGAATGCTTCACACTCCAGCGTCCTGCTTGTTCTCACTGTAGATCTCAGTCCAGAGTTCATACACATTCTATCATTACCTATTTCTTTTCTCACTATTTGAGAAATCCTAAACTTGAAAACAACTTTTACAGTGCAAAAGCTGTTTTAGGAAGGCATCTTCCTAAAGAACAAGTGGCGTCTACATAACAAATCCCCCCTGACATTACAGGCTTGATGTAATTAAAAGCTCTAAGTCAACAGCCAATGGTCATATTTGTAAACCTATTGGGTACTTGTAGGCTCAAACTGTATGACTGAAAGCTGTAGCCTGGAACGTGAGTGCAACATGCCATTAGTCTTCCTGTTTCCTTTGACAGGTTTGTTTCTTTGTTGTGTGGTGGGGTTTTTTTGTTTTGTTTGTTTTTTCAATGAAAATGAGAGGGAGAAGAAAAAACCAGAAAGTGAAGAAGGTGGCTCTGTAGGAGAGAAATTCTGTTGCATTAAAGCAAGGGCAGACCTGCTCTTGCTTAGATTGCAGAAACACCAGACGCTTAGAATTTCTGTTTATATTTCAACTCTTTACGACCCTGGGTTCACAGGTGACACAGCATTCCACAGTGACAGACACACACCAAATGGGAATTTCCATGTATCATAAGCATTTTAAGTAATGCCACATCAGCCTGAGTCAACCTGCTCAAGACAGACATTGGTGATGGAAACACACACTTTCTTTAAATTAATGCTTCAACTTCTGCCACTTACAGAACTTCAACTAGCAAGTTAATGTTTGGAAATTTCACATGATCAGCTCTAAAAGAACCTTCTTCCAAGATGTAGATTTCTTTTTCGTAGATGTCAGTGCCATCAAATTTTTACTCACAGACCTTCAGGCAGACAAAAGAATCTATTTCCTTTCTCCTAAATTGTGGCGGTCATAGAATTATTGAAAGTAAAGACTAAAATCGTATGAATAGATTGCAGAAAATGAAGACCACAGCACCTAAACTTGTCTACTATTTCATTAATTTCTGGTGGCAAAAGACCTGTCTTTTTGCTTGCTTTGCAATAGAAGACTAAATAAAGCCATACTTGTGGCTCTCTAAGACAGAAAATCAGGACATTTAATGATGGAGATGGAGATGTGGGAAAGGATTTAACTTTCTGGTTTTGTAGCTTAGGGTAAGCCAAGGACTCTTTCCTATTTCTATTAGAACAACTGAAGAGTAAAGAACTCAAAAGACTGTCTCCTAGTACACTTAAGCCACAGTAATATTTTCTAATGAGAAGACAAAACAAATAATTAAATTACACATATTTTGCAGTTAAACTAGCAAAATAGGTTTCACTTGCTTTACTGGGGATGTAAGGTTTGCCTACCATGCCTTGCAGCATTATGCTGTTCCCCTCTGTTGCAATTCTGAGGTGTCCATTTCAAGCACTCTGCAACAATACATATTACTCAACTCTTGAACATCAGAGTAAGGGAGAAAGAACTTGTAATTTGCATTACTTTGTAATGCAAAACCTTTAAAGGAATCTCAGAAATATGCTAACAAAGTATCTCCAGGCCAGGTTTGGATTTTTTTCCTATTAATCTTGAATAAGTGAACAGTCACCTAAAACTCACAAATGGTTTCTCAGTTTAGATAAGCTCTGCTTAGGAAATTTGTTGTGCTCATTTACACTCTACATCATTTGGGATGAGTCCTGTTTTTACATTCTGGTTTTAAATGGAGAATTACATTTTGCTATCTACAGTGGAGTTGCTTTTGTTTCATATTAGCAGAAATGAAGTATGAATGTGAATTCAGCATGTATGAATGTGAATATATATCAAAAGAGAATTGTTTTAATCCACAAACCACAGTCTTCCACTTGTAGCACCATTTCTATAATTTCTTACAAGAGATTCAAACAATTTCTAGACTGTATTAAATAATACCAAAACTCAATTAAGTTTTTTTTACACATATTAGTCATAACATTATTTGAACACTTCCAACACCTTGTAAGGAATCTCAATAATATGATCATGTATATAGGGAAAACTGATTTCTTCATGGTACCACCATCACCTGTTGCAATTTAAGAGGAATAATTCCATTAGCTAAATTATAACCATATTATTAATATGTTAAAAGATTATTATGCAAGGGAAGTATCAAATTTGACTGTGTTTGTATCTAGCCTTTTGCCTCAATTACAATCAGGTTGCTTAACTTTGGTAAAGTGAGATAAAACACTGACATTCTAAAGCACTTGAAGAAAAACCCTAACAATGGATATTGCATTAGTCAATTTCTCCAGCTAAAATAAATCAGGTTCTATCAGAAACTGTGAGGGTTCTGCTACGAAATGTTGAGAAAAGTAGACACCAAAATCATAAAAAACATTATTCTGCCTTTCCAAAATCAGTGTTTAGAATAAACCAAGAATTTTGCAGCATGTGATAAAAAATTAATTAACCTCTATTATGTAATAATCACACCTGAGTGCACCAGTAACTGCCAGTTGTTAAGAGACTCCAGATACTTCATTGTGAGATAAATGGAATTTTATTTTTAGGGAGTGATTTCTCCTTATAATAAATGTATAAAAGTGCAATATCTTAAATATTTACTGCATGCAAGTAATCTTTTTTGTTGTTGTTAGCATCATATAAAGTAATTTTATGCAATAATCTCTGCAAGAATACATTTGAACTTATTGTCAAATTAACGCATCTCTTCAGTTGAGTGCCAGCCTGAGCATTGCATTAACCACCTCATACAAGACCATAGGAAAAAAGGAAAATTTTCAGTAACATCCTGGCAAACAGTTCTGTATTGACAATGTGAAATGACATACTGAAACGGCTTAATTTGGCTCACGTTTGCCTACTACATCTTTCAGCTGACTGTACTCCAATTATAGTGCTTAGTTTTGTTTTCTGAAATGCCTGCCCAAAGGGCTAATTTGATTTGCCCGATTACAGGAACCTTATTAAGCTATTCTTATTCATAATTTGTCTTTAACATAGCCAGTACAGTATAATAAATTCTGCAATGACTACCAGAACTGAATCTGGTATGTCAAGCAACCTTCTTTTTATGGCAGACAGGACAAAGAAAATATACAGAAAAATAATCAGAACAAAATGGCAGGAGGAACGTGAAACTAGGTTAAGCAGAGAGTGTTCCTCTTCAGCTGTATTACACATCATCAATTGTTGAATTCTATCAGACCAATTTACATTTAATTCACAAGGATCAGAAAGTATTCCAGAGTTTACATACATAAAGCAATACTGTAGAAGTACTTTCCTTAGATGGCAGGAAGCAATTAAACAATGTGATAGATGAATGCGAATGGAGAAGGAAGGAGTGCATTGGACAAGGGTACAGCAAACCTTGAATGTCATGCACAGCAACATCACATTTTAAATAAGATAGAAAAATTAATTCTTTTTTTTTTTTAAGATCCTACTGGAAATTAACTTTTTTCTTTTTTTTTTTTCCTGTGAGATGAATGAAAGCCCAGTTCTTGTATTTCTCCATCCTCAACACTAAGTGTGACTTACTGGCATCAGTATGACTACAGTTGTCTTCAGTCCATATATACAGAAACTTGTGGGAAGCTTAAAAGGGGAGCAGGAAAGAGGTATTCCTTGTTCCACAACTTCCTTTTTTTTTTTTCCCCAGATAAAAATGGAATGAAGACCTTTCCAAGTGAAAAATGCAACCTTTCCAAGCCACAATAGCTAACAGCGAACAGTGCGTAAAACTAGGATTAGGTTTAAAAGGGGAGGCATGTTACTCACTTTTCTCCTCATTTCTAAGCCTTTTGGCCACAAAATTCTACCTCTTCCAATTAGCTTACAACTTGTTGGAAATATTGCTCAGCCACATTGGCTGCCACCCCTGAAAATTAGACTAGTAAAACAGCCAAGCAAGAGGAGCAAAAATGAGCATTTGAGGTTTTTTTCATCCAGCTCATTGGCAAAGCACAAACTCTGACATAATTAAGAGGGGAAATTCCCAGCAGCTGAAAACTGGTTAACAGAGGAGGTCTCGGAGGGTAGCTCCTTTCGGCAGCAATGAGCAATGAAAGGGGGGGGAGGTGCCTTCATATCAGGTACTGATACCAGGTGTGCTACTGAGGAGCTGGCAATTGTGTATTTTGTGGCAGCCCAGAAATACTCTGGAATTCCTAGGTGTTTGGGACAGTATCCTACAAAGTGCTTAGCCATAGGATGAGATGATCATAATATCTGATGTAAGGTTTTAATCACAACTACGCACAATTTATCACACAGTTTCTACATCTATTTCACACATCTAATGGTTACCACTGACACTGTATTTTGTTGACATTATCTTCACTGAGACATAAAGATAAAATAAATCCTTCCCTACTGACCAGTCTCCCTTATATTCTGCAACTTGAAATGAAAATCAAGAACCACTCAAGTCCTTGCTTAGGATAACTGTTTGTACTCCAGCAATCTTATTTAAACTGTTATGATCATGTCATAGAGAACAAAGTAGTTTTTGCAACTGGCCTGAAATTCTGTTTCTTCAGTAATGAAGATTTGAGATCCCCTGATTGTTGACCAAGTATGATCCAAACTCCTCAAAACTAATACACAGGCATCTTCCTGTTATTCCTGCCACAACATAGGCAAAAGATCTAATGAACACCCTGCTCTTGCAGTACTACTGCAATCATCCAAAATCCTTAAGAAATTAGGGTCTCACTGTCTACAAAGTCTGAGTTTTCTGTTATTAAGGTATGGGGTTTATTTCTTTTCCCATCCTTCTGAGTTTCCATTGTATATAAGCAAAAAGCCCAAACCTTTATTAATACTGTCAAATTACCATCTCCACTGTAACAAACCGTAAATATTTTGAACGTCTGGCTGTAATAAAGATATTCTGGGAATGTTAAGGTTTTGACAATGATGATGGAGCATGTATAATTAAAGAGTAATTGTGGAGTAGTACATCTATCCAACATTTACCGTAACAAAAAGCACTTTGGGAGAACAATAAGCCCAAACAGTATTTCAGAAAAACTAAAGTTTAAGGAATGAAGATACTATAGTACGAAGGTATGGCCAAAAATATTGTATTTTTAACCATCAACATTTTTGAAGGGCAGTAACTGTACAATATTAGTTTTTCAAAAAAACTATTTCTGTCCCTCAAGCAACACACAATACATGCATTTAAATGACACTTTAAGAACAGCAAATATGACATTTATTTTTAAATACACTGGTTTAAAATGCATCTGACACTCCTCCCTAAAAAAAAAAAAAAATTAAAATTGGTCAAATAAGGATTTCCTGCAGCAGAGTGAATGAGGAATCCAGCAACAGACTTCATCTTAAACTGTATTTTGAGAGAAAAAACAACTCCAAATGAAAAGATTTAAAATAAGCTTGATATGGCTGACTTTAGATTCTTGATAATAGTTTCAAAATCTGTCTTCCTTTTTTCCCTACAGCATGGCTACTGTGAAAAAGCTCAAGTGAAACTTACAGTAAAATCCGTTGAACTATGTAAATCTTGACCTCATATTGTACTGACTACATAGAAAAGTGTCTTGTTTTATGTACTCATAACTCAAAATGTTATGAGTAACCAAAAGTCAAAACAGAGGAGGTATCAGTAGCTCCTCTTCTGAAACTAAATTTATTGTTTTCAAGATCTCTACTAAACTAACAAACTGGACAAGGACAGATGAATTAAGTTGTTTAATGCCTAATAGATTTTAGAACTTATGGTTTATGCAAAAGACAGAATGTATTTGCAAAGCGTCCATTTCTAAAATACCGTGGTTAATTACCTATAGGATATTTAAATTTCCTAACTTATGTTGGTATCCCCAAAACATTTACTTTGCTGATCTCTTAACTAGAGGTAGGTCATGTGTAGGCCTTGTTAGTATGCTGTGAACACTTCATTAGTTCACTAATGTAATAGTCTGCAGAAAAACCATGCACAGAGCTCCAAAAATAGCAGCACACAATAATAAATTACTGTCTAAATTTTTTTTTTCATGTGGGTTAACATGTCTTTGTTTTCTCCTAATATTTCATTCTTTTGTGAAGAATGTTTAACAAGGAAAGGGTCATGAGGTTGAGTAATCTGAAAGTCTTCTGCACCTTACAACTCAAGGCTGGGAGTCTAGCAATATCTTTATATGCAGCCCTTTTCCCCCATATAGAGTTTTTGCAAATCATGCAGTCAGTTCTGACTGTTATCCAGCATTAAAAGTCTCTTCTCCACTTTCAAACTTTAAAAAGTGATTCACAATCATGTGGCAGTATGATTAAAATTACAGTCCATACACCTTGACAATCAAAAGAGACTGAATTATAAAAAGTAAACTGCCCTTATAGCTGCATCATCCTACACCTGTAAGGACAGTGCCAGTTAATTAGTGAAAAAGGCAAGTTCAAGGTTTCTGTAAAACACGTATTACAGCTTTCTTGTGCTAGTGAACATCTAGAATACACAGGTGCCCAAGATGTTTTCCTTCCCTCCTCCCCCATTCATAACATTCAAATAAAACATCATTCTGGCAAAACTAAAAGGGTTTCTTTCTTGATCTTTTTGCCTTCAGCTTCACGTTAGAGGCACAAACTTCTGGACTTAAGCACTATAAGGCATAGTAGAAACCACCAATTAAAACAATAGGAACAACACCACCATGACCACAATGGAATATACTACAAGTGGGAACAGCTGTGTCATTTAAAAAGAAAATGTTTTTGTAAACTGTCACACTGCAATGCTGTGTTAGGTGATTCATGTAAAGCTTGCCTTGGCATGCCAAATATCTTTTTTTCCAGAACATGCTCAAATGATCTAAACATTGCCACAGGTTCAACTCACCTAAAAAATACCAGAAAAGAGTCCAGTGGCACACACTCTTGAAAACTTTTGCAATCACAATAGAACTATAAAGCATGAGTAAACTTTTCTTTTTATACAAAACTCGGAACCACATTTCATTTTCCCCCACCCAAAATCCCGTAAGAAAAAAAATAAAATTAAAAACTCCCAAACTTTTTTTAGATACTACTGTCTAGTGTGGCTTTTTGTTTGTTTGGGTTTTCCCTCGGTTTTCGTTTCTTTTTTTTCTTTGTTTTTTTTTCTTTATTTTCTTTAGCTACAGCTTCTTTTGTAGCACTCAATCCAGTGTGGGCAATGTCTTCCCAGGTTGAAAGAAAGGATATTATCAACAGTGAAACTGTGAAAACAGAAACTCTGTTGCATTTATAGCATGATCACGACCAATTTTGCTAAGCTGTATATAAGAAAGAGTCACTGCTCTTATCCCCAATTCAGAATGTCAGTGTCACTTTTTATAACATAGGTCTACCTGCTTTAGCTTTATTAAATAAAACTCTTTAACTCCTTAATATTGTTAATAATTGTGACTTTTCAGTTGTTGTTGCTATACATAAGGTTTCTGCAGTTTCTGAAAGACTGATTGATTGATCTGGTGTTTTATATTATATCATGCTATTTTTAGGGCAACAGCATATACACATTAGTACTTATGTACAATGGTTTGAAATATCTCTAAATTTACTTTTCCAATAAAGCCTATTAGAAAAGTAAAAGTAAACTAATCTGTCAAACAAAAATTAAACTTACATTTAAAGCTTATGTTCCAATTAGAGATACAATGATGTAAGTTCTCTAGTAAGACTGCTTTCTATAGCTTTATAAAGCCCTAACAAGATTTAAGCATTGTTTTGAATGTGAATGACTTCTGAGTGTCTCCAATTTACTTCTACTCAGGAATGTGCAAATGATTTTATACAGCACAATGCTAGTACCGCTCTGTACTATAGTATTTTGTTTTGTAAATAAAAAAAAAACAACAAATCCCTAGTCAGAAATAAACTGACAAAATTTACATTCTTCTCTCTTAAAAAAGTAAATAAAATAACATTATTTAAAATGTGAATTAACTATAAGACATACAATACAATTACATAGATACATATCAATACAGCACATTCAATTTGCCAAAAATTAATGATTACAAAGCCAATATGGATGCTGCCATATATATATATATATGTATGTACAATGATTATAGCATTCATAATTGCACTATACCTACAACCAGTTTTAAATTACAAGATGTTTTAAGAGGGAGCAAAAGTAGCAACTGTTCTTATTGTTGTTTTGGAGTTGGGAGGATTAAAGATGAAAAACGCCTTATTAGTATTTATTGTTAACTTTGGTAATCAACTAATAAGTCATTCTTTTTTTCCACCTCCCATCAGCTGTTATGTGGCAGCAATTTCTGTGTTAAGAGCACTCTAGTGCTACTTGGCATCACAGATAATCCAATTTCATGTCTGAACTCTGAGTTTTCTATAGCTTGCTAGCAATCATGCACCTGGTCAAAATACACCTTCCAACCTGCAAATAAAGGCTTATCAATGTGCTGCATGTTTGTTGTTAAAAAATTGCACATTTAAATTTAAAGAATAATTTTCTCACTGTTTCATTTACATTTATAAATCTCTTTTAAAGAACATTGAGAGAGGCTGTTCTGCATGAAAGCCTATCAAATGCCTGTGAATCAGTTAACAAGCAACCTTATTGAGAAAGGTTCCTGAACATGATCTCTCATCAATAATTTCTTGTTATAGATCTAAAGATGCCTTGACATTATTACGGAAAACAACCTCGTGTCTTAACTGACATAAGGAGAGATCTAAACAGTCTTTAAATTAGTAGACCACATGCGTATGCATGGTACGTCTCACAGCATATTCAGTTAACTGCTGGTTTTGGCATTAGAAAATAGAACAGTTTCTAAAACAGGGAACATACGAGCTGAAACTGTGTGTGTTAATCATTTGGCAGTTGTCTCAAACAGGTCAGTTCCCAACCCATCCGTTTGGCATTTCAATCAGTATCTTATGTTTCAAGAGCACTGGTTTTTATAAAAAGCCAGATTTGGCAACATGAATTTTGCACAATAAAAATAATATTTCTGTTGTGGAAAAAGAATACTTAAAAAAGCTCTAACTTAAGAAAAAATACCCCACACAAACTGGGAAAAACAATACTGTTTCAGGCTGTAGCCACTAGGGAAAGTGTAGTGTCTATGACTTTTCTATTTGGCATTTGTGAATAAACAAAGAGAGAAAAAAACGGCACATGGCAAATAAGAAGAGATTCTAACATATTCCATGTACATCCCAAATTGTACGTTAGTTATTTCATTATTGTCTTCTGTGCACCTTTTGGAACTGTAAAATCATGGTTAAACTTAATATCCTTAGACAACTACAATTCTATTTTGCAGTCCCAAGATTCTAGTCTCAAAAGTGAAGACAGAATGAAGACACCCATGTAAAGAATTTAAAAATCACAGTATCAATACTTTTTGATCCTTCAGAGAAAGTATATACTGTAAAATTACAATGACTGATGACTTAAATTGTGATGATAGTATATTCCTGACCTCAACAGGAAATATTTCACCCAGGAATGCAACTGGAGGAAAACAATGCCATTGTACCTTGTAGAAGATAACAGGGAGGAAGGAAAGGAGGGGGAGAGAAAGGGTTAGGAAAAGAGGAAACCAGCTTGATTTTGCTTCAATAGCAAAAAAATGCTATCCTTTGTAAATGTACGACTGAGAATTTGAAACACATTGAGTCACAAGGTTTTGCCTAAAAAATGAGGAAATGTGCTGTGAATGTACTTCAGCATCTTTTGGTTTTCCTCCATATAGTTTAAATAAAATCATAATATTAACTATAAACTCTGTGGATAGTCACAGAGTCCAGGCCAGCAATAAATTAGTATTATGCAAATTGTTTTCACAGATTATAATACAGTCCCTCTTGTGTATCTTCAATCACGGAAAGTTGGTTTTGGAGGACACTGCAGGCACAGTTAGACCAGGTTGTACTCCTTCAGGTTTAACTGTAGGATTGTGTCCTTGACAGCAGCAAAGACAAAGCGGATGTTCTCTGTGTCTGTAGCGCATGTGAAGTGAGAGTAGATAATTTTATCACTGTCTGGATTCAGGTCTACGAACATCTTCAGGATGAACTCTCGTGCTGCCTGTGCATCCCTCTGTGGTCCTGTGAAAAAAGAAATTCAGTTTTCTTAAAGTCCATTTCATATTTCAACTTCTTTAACAGAAAACAGGAAACATTCAGTCTCTGGTCCTCATGTAAAAGAAGATGGGGAACATTTACTAATCAGTAATATAATATACTGGCTACTTTCTTTGTGGTAGGAACTATTGAAAATACAGAAGGAAATTTCAGAAGTTCACCAAGACAGAGCTGCTCTTTTCC
>JAOXXN010000364.1:30727306-30738500 GCA_026770055.1 Myrmophylax atrothorax
ATCTATAAGCACCCCAAAAAACACCCAGCAAGAAACAGAAAGTATAACAACAAAATGTTTCTACTTCCCTGAATTCAGACAAAATGCAAGTAGCAGCAGCAGCAGCAGCAGCAGCAGGGCCCAAGACATCAGGGCAGCTGCTACATGTCTTGCCTCTACTTTGGCCAGGATGGAACGAGTGAACATGTAATTTGAAGCCTAGCTAAAACTACCACATTAAGACACTGGGAGTTGGCAAAGGATGACAAGTTGACTAAATCAGTTAAGAAAAAGGTCACTCTCATTAAGATCCATAATTGACAGGTTTAGGAATTTCCATGATCCTTCTCAAGGAAAAGCCCATACAATGCTATGTTCTGCCTTTACAACAGAAGTATAGAAAAAAGAATTGGGCTAACACTGGTTATTTTTGCTGTTTGTGTGCCACATTGCAATGCTCCACAAAAAAATATGCCCTCACAAAAGATGTATTAATAAGACAGAAGTATTAGAAACTTAAAAGTTCAGATTAGTATCAACATCACTATATACTCTCTCATTTTTAAGTAGTTCTACCCAAGAGATAAGTTTCTAAATTCTCTACACTATGATATTGGGTCCCCATTATTTGTAGAAGAATGTTGCCTTTACACCACCAGAAACTACTGACTATAAAATTAGTAACAGTAACTTACAGTTTAGCTCCAAAATCAGACTCTTCATATAACAATACTATTATCCAATATACATTTAGGGCCTGGCTACCTGGATGGCTTCCAAGTAAAGACTAGGTCTATTAGAGGTAAAAACAGTACAAATAGATGATGGTAGTTACTGTTATAACCTAAGAGAACATAAGAGGGAATGATTATGTACTTAGACATTAGCAGGGACGCTGCTTCACTGCTGATACAATCAAGCACCATACAAGATGAATGAATAACAACCCCTCCTATAATTTGTTTAAATGTAAACATCAGTAAACCCTCACAGTGACTGTCACACATCTTCCACTGAAACGGCAGTACTCTGAAATGCTGGCTGGAAGGCATCCCTGAAGTTATCTAGTTTAGTCTTTCACTTCAGTAGGACTAACGACAACATGGGAGCATAGCAGCCATGGTTTTGTCTTGGGAAGTCTTGAAAGACTGTACAGACAGATTTCAGTAACTCTCTTATTTCCTTGTCCCACTGCTAAACTAACAGCCACAGGAAACCATTTCCTAACACACAGCCTAAACTTCCCCAGCCACAATCTAGTTATATCATTCAACTCCAAGAGTTCAACTCTATGACACACCTGCAATACCACAAATACTTGTTGGCTAATATTAGTGTCTTTATCACTGGACTAAACAAGCTCAGGTCTCCAATCCTGTCCTCACAGGACATGGGCTCTGGACTTTTCATGCTTTTCCCCACACATTATGTGACCATGACATTGCATTTATAAACCCTCTGCAAATTATTTCAAAGGGAAACTGAAGAAAATTGTGTTAAGGATGGTATGGTGAACTGATAGTTTGATATTTTGTCCTTCCTATGTGTACCCTGTAGGTGTTTTAAAGGAATTGAAACATGACCTAGAGATTTTCAAGTAGATTTTATCTGCCTGAGCAGATGGAGAAATACAGATCCTCAGTTTACCATAAGAGATTGAACATTCTAAGATGGTCTCATTATTTCATTTTACTATAATTCATGGATTAAGCAAAAACTCTGAAGCAATTAATTTTTTGACTAATCAATCTCTGCTTAACCTTCTGCAGTCTTTCGTCTCTCTGTTTATTCAACTTCCTAGAGCAATTCAGCTTTTATGGATGTCATGGCAAATAAAACAATTTTTGTTCCAGAACTAATTCCTCCAATGATACTGCTTATTATCCTCTGAAGTTTCTCTTAAACTGGTTTTGTATTACTAATGATACCTCACTCCTTTGCATGCTCACTGTTTTCCTTAATAAATACATATGTAACATTACTGCCAAAATATTTTTAATCAGTTTAATTTAAGAAAGTTTGACAAGATGATATGGTTGAACTACTATTCAGAAAAACACTTGTCATTAACAGGATGCACTTTTCTTATGTAAAAAATAGTTTCATGTTACAGTAATTTTACTGGAAGTAGGGATAGGATTACAAGGAGTACAGGAAGAGTTGAGCATTGGGGATCTGACCTTCTGTCAGATGCAATGCGAATGAAGTTTTCCCAAAGTAAGCAAGACTGTGGCTCTTCAAAAGAAAGAGCAGCAACAGTAGGGAGCAGGCAGTATTTGATAGTTTGTCCAAGTACTCAATCACCAAATTCCTTCCAGAAAAATCTCCTTTCAGCTTCAGTGGAAAAGGCTGCAGATAGAAACTTTTGACTAACTACTGTACAGAAATGTGCAACTGGAGCTGGCTCGAGGCTTTCTCAGTAGCTGACAGCCATTCTCAGCAGTGAAGCCAATCTTCAACAACAAACCCTGTCCAACAGCAGCAAGAGCTCATCATAGCCTTTCTGTCTTTGCACATGGAAAATTAGCAGTAGGTTTACTCTTTTCACCAGCCCTCAAGATCTGCTGACCTGAGCAACTTCCCTGCTCTGCTTTTGTCTGCAGTCAGTCCCAAATTGCATAAAAACATATTGATATTACCAGCCGTTCCTCCATTTTTCTCATTATGATATACAGATGCCAGCATAAAATTCTCCCATCTTCTACACAACCTGACACAGTTGCCAGTCCAGTGTAAAAATACCTTATGAAACAGAATAAGAAATACAGTAGACAAACTCCAAAAGTGAATAGAAATTTGGTAACTATAAACAGATCATATAATCTTGGACAAGATTATTCAAAATTTTTAACAAACATTAAGAAAAAACACTGTACTTACTAATGAGTCACTGGACTGTCCAATTTTATGACTAGAAGCAAGCTTTTATGAAACAAAAATGATTTTAAGTTGAAATGTTTTTCTATGACCATTAATCATTAACACAAATACAACTAGATGTATAAATCACGTTTTCTCACATTTTATCCAAATGCAAACTCTTACTCTTCCTTAATTTTTAATGGATCAAAAAGGAGTATACTTCTTTCAACTTTCTTTTTTTTTTCAGTTTTCATGTTAAAATGATGGATTTCTAGATTGGATTTATGTGTTGAATTATCCTTGCTAGCTGTTGCTCCAGAGAAATTTGCAATTACTCCTGCAATTAGAGAAATGACAGAATCCGCATAATTTATAAGCCCTAGACTCTAAAGTGTCAAATCCTGAAAAATACCTGAAGAGTACTAAAATAACATTTTAGAGCCATATCAGCTGGTACCCAGTGAAGGGAAAGCAGCATTTCCCAACTAACAAACAGTGCTTTGACAGAAAGGACCATGTACAATATTAATCTGAAACAACAGAGAAGCATCAGTGGAATTTCACCCATTACTACCTTTGGGATTGTCTAGAGTGGCATCTAGTGGGCATACTGTAACTTGCATACAGAAAGAAAAATGTAGTAATTACTGTTTTCTTTAAAAATTGTTAGCATTTTAAATAGTGTTTGTTAACAAAATCAGGACTTTATGAATTCTGAGGGACTATGTTTTGTTAAAACGCTGTGATAAAGAAGGTGGTGAGGAGGCAAAAAAAGAAGCATTTTTCAGTGAAAAACTTGTACTGCATATGTAACGTGTATGCTGGTAAAAATGCTTATTTGAGTGAGAGGGCATTCTGAGATGATACTTGTAGAAAAGGAGGTAGTAACACAAGAGAGCTTCATCAAAAAAAGCAGAGGTTAATATTTCAGAAGTTGTTTATCACAGTAATGGACTCCATTATTTTTATTGTCAAAATCTTGTGTGAATGTTTTTTGTTTGAAAGTCTGTATTAAGTAGGAATGCCCCCAATATCCAAGTAAGAGTCCCAGCAACTATTTTAGTAGAAGTAATGTTACCTGCACAGAAAGACCTACAATGTATTTCTTGGCTAAATATTTGATACAGCCACTACAGAAAAAATGGGAAATAACACAGGTAATCAGGCTGTGTGAAGTAAGCGCAGTCCTCCACTATGTAAAAAACATAAATACAGTATCAAAACTGAGAGTGCTTCACGTTTTTGCCACCAGTATGATCTTGCAGCTGTCCTGCTGTAAACTAAGAAAACTGCAATGGCTGAACAAATATTTTGATAAGCAAGTCAAATGCAGTGAGAGGAAACTTCAAACACAGAGCTCAGAAATAATTCCTTTATTTTTTTCACTGGTCTTGAATGTTTCTGTAATCTAGCCTGAAAAAAAAAGCTGCTGGTGACAGCTGACATACATCAAATTAACATGTTCAACAGCCAATAAAACAAAAAATACTGTCCCAAACCAAAATACTCTATAAGGTGGTCAAAAATCACGGTCCATGCAGTCCTACCAAGTACTTTTTAAATACAAAAATGGCCCCTAAATTATTTTTAATGAAATAACATGAATGCCAGAATAATCAGCTTTCCATTAAAAACTAAATATATTTGAGAAAAATAGGTGAAAATATTTTAAAATTAAATTTTCATTGAATAAAACTCTTTCCTGGACACTTCTGACACTGGTTATTCAGAAAAAAAAAAAAGAAGTGGCAGATATCTTTGCCAGCAATCTGCCAATAGCAACATTTACCACCAGCATTTCTGGCAGCCTCTGTAAGCCAGTTCACAATCATTCAACCTCCCATTTCCATTATGAACCACCCACTTGAACAGAAGAGAGAAGCTCCAACTCTTCCTTATGCAAATCTTTCCCAGCATGGATACCTTATATTCAAAACGTTCTTTATCCACAAGCCAAAAATAAATACATATTTGTGTGAACAAGTATGAACAGAAACAATACATACAGCAACAACCTTTGGCACAGGCGTTATTTTCTCTAGTTTCCAAATAAACAATCAGCTCTGGAGATTTGAATTCCCACAGGAAAAACAATAACTATGAAGATCATTTAAGGATTCTAACTGGAATGTCATATTATCCCTTTACCCTATGATCAATTGTTCTGGATTGCTGGTTGTTGATGAATGAAACAGCCAACTGAAGTATTATATTTATTCACAATGCAGAATAATAGAAGGGCTCTGATCTCAGAATTGTTTTCTTTCAAACTTCATGCTAAGCCACACATGACTAACCTGTGAATAAGCAACACAAAATACTGAAAGAGAAGTAGCAGCAAAATAGTTTTGATGAAAAATGAAATATGGTGTTCAGATAATTGCCTCCATCAAGAGTAAAAGTACTCTGAACTATGTGGCCTCACCCCATTTGTTATTTTTGTCCCACATAAAAAAAAATGCAACTGGAACATTTTACCAATTTGTTATCCGTTAACAGATAACACAGATGAACAATACACTAATTCCATCCAGGGTTTGGATACTCTTCTTGTTTTGCAGATGTACTTTTGCTCAGATTCAAAATGTAAGCATGTATGACTACATCTACATATCTGAATCACCAATGAGTTAGTAAAAATACCTATCCTGGGTTCCATGTAATTATTTTAAAGTAATTTTAATAAATTAAATTTTAACTGGAATATTTTTTAACAAACCAAGCAACATTGATCCTTCCACTTGGGACGACCTAATAAAAACAAAATTATCCATCAACTGAAAGAACAGTGCCTTTATTCAATTACTTGAAGCACAAAAACATTGCAGAAAACAACTCTACAAAAAGTTCTTTCAATTTGCAGCAGTGGTTGAAATACTGAAGCCCTAATTTTCTTAATATCTTGTTTTGCCTTCATACATGTGCTACTTCTGATAAATTGCAAGGCAGTTCTTCAGTGTAAATTAAGTAATGAGAAGGCAACAACATTAATGCAGATATCTACTGACACGTAAAACAGTGTTCTTCAGAGTTTTAAAGATGCTGTGGCAAAACCTTATGACATGATTATGAAGACACTCCCCAAAGAAACAAACAAACAAAAAGTCTCCTTTTACATGCCAAACTACAGCTTTTCCAGAATCAAAGAAGAATCTGTGTTAGAATAGACCTGTGGAAATCATCTGGTCCAACTCCTTGCTCCCAGCAGGACAAACTTTATCATGAGATTAGGTTACTCATGGCTATGCCCAGTCAAGCTTTGACCATCTCTCTCTAGGATGGACATCCTACTACTCTAAACAAACAATTCCTTTTCACTCACTCCTAAGTAGATATCATCTTTCAGCCCTCACATCCATGAACACACAAGTCAAACATGGTTTTACTGCAGGCCATTGTATTTACAAACTATTAAGTCACTTTAATGAATCCCTGTTGCTAATGTTTTGGATATAGTAGATACACTGCTTCCATAAGGGACTCCAAGGACTCTACCAATCAGATGTCTCTTCTTCCTTTCATCTCTTCTGTTCTACTTCCCTGAGTACCCCCTTGAACTACCAGAAGATTTCTGCAATGGCTATTGTAAATATTACTTAAGTCATCTTCAGATCTACTGGTTCTATTCACATCTCAAATTACAAATGTTATGCTTTCCTACTGCTAATGTCATGCAAACATTTGGCACTGGTAAGTGAACCTGCTATTTCACACTTCAAAACCTGTAAGATTTGATGGAGAATCACAGCTGCACTTTGCTCCTAAGTAACAGACACTGCTGTAAAAGTCTGTAAACGCAGCATAAAAACCTGTAAGACAATGGGGTGCTGAACACAGAATGAGAGGGCATCAAGTTACAGCAGCAGAACTCTGAACAGTCTAAGCTGCAGCCTTTGCACAAGCCTGGCTGCTACACCACCGTACACCATAATACAGCAATGCAGCAGGTTCAGACAAGTTTCTGGCGAACTCCTTCTGTTCAGAATTAAGAGAACGGTGCCACATGTAAAAGTGTTTGTTGGAATGTTTCAAAAGTTACTGATCAAGACTGGAGCAAAAAAGATTCAATCTAGTTATACTATCAGGTTAGGTGATGCAGGTCCTTAAAGTAGACAAACCATTTGATTCCATGCTGTGAGGAAGTGAAAGCCAGTGGAAAGATCAACACAGAGCAAAACCAAGAAAATGGAGAAATTATCTTTATGGCATAATTTTTTTTAATGTCAATTGTGCAATATGGCATTTGTCAAGATAGATCCTAGAAAATAGCTTAATACGTGTGAAAGTAGGCGAGACAGGAAGTGATGGCGATATGAGACACAGCTGACAGGCAAATAACCATAGAATTGTTTAGACTGGAAAAGACCTTTAAGATCATGTGACTAGGATTTCTTAAGCCAAGGAATCAATGTTCCTATTACTTTAAACCCAGAATTCTTAAGCCATTCCTGTGTGCTTCACACATTACAAACATTTTCAGCAAGAACTGCAATCTGGGATCAAACCTATAAATATATGAATTATAAGGAGGTCGTACTTTCTATAAAACTTTAATGCAAATTGGATGACAGTTCTGATCATTAAAGGCAATGGAAGGAAATACTGCTTTAAGAGAAACTCCATTACATATTATTATGTTAAAACTAACAATTTTGGCTGCAGCTAAATCAAATTTAATTTATTGAGACAGTACAAGTTCAAAAAAAGGCTTTAAAACAGAAGCTGTTTTTTAACAAGTGCAGAACTCAAGCTTACAACAACCTCCTCTTACCAAGGAGACTCATAACTTACCTCCAATCCTGTTAGAATTTCTGATTTTACAATTTTATTTTTAACCAAAATGTACTGGCTCTGACAGGAATAATCTAAACTGGCATTTTCCCCCAATGTATTTTGTGCAATGGATGTCCAGAATACTCATACTGATTTACTTCTAAAATTGTCTTCTAACAATGCATACTTCCAATGGACCTGTTGCTTTGCAACTTGTGACAACAGGAAAGACAGCATTTGCTTTTTGATAGTTTAGAAAACTTCTAATTATCACTTGCTTATTAATCCATTAGTTAAGCTCAACTAAGGAAATTGTATCCTGTCTTTTCTGATTTTTCTATGACAACACCAGGAAAAAAACCAAATCTATATAATCACCACAGAGTTATACAAGCTATATGAAATGTTATAGACCTTAAGACTGTTAAGGCGCTAATATGGAAGGAAAGCGTATTCAAGCTTCAGTAACTATGTTCCTTTATTTTGCAATTTCCAAGTACTTCACAAGCTGTGGTAAGATAATGAAAATCTCTTTTTTCTGAAACTCAATTTTACAGGTATACTGCTGTGTCTCTAGCTCTTCCACAATTACAAGTGCTTACTGGTTCTTTTACAATGGAACTCATGTTCCCATTTATTGCACTCAGATCCTGAGATTTTATATGTGGAGAGAAGCTACCCGTGAAATGTATAAATGCAGCATATCCTGACGTATGAATTAATATACTTAATCTAGAGTGAATCCTTTAGTAAGAAAATAAGTTGATTTTAAACACGTAAAAAGTTCTAAACTGTGCTTTTTGATAAAACTGTAATTTCTACAAATCTGCTGTCAAAATTCAGAGTCAAAGCATGACCTACATAGGACATAACATATCAATTTATCAGACAGATGATTTCTTTGTTTTTTATCTCACCTCTGAGTCTATTGGAGTTTTCTAAAAAACCTGAAACACCTGATAATTTAATTTGTAATGTTCTCCTTTGTCATATCTATCACATTGATGGAATATTTACTAAAATTTACAGTACTAATAATGTAATTAGTATATTATGTCCTCTGGATCAAATTTTACCTTCATTTTCACCTATGAACCTAGACAGATCTTCAATTTATTAAGTGCAGAATCCAGAATAGTTAGCTATCTCTGCTTCTATGTGTATGTTAGAAGAAAGAATGACCATACATCAACTGAAATTTTGCAAGATATGTTGAAATATACCCTCCTTATTGATTCCTCCCATTTTGTATTTATGCAACAAAATCAAGTTATGTACAATCTAGACATGCACTTAAGAGAGATGCCATTGTTTCTGAGTATCGCCTTATAGAGAAATCAGTTAAAATGCAGTCAGACAGCTCTGCATGCTTTCCTTCAGGATTGAAGCTCCAAAGTCTTCAGCTGCCAATCTTTGTCATGGGAGTGAAATTTCATGAATCTGTCATTTAAAAGTCATCCTACACAGGCCCCTGAAAAACATGCAGTCTGAACTCTTGTCTTATTTTCCATGTATGATGTCCTGTTACACAGTAGTTGTAATATATTCCTCAGAATCCTTAATTCTTAACTCCTCCAAAGGCATAAAGAAGACAGAAACAGTTCCCAGCTCTGCCTCACATATATCCAGGGAGTGAATGCCCTTGAGAGGCACTAACAAAGCCTCTCAACTCAGTAGAACATCATCTGATTTATAATCAAAATATATTTCTCATGAATAAGGTAAACAAGGTAAGAAATGGATTTACAACTAAGCATCAACCAGACACTATGTTTTGAAGTACAAATCAAGAATCTTCAGGGTCTAAACCAATTTCATAATGAGGAAGGGTCATATAACCACACATGCACCAAATGGCAAATAATAATTATTACAGATTTATATTTACTCCCAAAAAGGAGATTAACAAAAAATTGTATTAACTAAAAAGAACATCACAAATGATGAAAAACTACACTTTTCTTTGTAAAAATGTACTAGGAGGAAAGAGACTTGAGGCAATAACATGCAGTGGACTAATTAGAAAAAGAAATTAGGCCATCTTACAAAAATCACAGTTTAATCAGGCCATGAAAGCAATGCAAAGGAAATAGCAGAACACTGTAAATTGTCAAGTCAGATATTTTAATTTCAGTATGAGGCACACAGATCAAAGGAGGATTAGATTCTATCCTAGTATCAAAATGATGGCATACATATGAAGAAAGTAGGGCATTTACACACACTTACTCACTTTGGTGCTAAAATTTCAATACTGCTTCACAATTTAAAGCTAGATGCAAAAAGTATCTCTTCACAGTTACCAAAGTCTCCCAGTTAAATCACTGTCTTCCCTCATGAGGTGGTCACTTCTCAATGAAGAACAAAATCATGAAATTTCTTAATTCAAGGTGTCAACTAACTTATTTATAATGCTTTCCCATATTTCTGCCACACCCACATTCAGAAAAACCATGCTTTGCTTTATGCAGAATAAATAAACCCATTGCTCCATTTATTCGGGACTACAATGGTTAGAGGTAAAGGGAAGAGAAAAGGAAAGGAGGAAAACAGTGCCTGGCATACCAACAAAATTGAGACAGACAGGTTACAGTTTGCTGAAAGCCAAAATTTAAGTTACCCAGATTGGTGCTTAGCTCTGAGACTGCCGCAATCCCTCCCAGAGCTAGAGTAACACAGATCTAAGAGTGATGGAAAGCCTATCAGACTATGCATGTATGTATGTATGACTTGAAAACAAAAACTGGTTTGAATTAACATCATGAATATATTTTAAATTAAAAAGGTTCAGAAGTTTTCCACCGCTGTTAATAAGAAACATAAATAGTTCAGCAGTGAGGTGAGAGAACCATCTGCAATAAGGTTTTGATTTCCAAAGTATTTCAAAAGGGAAGAAGCTGAAAAATCAAGCCAGCTTTATGAGTGAAGTGATCTTTCTCCTAACAGCTGAAAAGCAGTTACCAAAAAGCTATCACAACTTTAGGCATCATTTCAATCACTGAAGAGCCCAAACCTTCAGTCAGATGTTCTATTCAGGTTACAACACATGAACCCTTTTAGCTTATGAGAACAGATAACAAGTTGGTATATGCCAAATGATTCAGCTTAGGAATATAATGCTCTGTCTTTTGCAGAAGGGATGCCCTAAGTCATGACCTGCATGCTGAAGTTATCTGACAAACCAGAGTAAGTGCTGAGCAAGCCATCTCACTAGAACAGGAGATAGCTAATAGGGAACCACAGTTTGGTAAACTTCTCCCTATGAGACTGTTCCTTTGAGAAATTCTTCGTATGAGAAAGACAATGTGAAAACACAGTGATAAAATGCTAAAAACAGGAAGCTTGGAAGTTTATTTTGGAGGTTAGAATAGCATTTGACAATTATCATAACCAATCTTTCTCTATGTGATTTCCAACATGTTTTGCTTTGACTCGTATACTTAAAATGCTTACTACTTGTGTGTTGAGTTTATGGCTACAAAAGAATAATGCAAACAGAAAAAGGCAGAACCAGACATTTCTAGTTTGGCTTGAAATCAGTCACATCTAAGTTCTCTTTTTATCTCCACAACTCTAGCTG
>JAOXXN010000364.1:30756213-30771851 GCA_026770055.1 Myrmophylax atrothorax
TTCTCTGCTCCAAGAAAGTTTTCTTTTTTGGGTTTTTTGCTATAATATAATGTGCTATTTAAATGTACCGTAAATGTACTATTTAATTTCAAGAAAATTGTTTTAGAACAGTATGTCTCCAGAATGAGAAAAAGGGTAATTCTGAGGCAGAATTATATATGTTTACTACTCCCTTTAACCAAAACACAGCAGAATTATACATCTTAAAGCAGATATGGCATTCATGCTGCCTAAATACACAACCCATGAAGAGCCTGGATTGCTGTGCTTTTCAAAAATCCACACTGATCACACAAGAATATCCAATGAAGCCACATGACTTTCATATCCTGCTATTGCCAGGGTTAGGAAGGAATTGATTTAAGACTTTAGGAAAAGGATTTGTTATTTTTGCAGTAATAGGAAAAAGATGGGATTCCCAAAGGTACTTGGAGGTACCTGTACCTACATAACCCACTTCAAGAGAGCAACACACCTACTGAAAATGTTCAAGTAATTCAGCACTATGACCAAGACAAAGGTTCACACTTTCTCTGCTCTCTGGAACCATAGGATGTTAATGGTAGTTAGATCTGCACAAGACTTCCTTCCCATCAATGGGTTGACACTTCATTTGCATTCTTTAGGTATTTGTGTACATTTAAATTAAGCTGGGTATACTAATTTACTCTAGTATTTTCCTGAGCCACCATAGTGGTTAACTATGACAACAATACCAGTTAGCTGACCAAACTGAATAAATATATTTTTTTAATATGAAATATCTCTCATATCTTTCCAGTTATAGGGGAAACTGGATCAATCATCTTTTTTTTTTTTTCTTTTGGTAAAACAGCATAAATCTTCAGAATTAATCATTAGCCAAATCCCTGAGGAAAAGCTTCATCAACCAAAAAACTTCTCTCTTCTGCTGCCTTTGTATGGAACAGATTAAACAGCAGAAACTAAGAAACAAAACATCTGCTTGCTGCCAAGTATCTGCCAATGGTGGCTATTTTTTTAAGGCCCAAAAAGTCTGAATTAATTAATTTTAATGGATTGATGGACAATGAAAGCAAAGTACAGTGAAGAACTATTTCATTGCACTGGTTTTTATTTTTAATGCTAAAACCCTATCGCTGCCTAGCTTTGTTTGAGATCAGGTCACAAGACAAAGTAGAAAAAAGTGAGCCTTACTGACACAGTTGGGAATGGAAAAGATAGTAAGATAAATATAATAGCATCATTTTCCTTAAGCAATGTCTTTAGCTTCTGTGTCATACTATAAAGTAAGAATGAAAGCTAAATTTTCAATATCATACATGAGGCAAGCTCAAATTTTCTACAGTAGTTATTTTTAAAAAGCTGGGACCTACCCAGACAGCATATTTAGTAAGTTCATTTCCAAGAAGTAAATGGGCAAACATCCAAAAATTTATGGAAAATCTCAAAACAGAGATCTGAAATAGCTCCTGATCCAAAATGCTTATAATTTGACTGATAGCTGAGCAGTTTCCTGCCCATCCTACCATGCAATTTCCTTGCATTTATATTATTTAAAATGCTGATGTGACTGTAAGTGTACATAAACACAAGACTTACACGTTTCTGCCTAAAAAACATACCTCAATTTTTATTAAATGTCTCTAATTTTGAATATTTCACATTTTGTTAAAACATACTAAGACATGGAATTATAGAATCATAGAATATCCTGAGTCAGAAGGGACCCACAAGGATCACGAGTCCAAATCCTGTCTCTGCACAAGACAGCCCCAGGAATCACACCATATGCCTCAAAATTTTATCCAAACACTTATTGAACTCTGCAAGCCTTGGTGCTGCAATCACTTCCCTCAGAAGACTGTTTTGGTTCCCAGCCACCTGGGTACTTCACCTGCTCTGGGTGAAGAACCCTTTCCTAATATCCAACCTGAACCTTCTCTGACACAACTTCAGGCCATTCCCTCAGGTCCTGTCACTGGTTACCCTAAAGAAGAGCTCAGTGCCTGCCCCTCCTCTTCCTCTTATGAGGAAGTTGTAACTGCAATGTAGTCTTCCCTCAGTCTCCTCCAGGCTGAACAGACCTCAGCTGCTCGTCATACATCTTCCCCTCAAGGCCCTTCACCATCTTTGTTCCCTCTCTCTGGATGCTTTCCAATCCTTCAGATCCTTCTTCTATTCTCGCACTCAAAACTGTACACCACTCTTGAGGTGAGGCTGCAGAGTACGGCAGGACGACCAGCATACTCCAAAATCTTGAGTATAGAAAGAAAATACCACAGCAACTTTCCCAATGCTTTCTGGTAGGTTGAATTTAAATGTATAAACCAAGGATGTGTATTTTAACACTTGAACACTGAGAATGATTCAGCTCTTAGTCAGTATGTGCTATTTATATATATGGCAGCCAAAGCCTCAAAAAACCTGCTAGAGCAGCATCTTCCTCACCGTGGCTCCACCTGCAACATGAAGATATGCACAACCATGCAGGCACAAAGCGAAAAATAAGGATGTATAATAACTTCTTTGTTCCTTCACAATGAAAGGGTGACATCTCAGTTGGATGAATTGAAATCCATCAGATCTTCTGACTAATTTACACAGAGCCTTTTAAAATTAATTGTGGACTCTACAATCACCCTAGTAAGGCCATCACTGGGTGCTCAAATGTTTAAAACACTATGAAAACCCTCAAATGAAAACAGCGTATACAGGTTACACTCTGAATACTGCACAACCCTCAAGGATTCTCAACATCTTTTAACCATTCTATGATCAAGTCTGTTAAACAGCAAAATGTTCACAAGAAGTAAGATATAGAATAAGCAAATGGTAGCTCTGCAGGCTAATTCTTCCATGAAGATGGGAAATCCTATGCCATTTCTGAGGAACTGCTCAAAAAAAATCTTCAATCTCCACGTTACCAACCCTAATTGTAGTATGGTGGAGCATTTGTTTGCCCTTATAGAAGCCTTAATTACCAAAGTATCTCCACTGTCTAACCAGGCATGTAGTACCATTTCAGGTATACTGGCATTTTAGAGACTTCACGCTTGATGAAAATTATAGATATAAGTTTGTTTTTCAAAAGCAAACTGAAACTGAAAGGTATTCTAATCTTTGAAACTATTTGACTACTTTTAATTAGTAACATCACAGTAATTTCTAATCATCTTTTATTCTCTGTACTCCTGGCATGTATGGAAAGAACAACTAAACTGATAAATTCCATCCTTGGAAGGGACTGGAGAATATCTCACACTCTCTCTTCAGTACACAAGATCTAAGTTCCACAGGAGATGACATAATATTCTTCTCAACAGTAGTGATGACAGAGGTGAAAGAGAGAAATTTCACCTTCAGATTTCAGTCATTCATTCTCTCCTCATATTTCTCACTATACCCAGTTGTTTCATTTATAGATACAAAATTAAATATGGAGATTTGATAAACAAAAGTTATAGCCTCTCTTTTGAAAGTTGCATACCACTTATTCTTCAGGCAGATTCTCAAGATTTTCAGCTACTTTCTTTCTTAGGAGGGGAAATAATTTTAAGCATTACAACCATTAAACATCACAACCTTGCTTGCTATTGACAGCATAGGTTGTTGCACTCTTCAAACACTGGCATGGCTAGAAAAGCTGAGCTGAAGGATGCTATCACTGTTCAAACACTGAACAGCTGGTTGCAAACAACTATTACAAAAAATCATGATTAAAATGTAGCTTTGTGTACGTGGCATGTTACATGTGCAACAGATTATAAATTAGGCACTTTCACATCTCCTGATGGTGACAAATGTAGCACCTTAGCTGAAATTTTCACACACTGGTCCTGAAATGGTGTAGCTAGTGAATACTTTCCTGAAGTGTGCTGTAAAAATGTGTCTTTTTGCTGTTGAGGATCCTGGAAACAGAAACAGCTTTATTCTCTAGAAAATACTTCTACTTTGAAGAGTTGGGGAAATTCTACTGCTGATTTTCAGAAACATCTTTATTACTTGGCCAATTGCCACATCCTTTCCAACTGCTTTAGCAATTCACCTCCAAAGAATTGCTTTTTTCTTGCAGGTAGAACAGGTATTCTGCCCTGAAATTGCTTAAGACAGTCTGCCTAAACAACCTACTTGTTTACATCTACTTCTCGTAAAGCACATTTTTAAAAAAATACACACATACCATTATATTCTAATTGCAAACAATAGCTTTCACTTCAATTACAGGAGTCAATTATATACATTTACCTGCTCGATTAGGACTGTATTACATTAATTCAGCAAGTTCAGCTTGTTTTCCAAGCTTTGCTTAATTCTGTTTTAAAGAAAACAGCAACAAGTAAAATACAATCCATACAAGTAAAGAGAGATCCAGAGCACTGGATCGCAAAGTTATTTTGCAAAGTTACTACTGGAGTTAAAAACTAAACAGTCCCAGAACATGAAGGTTTGATTTGTTTTCCAAATGCTACTTTTACTGACAATTTCACAGGTTTTCAGTAGCTGTTACAATTCTGGGATTAGCACTTTAGTTCAGATAAATCCTTAAGATCTTCAAGTATACAGTGGAAGATATCTACTAAAGTTTTGAAATAGTTCTAAATTGTAACATTTGAGTCTTAACGTTGCTAATAGGAACATAAAACTAAATGCAATCTTCTTCTCTTGGACACAGTCATCGGCAACAAATTATATCCTCATCAAGTCCTCGCAATTAATAATAGACAAGGCTAAATAGGCAAAACCTTTTTGTAGCAATAAAATCTTTTTACAAGTTTAATTCAAATCTGCAATTATAGAAACTAACAAAAACATTTCAGATTTAAACCAGTGTAAGCAAGAACTGGCAACAATATCTCCCCTCACCACAGTTTTTGTAGCTAACATGAATTATCCAAATTACTGCTCTATCTAAAAAAAAGACAGCATTATCACCAAATGTTTACAAAAACACATTCAAGCATGGAGCTCGGAGCAATCTGGTGGTGGAAGGTGTCCCTGCCCATGGCAGGAGAGCTGGAACTAAATAATCCTTAAGGTCCTTTCCAACCCAGGCCATTCTATGATTCTACATATGCACAATCACATTTTCAGAAATGTATCCATATCCCAAGCTTTTTTTAATTCCCTTTTTCCCCCTTTTCTTTTTTCTCCTGAAGACCAGTTCTAACTTCAATTTTCAAACAATTGTTCTGCAGTAATCCTACCAATGATGACTGTATGCACACATATAAGAAAATATATCATTGTTTCCAGAGCTAGCTAAACAAGTTCATCACAGAGCAAAAATGAGAACTACTGGACTACTTCTCACTGTTAGTCCAACTGAAACTCCAGGTAAGTAAGTGTCACTAGAGGTACTGCATCAAGCTTATAAGCAGTAAATACAAACATGGGGGTGGGTGTAATTACATCTGGTAAACTCAAAGAACTATCTATATTCAGCTGTTACAAAATCAAGCAGACTTAAAGCTTTTTTTAACAGCAGTAAGAAGAGAACAATGCCAAGCCCAGGGTAAGGGATGCATTTTCTGTTTCACCACAGTTCCTCATCATGCATGGCTGTGCCTGACAAGTTCATAATTAGAAACAGTTTTCAAAGTATTGGACTACACGGTAACAAAGTAAAAGTGGCCCCTTATAATCTTTCCTGAAAAGCATTTTCAACAGAAAAACTAATTATTTTTAAAAAAAAATCTGTAAACCTGAAGGTACTGGGGTGGGGGGGCAGAAAGGAAAGAAAATTGCCTTGCCAGTCTCTACAGTTTCCAAGAAGCTAGGATAAATCACTTCTACTTTACACACGTCAGAGGTTTTTAGACCTTTATAACAGGCTTCGTTTAAGAAGGTACCAATGAACAGAACTCCTGCTGAGCCTCACTCCTGTACAAAACCTGAGTTCTTCACTACAGATGTGCTAAGAATCAGAGGAACGTTGCTTGGCTTTGCTGATTCAAACAGCTAGCATTGAAAAGACTGTACACCTTCTCACAGAGTGGAGGTCACGGCCATGGTACTTAGCTGCCAGCTGGAGTCAAACCAAACAAGGAATCATGTCATCGTGTATGTATTTCAATTCAGAAGTGGAAGTATTACATGAAAAATAATCCTCCACACAATTCATACTAATTATAATTGTCAAATGGGATAAGTTAAAAAAAAAAGGCATTGAAAAGAAAAGCACTTATCTTCCATATTTTTAGGCCACTTTTGCTTTTAAAGAAGCAGAGTGCCCTCTGCTGACTAAACATAACTGCAGGTGCAGTTATTTCAAAATGGTTATTTCTTGTATTTCCAGAAATATCAGAAGACTGGGCCCTAGGGCCCTTTCAAAATAATGAATTATTCCAGCAGTAATTTTCCTCTGTAGAAATGGCAGCTAACTTAAATGGTTAGCTGCCATTGGATGGCAATGGTTGCATTTTGTGCTGTCCAACCAAGAAGATTGTCCTTATAAACAATTACTTCATTTCTTGGAAATAAACTTTGAAAATGAGCATCAGACCTACCCTAGGCATGCATAGCTACATGACACCCTATCACCCACTTTTTTCAAACGTGTTCATTAATTCCTGGATATTTAAAGCAATGAACTGGCAAGACTGAAGTAAGGGGGCAAAATGTAATCTCGTATGAAAAGCTGTTGTTTAGAACAGGGTCACACAAGAATGAATTTAGCCCCAGGCCGTTAAAGATAGCAAGCCAACATTATTTTCTCTAGAGAAACCACAGACATACTGTATCATGGTGATGAGTAACTATTTGAAACATGCCCTGAGGGAGAATTAAAAAAAGTTTTAGGCCATTTATGACCTAAAAAAGTGATACTTTCTTTATAAATTAGGTACTATCTTCTCATTCCTAGAAACAGACTGCATTTCTCTGGTTCATATCAGACGCCAAGAGTTTATTTAAAGGAGGATGGCAAAACACTGCTGACTCCTCTTTCAAGGCTTCGGGCAAAATACCAGCCTCCTGAAACATGCAGCCAACTTACATCATTAGGAAGGAGGAATAACAAACAATAAAACACATCTTTCCAATAGAGAAATTCTACAAATAAGAGCTTGAAGAGCTACTTCCTTTGCTGCCTGATGTGTGTAAAATTGTTTCATATGTAATTTTAAATTATTAACTTTGCTTACTAACTACTCAGTATTTACAGTGAGACGTCACAGCAGATATTTTAACAACCATTTGGGAAGGCTTATTTATCTGTCGAAGCACAACTGAATTACCCTTCCAAGGGAAATAAGGCATGGGCTTTATAAATGTGCCATTAGTCATTATTTGAGAGGAAATAGGTTTCTGGAGGGCTATGTTTACTTGCTTATAGGATGGTTTTAGTAATCTAAATAGTTTACAAAAGCCTGTGCTTTCAATAAGAGTGTAATTTACCTGAAGGTAAACAAAACTGAGGGCTTTTTAAAATTAATTTTGGTTAAATGGTGTCTGGAAGAAGCTTGTGGGAATGGAATAAAATAGGTTAAGAAGTCGCAACGCGGTCTGTTGAGAAAAACTGTCTCCTCATTATTAGGACACCACGGTTTCTGTACTCTGTCACCTAAGCCTGCTCTGTAAGCTACTCTGCAGATTCTCCAAAACACAGAGAGGAGATGAACATTTAGAGACAAAGTCAATGGCCAGATATTAACAACCACATCAAGTCTCCCGGAGTCTACAGGTTCTACTTAGCCACAAATATCCAAAGCCACCCCCCTTAATGGTTTCCTTTTGTTGTTTGTTTGTTTCAGAAATGCTCAAGGCAATTTACCAGAAAATCTTCGAGACAAATTGATCAAGTTAATTTAGAGAAACTGTTGATGTAGAAAAGACAGGGTGTTTGAGTTATAGTATGCTATCCAGAAAGAATGCTTATTAATAGGCCTTATCTACCATCTTCACAAGTATTATCAGACAGGCTACTGTGCAAATCAGCACGCAACTATGATATGCACAGAAAAAAAAAACATTTTCAATTGGAATTACAGTATTTCTGTGAATGCTACTTGTAGGATTGAATTAGATGGTTAACAAAAATAATCTGTAATTAGTCCTTAGAACAGAATACAGAATTAATTCACCTTAAGAAAAAATGATGTTGTTAAAAAAGCTAGCAAAGCACTCTTTTCCTGACAAGTACCAGCTGACGCCATCATTAAGATTTCTGTTTTCTTCAGTGGGCTTTAAACTTTTTCTTGATATGAAAATGACCCAAATTACTTTTTGGACAGGGTAGATAAGTATTTTAATTCAGACTGCTGGCCTAAAATGAATCATGAATAGGATTAAACATAAATAATATTTAGCTTCACTGGATAACCATAGTACTTTGAGTTCATGTTATCACCCTACCTGCGGAACACATCTCAGACCAGGAACATTTCTGCATGTTCTCAGGTAAGTCAGGACATTATTAATCCAATAAAAGAGAGCACTGTTGGAGGGGAGGAATCAGAAGAAGCTTTATGGTAGTTTTACAGCCACACAACAGTTTCACAAGTGCTAATCACTAAATCTGCAGAAGGACCACAGGCCCATAGTCACTCTTAAGCTGCGACAGTGGCTAGTGCCGCCAGTGCCTCAGTCAGCACCTGGCAGTCTGTGCACCCAGGTATGTGCCCGCTGCTATCCTTCATTGTCTCTGCAATCCAGCATACAAAGCAGCAAGAGACTTGTGCAGGAAAAACACTCTTCTGCAATTGTCATGATTGCAAATCCTAACAAGTAAATGGTATCAGAGGAGGGTAAAATTTAAAAAGGCTGGAAAGTTGGAGAATGGATGGTAAGAACGTGGCTTTAGCACCTCCTTTGTTCATTTGTGCACTTTCCTTTGTGCTATTATTTTGATGCTGTAACTAATATATATTCAAATAGTAGATTTAAATGACATATTTAGTTAAAAAAGTCAACACTGAGTAGATAGAGTAAACATTACAATGCACGCTAACTAGGTAATTATGGAAGATAGCATGCAATGCCCCTTGTAATAAAGTCTGAATTTTATTATCTAATTACAACTATGTATTGGTTCAAACACCAACATAACAATGTTAGAGCACTTCCTACACTATAATAGCACTCTCGGTTGCAACCTCTGTACTGCCATCAAAATTGTTTTGAAACAAAATCCACTGGCCACGAATTATAACTGATTTACAGTGTGTGACTAATTGACTACACTGGTGTCACATTCGTGCATTATTTTTAACTGTATAATAAAATAATTTAAAAAAATTAATGGAAAGCGATAAAATTCACAGTACAGTTCTAAGAAAATACTAAACTCCCTCTTTTTTTGCATTGTGGGACAAAGGAACCACAAAACTTATGTTTTCCAGAAGATTTCAGTGCTGTTTCCCCTGCATCTTCTTCCTATCAGTAACTTCCTTTTATAGCACACTAGTTGCTATAACTGTTAAAATGCTGCACTTAAACTGTTTAAAATGTTAGAATACAGCTTTAATAAAAAAACAATCAACAAAAATCCTTAGAAAATAGGATAACAAATTCTGCTTTAAAATTTTTCCACACAATAATCAGCCCTCATCTTCTGCGACCACAGTCTTTCTGATTATTTTTCAAAATTCAGCATTTCACATACTGAAAAATGTTCCTTAGTTAGGGATCTATGACAGGGAAAGTTACCAGAATATCCAGAGGCCTCAGTAATTCTCCAACAGGAGAAGTATCTCTCTAAATGCAAATTTGGATCAGCAATCACATCTATCTTTCATAAAACACTAATGATAGAGCAGTAAAATCATTCCATTCTATAAGGGAAAAAAGTAAGCTACCAGTCTGAGGTCAGTAAGTCTCTTGCACTTTGTAGGTCATACCCATTTCAAATTAAGCAGCAAAAAGCCAGAAGTGTTTGCAGTGTTTCCTCCTGAGGGTCAGTACATGACTCAAGCATAATGGAGGGAAAAAACCACATAAAGAACAAAGCAGCTTGGACAAGAACAAGAGGCTTTGCCTGTGCACACTTCTGTGGCTACTGGTCTGCAGAAGCTGCCTCAGTTTCCTCCATCCCAGTAGCACAGGTACTGCAGAGCGCTGAGAGGGTCCCAGGTATTGCCCCAGCTCTGACTAGCAGGGGTGCACATGACTTGGAAAACACCTTAGTGAGAAAACAGTTAACTAGATTAGTTAAAATGCAAGTACTTGAGAAGGAAACAGCAGTTTTATTAGAAATCATACTCTGACCCCATGATGACTAGACTAGACATTTGACAAGCAGTGACATCAAATTAAGGGCAGCCCACACTTGTAGCTGGAGGCTCAATGCTTTCAGAGATGTCACTGTTTGTTCTTCCATATAATTTATTGTCTAATAGGAATCCACAAATTCTGTCTGTAAGTCTCGATACATCATACATGCCATGTCTCCCTGCAATTCCATCACTGTGACTGTAAGTAAAGCCTTTGAACAAGAAAAATAAATAAAGTGCTCGTTATCAACCTCAAAACATACAAAATGTTCTACACTTGATGACTGACAGAATCAATGGCAATGTCTTTGCCCTGGCACTAATAATTCCATGTATAAAAAGAAACAATAAGAGGAGGAAAAAGAGAGGGATTAAAAAACAAAATACAATTCTCTAACTTAGCAATTGTTTAGCAGCTTCGTCTTCTGTCTACTGCAATCTAAAGGCAAATAACTCCAGTAGTCTTTACTGAATAATCACTACAGAAATCACTATCCCTACATAAACCAGATAAATTAGGTAAACTCCATCAGAGTCTCACAAAGATCTGGAAGTTGTGTTCCCCTTACCTTGTCCTTGTATCAGATCATACTGGAAATGTATCAACCATATCTATTTGATGAACAGCAGTAAATGGTTTGAAAGGCTGTGTTGCTTAATTACGGGTTTTCTTTGTTAGAATGCCGTGCAATCCTTCTGTGAGGATTACCGTGAATTCAGTGGCCTTAATTTACAACAAATTTTACTTCTGTTCCTACAAAGTACAGTCCTGAGTGCATTTTCCTGTTGCATGTGTCACAATGAAAAAAAATAAAACAAAAACAAAACAAAACAAAAAAACCTGGAACAAAAAAACCCCAAAACAAAAGTGATGAAAAACTCCCAACTAATCAAGTAAAACCAAACCAACCACCACCACCACCAACAAAAGAAACACTCACAAAACCCCAACAAACCCCCCAAAACCTCCACAAACAAACCCAAAACCATAGCAACAACAAAGAAGATATGGGAAAAGAAATTACATCTTTAAAGACAGTGTCCTATTGGCAATGCAAACTCCTACTGTTCTGAGACCCTAGGATTATAATTATAAAAGGAAGGCTGCATATGCTGAAGTTAAGGAAAAGATTAAAAAAACCTCCTAGAATATTATTTTATAAGCATATTTAAACTGATACTGCTATATTGGTCTCCCCATTTTTATACAGAGACTCAGTGGGTGAGGTAAATAATTTATTATTTCATGAAAATAGCAGAGAAACACAGCTCTAGCCATATGGGTACAGATTTTTTTACTATCATTTTCATGTTAAAGGCACCACCATATTGACTTGTTTCATGTTCAATCCTCTCAAGCACCTCATTACAGGAAAGTCCAGCTCAGTACTAACAGCACCTGCACCAACACAAAAACTTGACTGTTGCACCTTAAAGACACACCCCCAGACCCCTGAAGACAAATGGCAGACACAGCCCTTTTCATCAAGAGGCCTTGTCCAGATTAATGTTGGTCTTTCCCAACATAATTTAGAACAAGCAACAAGGAAAACACATATTCTGGGAGAAATCAAATTACTCATTCAAGTGTCATAGTGGCAGCTTGCCATGAGCTTGTGAGCCATATGTACACAAATGGCACCAAATAATGCAGAAGACAGCTGCCTCTCCTAAACTGCATAATGAAGGACATGCTTAATGGTTTTAGAGAACAGAAGAAGGTGGCCATGCCTAGTGAGTCTACACTTTCATAATAAAATTGTGAATTGCATTTGCCGAATATTGGGGACTGAATTTGACTGTGGACTATATCTGCTAATCCCTACAGTATGCTGTCTAAGTCTGGCTGCAAAAGAAAAGCGAAACTGAAGAATCTGGTGAGGTTAATAACTGCAGGTAAACAAGGTAGCAGGCTGATAGAAGAAAAGATAACTTATGAATGAGAAGAAATCTCTTGTCCCATTCCTGCTGTCATTGCCTTTAAATTGCCTTTCTAACAACGCTGAAGCCAAACCTAAAACAAAAGTAACATCACCGTTACAGTTCCCATCTCAACACTTAAACTTTGACAGCAATACTGTACACATTAAATCTTTACTTTCCATACTAAATCAACAGGTTTACTTAGTTCTAAATAAAACCCACAAAGCTGCTTGCTAAAGAAATGATAAATAGTCCGTTCAGTTGATCCTTAAGACATAAGCATCATCAATTTGTTACACATTGGTTCACATGCTAACATCCCACACAGAAATCTGATTATGTGAGAAACCATTAACTCAGTAACCTAAAAGTAATTGAAGAAACCTTTTAAACAAAATTACTACAGGAATGCATTTTACAAAAAGGTAATTCAGATCTATATGAATTCTAACAAGTCACTTTGTTAGTTGTGCCACAGGTAACAAAGCAGTTTTTACTCTCCATTTAAGCTACAATATAGTGGTCTGTTCTTCAAATTTAGAACAGACTGATCTTTCTGTGTTTGTGTAAATCTTAATTTTTAATTTTCAGAAGTCACACACCATTAAAATCACTTGCTCTGGACACCATTTATTTGAATGAGGCTTGCTAGGTTTTTTGGTACAAACTGTATCATCAGCAAAGCTAGTACTGCACCAGAGGCTCTGGAAAAGAAAACAAGGCTTTGGGAAGTGCTGGACATAGAGGAAAAGAACGGACATAAAGAGAAGCAGAAGAGCAAGACTTAACATTCCAAATAAATGCCAGATACAGCATATATGCTTCACTACTTTAAAATAGTGTGACTGGAAATAGCTCAAAACTCTTAGTGTAAATGAAAATATGGAGGTATGCTAGAAAACAGCAAACAGAGGAAATGGTGTGAAAGAGGACCTGAGACTACTTGTGAAGTATGCCACTCCTCAACATGTACACTAGAGTATCTTCAAAACGCAAAGAGAAAGCAGCTCCAGTGCCTCGAATCAGGACCTTAAAGTGAACTGCACCTACCAACTTACCTGAAATATGTATATTTATATACTGAAGAAGATGATTCGAAAAACATGAGAAAAAAAGACCCAAGCAAAACCCCATGATATAAAAATTGCTTTCCTTGGCATCAGGTAAAATGCATGAAAGGGCCTTCTCCAACTTATAACTAAGGTCTATGATTTCACTATTCTCATCTGTATAGAAAAGAAATCATGTCTTTGACTAACATCTGAAATCAGAATAGATCACCTTGCCTGTATCACAGTTACCCTGAAGACTAATGTCTCAGCTATCATTAATATTACTCAGCTGGCAAAAAGAGGCTTAACTATCAAAAATTATCAAGTAAACACATGTAGTTTTGTTAAGGCAGTGGCAGACTGCTGGAGAAAGACAGCCTTCTGACTACTTTGGAATGAGACAGATGAAATCAGAACGATTAAGCAAACCAACAACAAAAATTGAAAGGTGTAGGTGACAAAACCCCAACCAAACAAAATGTGAACTCACTTGTACTTTTCACCACTGAATTCTTACCTGTATTGTTCATGTTTTTTACACACATCATGCTCCTCTTATTTTTTTCCCTCAGGACAACCTACCAGTAGCCATTACATCTTTATTTTTATCCCACTCTAAGCTGTTAAAACTAAACCAGACATATACAAAGAATCGTATATGGATAGCTCTGATTATTCACTCTGCAATTTTAAACTGTTTTGTTTGATGAAGGCCTTGTAGATAAGTTTTAAAACTAGTCCCTCTTTGAGAAACAAAAACCAACAACAAATAAACACCTCACTTGTTACTGTACTGTGAAACTAACATTCTCACTTTTGTTGGTGCACAGTTAAAAGAGCCAGACATTTAGGTCTCAACTTCCTTTCAAGATATTAAACTGTTCTGGGTTCTTTCAGAAAGCCTGGAAGCCAGCTAGATTTTATGGTCCTGAACATACTTGGCCCAGGAATGAGAGACTGGAAAAGACTTCTGGGTGATTTTTGGTATCTTGAGAATAAGGTGATCCACTGCAATTTTCAAGGTGCCAGATTTATTCCTCTAGAGAACCACATTACAGTACATGTTCATGAAATTGTAGCAAATTAGGTCATTTAGATTTATCACTCATGGGACTATATATACTATTGAGTGAAGATTCTCTGCACAGAGAATTCACCAGACAGGAGGAACCATGTAGGTGGTTTGCAAGCAAAGGCAGCAAACTGCAAAAAGTACCCCAAACTCTGTTTCAGTGTGGAAAAGTATAGGAGGAGTGAGTAACCAGGAACATCTAAGGTACTGTGAGCCCCTGCCACCATCTCCATTGTAGCAATTCTTTCCTACCCAATGACAACCAAGAAGGAAAGATGCAAAAATGACTGTATGGAACATTAGTAAGGCAAGCACCAAGACACTTCTGTGGTATAAAAATCCTGAATTTGGTTTTGCCCAAGAGAGATCCACTAGAAATGCTGCCTGTAAAGAGCTATAGAGATAAAACCTTCAGATTTCTTCTAGAAATGTAATTGGCTGCTGACCTAATATATTTTACAATATTTAGTAGTCTGAAATGTATTCAAACTGAAATGTATTTAAACTGTGTAATCCTTTGCCAAATTTCCTAAGTGTTCTGATTTCCAACATCTATGCTACTGTAATATCTGAATGAAGACATTTATCACATATCCTTTCTTGTATGCATAATATAAACTCTTTCTAAAGCTGATGGAGGCTAAAGACCTGTATATATAAATAAATGTCAGTTATTGTGCTTGCAACTATTTGAGACCCATTGTTGTACCAATATTAGAAGATTACACCTTAAGTTATACTTCAATAGAATGGTTTGGTAAGAAGCAAAATATACTGATCCAAGATAAATTTTTCCTTTTCTTTTTTTTAATCCACATTTGAATCTTAAGAATTTTCATTCTTTCCTGCAGACGTTGCTTACTGAAGAAAATGAAGTAGAGGTCTTCATATCAGTCATTAGGAACTCTTAAAACATTCTGCAACTGAAGCAGTTTCTGCCCCTACACAGACTGTATACACCTCACATGGTACATGATACAGAAAAGCAAGAAGGTGACTAATGGATTTGTGGCTTTCTGTAACCATTCAGCAGTATTTAGATTTAACCATATATATGTATCTAAAATACAGTGAAAAACATCCAGTGCTGGATAAATTGAAGATTGTCTCCTCACTAGTGTCACTTTTCAGCACTGCTTCTTTCCTTATTAGATAGCCCTGTTTTGTGAGTTCTGAATGTATTAAAAAAAATATTTGCAAGACAGGACATACTAACCCTATAATAAAACTGCAAAATGGAACTTAAACTACTCTTGAAATTACCTTCCCTGTGGGGCAGTCCCGTGGTGTAAAGGAGAGCACTCTGGACTCTGAATCCCAAGGACCTGAGTTCGAGTCTCAGTGGAACCGTCCCGGGCAGTTAAATGCCTCCCTGCCATCCCATCCCGTCAGATCTCGGAT